>CM049851.1:33110839-33557106 GCA_027422415.1 Schizothorax lantsangensis | reverse complement strand
TTTCACCCATTACTTTCTGGATTGCTCCAGGACTTATTTCATGTATTTGTTTATGAATAAAAAAAAAAAACATTATAGTGTGGAAAAACATTTTTCAAGGCATGTCAGTTTCTATAACTTTTTATCTTTTTGAGCATTATCAACTCTGGATGATGGATAGTAAAGCTTATAGTGTTCTTCTTTCCAAGATACCTAAATTGTGTGTGTAGCACACTTTCTTAGGAATGTTTACCATTTTAATTTAGGTAGGTCATTTTCACCTGTGAGGCCCAAAATGGGGGGGGTGCTGGCTAACAGGTTAACAGGGCACTAAAACGCCGTCATACATAATGCTATGCCTTTATTCTCAATAGGCTATCATGACTTTGATCTCATATTGTTACGAACTTTGTTCGCATCAATATGTCAACGACTTTATCTCACAATTTTGATTTTATTTTCAATTTTATTTATTTATTTATTTAGCGTGGCACTAAAACGCCATCGTAGATCTTGTCTGGGTGTTTAAATGCAGAATGTTAGTCTTGGCTATACAGTAGGCTATTTGCCGTCTAGTCATAGCAATAAAGCATTATGGTTTTATAACATTTTAAAATGTTTGCTGCAATGTTTAAAAAAAAATACGTTACAATGAAATTGCGATTTTGGAGAAAAAAAAGATAAGTTACACATACGTCACATTTTGCATTTAGAAATCATTTGGCTGGGCACCGATATCGGACTCATGGCACCGATAGCCTGTGGGCAGCGCGCTGACATACCGCACTGTACGCTACGGGCATTTTGAGTTTGAATCCCAGCTCAAGGACCTTTCCCGATCCCATCCCCCTCTCTCTTTCCACTTCGCTTCCAGTCAGATATGAACTGTCCTGTCTTAATAAAGGCAAAAAAAGAAATAATTTTAGCACTATAAAAAACTATAGGCTACATTCCCCTCACAACTCAAATTGTCTAAAGTTAACAGTGTTCAGGCTATATAAATGTATGACCACTTCATATGCATGAATGACCACTTTTTAACTCAATTTGTTGCTTTTTAATTTACTTTTGTAAGACTAATTAAATCATCATGCTGACTTTTGTTTAGCTATAGCATAGTAGCCTACATAACGACAATGCATGCGGAAAGCGCATAAAAGTGTGCATTTACAAATATTAAAAACCTAAATGGGGTTTCCAAGTCCTTTTACTAAATATTTGTGTGAATTATATTTTAAACAGTATATTTTAATATAAATAGGCTATTTTATGTATTAAACTATCAGACACTATCAGAAAAAGAATTCTCATCAAAAGCAGTCTAATCTGGGGCTTATTTGATGTTTGATTCAATCGCAGGTTCCCTCTTACTTCATACTCCGGGGTTCCTTTAGGCATTTATGCACATGCGCACAGCTTCAAAAACGGCCGTATAGAAGACATGCAAAAATACATAGATTAAAATGCATTTATATTTACATAGAATGGAAGATAAAGATTGTACTGCATGTTAGCTTGTTTATTATGCCCAAGAGCATAATTTAATAGCCCACATGTCTTACTAACAAGAAACTATGATTCTAAACCACAGGTCGAGAGCTGTAGTTCCAACCACATAAGTTTGCGACGCTGTTTGCGGATGTTCGTTTGAACGATGGTTTCGGGAAACACCGCACCATTGCCGCGTGAAATAGACGCATTTGAATGGCCAGATCTGTACATGAAATGACAATTTATTTTATTTTAGTTTTATTCATTTATTTATTTTTAATTTGTGATATATTATGTCAATGGACAATGTTAATTATACAAAAGCGCAATATTAAATAATTAAATAATCTATACATATCATTTTATTATTTTCATTAGCGACGTGTCATGCAAGCACAATAACGATAATGTGTGGATAATATGTGCTGGACGCTGTCGTGGGGATCTGTCGGATTAACATCATGTAAATTAATCTATTTCTCCCGAAATACATGAAGTAAGTGCCAGTGTAGCTGGGAGGAAAAACATTTATAGTACTTTAAGTAACCTACACAATGTGTAGGATTATTATTGCTTCTTTCCATAGAAATCAGTGTTAACAAACTAAATGTTTTTTTTTTTTTACTTAGTTGAAGTGTATTTAAATGTCTGAAACGTAAAATAAATTTATTCGGTTGAAAACACTGAACAGTTATGAAATAAAGCACTGAACTTGTCTTTTTTTTTCTGAGCTCGTCTTTCTCTGGCTCAGAGCCAGCCAAAGCGCTGCGCGTCAAATGGTTAAAATCGACTCTGATCGGGCACTTCCGGGGGTCTTTTCGGTGAGAAGAACACCATTCGACGAACAGGTTCCACTTCAAGGCATAAGCGTGTCTCATAGATGGTGCTCTCGCTGAAGTGATGGTGTCAACTACCTCTTGGGGTAGATCACCTAGAACCTCCGCGTCCCATCCAGGGACCAGACATTAAGTTTCCAGAGATCTGGACGCGGGTGCAATAAGGTACCCCATCTCTGAGTCAGTAGATCCATCCTCAGAGGAATCTGCCAAGGAGGGGCTGTCACGAGGAGCATCAGTTCTGGGAACCAAGCCCGGGTGGGCCAGTACGGCGCCACGAGCAGGACCTGTCCTCGTCCTCCCTGATCTTGCACAATGTCTGTGTGAGATGGCTCACTGGGGGAAACGCATACTTGCGAAGGCCCCGCGGCCAGCTGTGTGCCAGTGCTGAGTGTTCCCTCGGTCAGGGAGTAAAACAACTGGCAATGAGAAGTCTCTAGAGATGCAAACAGGTCTACCTGAGCGAGTCCGAAATGTTTCCAAATCAGCTGGACCGTCTGGGGATGGAGTCTCCACTCTCCGGGGAGCGCAGCTCGTCGGCTGCCTGGTTGAGAAAGCCCAGAATGTGAACGGCACGCAGCGACCTCAGATGCTTCTGATTCCAGAGGAGGAGGTGGCGGGCGAGTTGCGACATGCAGCAGGAGCGTAGACCACCTTGTCGGTTAATGTATGCAACAGTCGCAGTGTTGTCCGTGCAGACCAGCACGTGCTTGCCTCGTAAGCTTCTCTTGAGATGGTTCAAGGCCAGGCGTACTGCCAGCAACTCTAGGCAATTGATGTGCCAGTGCAGTTGGGGGCCCTTCCAAACCCCCAACACTGCAAGCCCGTCGAACGTGGCCCCCCAGCTGGCGCTGCAGCTGCCATATGCCCCAAGAGCCTCTGAAATTGTTTCAATGGGACCGCCATCCTGCTCTTGAACGTATTCAAGCAGTTCAACACCGATTGAGCATGTTCCTGCGTGAGGCGTGCTGTCTGATTGACCAAATCCAACTCCATACCGAGAAAAGAGATCCTCTGCGTCGGGGAGAGTTTGCTCTTTTCCCAGTTGACCTGAAGGCCCAACTGGCTGAGGTGCGAGAGCACCAAGTTCCTGTGTTCGGACAACTGATTCTGAGACTGAGCCAGTATGAGCCAGTCGTCGAGGTAGTTGAGAATGCGAATGCCCTGTTCTCTCAGGGGAACAAGGGCTGCCTCTGCAACTTTCGTGAAGACACGGGGCGACAGGGACAGCCCGAAGGGCAGGACCTTGTACTGATATGCCCGTCCTTCAAACACAAACCGCAGGAATGGCCTGTGGCGCAGAAGGATCGGCACATGGAAGTACACGCCTTCAGGTCGATCGCTGCAAACCAATCTCGGGGACTGATGCACCCGAAGATGTGCTTCTGCATGAGCATCTTGAACGGAAGCTTGTGAAGGGCCGGGTTCAAGACGCGCAGATCCAAGATTGGTCTCAACCCCACCGCCTTTCCTGGGTACAATGAAGTAAGGGCTGTAAAACCCCGTCCTCATATCAGCTGAAGGACCGGCTCTATCGCATCTTTCACCAGTAGAACTGTGATCTCTGCACGCAAGACAGGAGCATCTGCCGCCTTCACTGAAGTGAAGCGGATGCCTCTGAACATGGGAGGGCGCTGGCGAACTGAATCGCATAGCCGAGTCTGATGGTCTGACGGAGCCAATTAGACGGACTGGGAAGCACTAGCCAGGCTCCCAGAAACCGTACAAGTGGCACCAACGGAACCACCAACGTATCCACGGTGGGGCAGCGAGGGGGAACGCAGGGACCCGGCTCGGCGTCTCGTTGTCGGTCCGAAGCGGGATCAGTGTGTGTGCAACACCTACCTGCATTCTGGCAAAGGGTGCATGAGTAGTACGATTGACCGCACTCTCGAACCGCCCACAGCTGCTCACTGGCGAGAGAGGAGTGTGAATCAAGACTGGCTCATCCACATCTCCCCGTCCCCTCTGGGGACCCAGAGATAGAGGAAATTGCTCTTTTGTCAAGGTTTTGGCAGTCAGCGGCGGGGAAAAAAGAAACAAAAGATTCTCCGCGCGGCCTTCCTCTGGGGGAGGGAGTGGTGAGTTCACCATCTCCCAAGAGCATCCTCCTCCATCTCTGGGTCGCCCATCTCAGGGCCTCTTGCTCTTCCACTTGCCGCCAGGTTTGGCGGGGCCCTGGACGGGCGGGGCGGGCCGCCCTTCGACCAGCTCCACGGCGCTGCTTTGCTGGAGGCTGCTGCGTTTGCTGCGTGGGAGTGGGGGCGGTGGCAGGGGGCCGCCCTCGGCGACGAGTAGACTGAGGCGCTGCTGCCGGCGGCCGGGTGGAGGCAGCAGCTGCACGCTGGGGCAGGATGTGCCTGATGGTCTCAGTCTGCTTCTGTGCGGCGGAGAACTGCTGGGCGAAGTTCTCCACTGCGTCGCCGAAAAGGCCGGTCTGGGACACGGACACGGTCTGGGCATTCAAGAACCACATCTTGCCAGCCTCCCTCATGTCGGCCAGACACAGCCAGAGATGCCGTTCCTGGACCACCATAGTGGACATCGCACGGCCCAGAGACCGCGCAGTGACCTTCGTCGCTCGTAGTGCAAGGTCAGTAGCGGTAAGAAGCTCTTTGAGGACTTCTGGGTCATGCCCACCCTCGTGCAGGTCCTTCAGTGCCTTGGCCTTCCGCATAGGCTGCATAAGCACTGCCGGTCAGGGCCGACAAGTACCTACAGGCCCGGGATTGTCCCGCCAGGTGGCAGCAGTATTTGGACACAATTGCATCGCAACCGACTGCTCCACCGGCGGGATCACTGTATAGCCCCGCGCTGCCCCACTGTTGAGGGTGGTGAGGGAGGATGAGCCACTGGGGCGGTTTCGGGCAGTGAAAGGTGCCGTCCACGACCCAGTGAGCTCATCATGCACCTCCGCAAAGAAAGGCACTGGGGTGGAGCCCTGAGAACCAGTGCGAGCCACCCCAAGAAACCAATCGTCCAACCTCAAGGGTTCGGGACGCGGTGGAGGTTTCCACTCGAGCCCGACCCTCTCGGCGGCCCAGCCAAGCATAGCCACCATTTCCGTATCCGTATCCGGTATTGCTGGCCGCCCAGAAGGCGGCAGCGCTGCCGGATCATCATCCCCAGAAAGGTCTGGCATCCGATTGTCGGGGAGAGCACTGAAAGATAGAAGTGGTACCCCACGAGAGGGTCCAGCCTGTTCCCTCGGCAGCTCCACTAGCTGCAAACACACAATCATCAACACAATCATCCCTCAACAGCTCATTCATAAATTAGTCCAGCTGGGGCTCAATACGTCGCTGTACAACTGGCTGTTGGACTTTCTGACCGGGAGACCTCAGGCAGTACGGGTCGGCAGTAATACATCCAGCACCATCACACTGAACACAGGAAGCCCCCCAAGGATGTGTGCTGAGCCCCCTCCTCTTCACTCTGCTGACCCATGACTGCACACCGTCAAACAAGTCCAACCTCTTCATTAAATTTGCGGATGACACGACTGTGGTGGGTCTCATCAGCAACAGAGATGAGACAAACTACAGGAGCGAGGTGAGCCGCCTGGCCGGGTGGTGCAGTGACAACAATCTCTCTCTGAATGTGGAGAAGACGAAGGAGATTGTTGTTGACTTCAGGAGAGTGCACACTCAGCATGCTCCTCTGACCATCAATGGTGCGACTGTGGAGAGAGTGAGCAGCACCAAGTTCCTGGGTGTACACATCACAGAGGACCTCTCCTGGACTAACAACACTGCAGCACTGGCCAAGAAAGCACATGAGAGATGAGAGATGAGCACGGAGCAGATGAGAGACACCAGACCCAACAATGCAGATGACCTGAAGGCCGCTATCAAAGCAACCTGGGCTTCCATACCACCTCAGCAGTGCCACAAACTGATCACCTCCATGCCACGCCGCATTGAGACAGTAATTAAAGCAAAAGGAGCCCCTACCAAGTATTGAGTACATATACAGTAAGGGTGCTTTCACACCTGGCCCGTTGTTTCGGAACCTGGCACGTTTCCCCCCCTTAGCTCGGTTCGTTTGGTCATATGTGAACACGGCAATCGCGCTCGGATCTGCGCCAAAACAATTGGTCCGAGATCGCCTGAACGAGGTGGTCTCGGCTCGATTGAAAACGAACTCTGGAGCGGTTCGGTTGTAGTGAGAAAGCAATCCAATCCAACGGACCAATGAACCAGGCTATATCACACTGTATAATGGGAGATTACGTAAGTTCCGTGAGTGTGCACGTCTTCACCATTCAAAATCAAGGCGCACCTTTTCATATTAAGCCTTATTGCTCTTCGTAGTAGGTGCATTATAATGCCGCCTTATTGCTCTTCGTAGTAGGTGCATTATAATGCCGTCTTATTGCTCTTCGTAGTAGGTGCATTATAATGCCGCCTTATTGCTCTTCGTAGTAGGTGCATTATAATGCCGTCTTATTGCTCTTCGTAGTAGGTGCATTATAATGCCGTCTTATTGCTCTTCGTAGTAGGTGCATTATAATGCCATCTTATTGCTCTTCGTAGTAGGTGCATTATAATGCCGTCTTATTGCTCTTCGTAGTAGGTGCATTTTAACAATGTTTTCCCGACAAATCCTGGATTCCTGCTCAAAATGATAAATTAATAAATATATTGACAGCTACAAAAAACAACAACAATAAGCTGTTGTCGGTCCATCCTGACGTGTGTGTGTGTGTGTGAGAGAGAGAGAGAGTGAGAGAGAGAGAGTTTGTTTGCCTCTCTTTCCAAATGAATCATGTTTATTGTCATTCCAGCTCCGTGGAACTTTGACCAATGAGAGGACAGTTTACTCGCACGTGACTTGTTTTAATAATTTTGGTCCGTTTAGAAACTTTGCCGTGTGAAAGCGAACCACACCAAGAATAAAAAGCAACATTGTAATAATTTTAATCCCTGTTTCGGAACAAAGCAATCGATCTACAGGTGTGAAAACACCCTAAATGAACATACTTTCCAGAAGGCCAACAATTCACTAAAAAATTTTTTTTTATTGGTATGCAAATTAAGTATTCCAATTTGTTGAGATAGTGAATTGGTGGGTTTTTGTTAAATGTGAGCCTAAATCATCACAATTAAAAGAACCAAAGACTTAAACTACTTCAGTCTGTGCATTGAATTTATTTAATACACGAGTTTCACAATTTGAGTTGAATTACTGAAATAAATGAACTTTTCCACGACATTCTAATTTATTGAGATGCACCTATATATTGTTTTTTATTTGACCTTTGTACACTCTGTCACAGTAGTCCATTGGGGAAACATCATAAAGGCAGGAGTATTCTTATCATAGCTCTACTAACATTTCCTCCATTGTAGGCGCTGGACACGTATAAGGTTTCTCTTTAGTGTGGATCCTCTCATGTGTTTTCAGATTTGATGACTTGTTGAATCTCTTGTCACAGTGTGATTACTTATAAGGTTTCTCTCCAGTGTGGATACTCATGTGTTCTTCAACATGTACTGATTTTCTGAAGCTCTTCCCGCACTGCTCACATGTGTATGGTTTCTCTCCAGTATGAACTCTCATGTGACCATCAAGACTATATTTGTATTTCAAACTCTTTCCACATAGATTACAGGTGTACAGTTTCTTTCCTGTATGAACTCTCATATGCTCTGTAAGGTGTCCTTTTCGTGCAAAATTCTTCCCGCACTGATCACATGTGTACGGTTTCTCTCCAGTGTGGATCCTCTCATGTGTTTTCAGGTGTCCTAACTGAATAAATCTCTTGTCACAGTGTGAACACTTGTACGGTTTCTCTCCAGTGTGGATGTTCATGTGTACCTTAAGGTTTCCTAAGTGTGCAAAACTTTTTCCACATTCATTACATATGAACATTTTCTCTCCTGTATGAACTTTCATATGTGGCAAAAGATTTTCTTTTAGTGTGAAACTCTTCCCGCACTGATCACATGTGTATGGTTTCTCTCCAGTGTGGACTACCTTGTGTTTCTTCAGGCCTACTGACCGAGTGAATCCTTTGTCACAGAGTAAACACTTATAAGGTTTCTCTCCAGTGTGGATGTTCATGTGTACCTTAAGATTTGCTAAGTGTGCAAAACTCGTTCCACAATGATTACATATGAACAGTTTCTCTCCTGTATGAACTCTCATATGTGCCATAAGGCTTCCTTTTTGTGTGAAACTCTTCCTGCAAGTGTACGGATTCTCTCCAGTATGAACTCTCAAAGTGAACATCAAGATGATGTTTACATGTGAAACTCTTTTCACACTGAGTGCAGGTGAAAGACTTCTTGGCTCTTCTTTTCTTTAAATCTTTCTGTTTGGTTTGTTTTTCTTCAGTTTTGACATGATTTTTCTCCTCAACTTCATTTAATTCTTCGTTCTCCTCACTTTCTTCAATAAACTCTAAAATAAAGCAAAAACAGTTAATTTGTCAGTGACTTGAAAAAAAATAGAGAGAGAGAAATGTGAAAGTATATAAAAGTGAGCCCTGGTGTAACAGTGTAAAGACGATTTCTATACAAAATTTTGTTCCTTTTGATGCTATTTTATAAATTATACTTCCATGAAACTTTTCATGAATGAGATACATTGATCTTCAAAATATCATTTTTGAAACATTATAGACAAATCCCATGTTTCTATAAGGACAACTATTAAATGTGTTTGATCAACTACAAAATTATCTAACATACATTTTGTTGAGAAAATTGTCCCTAATTATTTGCTGCTCCATCTATATTATTCAACAGCTCTAAGGTATCGATTACAACAAACTAAATCTAAAACTGCTTGAAACTTTATAACTGTCACTATTATTAACCTTCTGGGGTCAAAGATGACCACGAAAAGAACAAAAAAAAAAGTTGATCGTACAGATACAAATAAGGTATCGTTTGAAACTGCAAAGGGTCTACTTTTATTTGAGTATAGTAATAACAACAAAACAATGTGCTTTTTCAAAATAAAGAAAATAAACAGGATGTGCTCTCTCTGCAGTCAAGTTTCACCACAGACATAAAATATGCAGATTGTCTTCAGATACTAAATGCTTACAGTCCATCGCTGACAGTCAGGAAGTAGAGCTGAAAAAGCTGAAAACTGACGTGGCCACTCTGCAAACAGAGTTGACCCATTCCCATAATGAAATGTCAGTACAGACAGAGAGATTAAGTGCAGTAATTACTAATCTGAATAAGACCAATGCTGAGTTAAGGTCAGCTATGCTTGACATTTTTGAGCTGAAAAGGCAACGAAATAGAACACAAGACTTGTGATCTGCTCAAGCTAAAGCCTTCTAACTCAAACGTTACCCAAATCCAGAATAGGGAACCATTGATTAGAGTACGAGCTGAGGCTACAGCTAGAACGTCTGTGTTGGCAGACAAAGATGGCAAAGCAGAACAGAGATGTGAAGTAACAGGGAAAAGGATGAGTGTATTGGAGAAAGGCAGGCAACTCCCCCATAAGCAACCTGAACCACAGAGGGTGCACACCCACTCCACTGGTTCAGCTGTAAGGGACCCCCTGGGGAATAATCTTTCACAGGGACAGTGTTACCAGAACAATTTTAATTTTACCACCTCTACCAGCCTTAACATGAGTGCTGGCTTCACTCATTCCTATAATGCAGCCTCTTACTCCACCATAGGTAGAAGACTAGCTGCTCCTTACCTGAATCTCCTAGCTCCCAGCCATCTAGAGACAGCCGCCTGCATATCCTTAGAGAATTAGCACGTGACATAGATGTGTTTAAACCCCAAGACTTCTGATAACAACATTGAGTTGTATTTAAAGGATGTCAGTGCAGCCTTGACATACTTTCCTCAGGCTAGTATGGCTGACAAAGTCTTTCTTCTGAGAAAGACCACTGCACGAACCGTCCATGGTTTCATAGATAGACAGAGCCCAGCTATTGCTAACAGTTATGACAAATTGTGTGAATCCCTTCTGTCAGAGTACACTCTGTACCAGAACCCATCTGCCTCTCGTCTCAGCTTTCTGAATTAAGCAAGGCCGCCATGAATCTCCCAGAGAGTACTATGAGCGCTTAAGGAAAATTTATTTTGCTGGTAGAGATGACCCCAGTGCAGAGGAGGATTTCATGTTTAAGAGTTTGTTTGTGAGTAATCTATACCCCACTGTTAGGAATCCACTCATACTTCTGGTAGATGTTGACCGTATGTCTGCAGGAGAACTGAGGCAGCTTGCAGTGTGAGCCTGGGACAGTGAGAGGGTAGGCACAAACAGGAAAGACAGAGAGCCAGATACACCTGTGCTTGAATCTGAAAATGACAGTAAGACTCCCTTGCAAATGGAAGTGTCAGAACTTCCCCAGAACAGGTTTGTCTATTCCAGCAATCTTCATCAGAGCACCCATAGCCCTAGGTTCTCAGGTTACAGGGGACATAACAGTCAAAGGCATGCCCCCAGAAAGGAGAGCAGGCAATGGGATGACAGAGAGCAAAGACAGAAGAAGGGCAGAGATAGCTATGAGAATGGCCATAAACAGTGGTGTAGTCATTACAGAAGTAGGAAATCTAGAGGAACTGAAAGTAAGGATGCTGAGAACTTAGCAGAGATCCAGCATCTACTTCTTAAAGTCCGCAAATACCTCAAGTAAGAGGCGAACACCTTCAATGACAGAGACCTGGGCCAGTATATATCAAGCCTCTAAGAATTACTCTCAAGAACACTGCTAAGAATTGACTTAAGTGGAAAAAATTCTTGGCTCAAAGCTGCGATTAAAAGTTAGTTATCAATCATCTCAGTCGTAATTTAAGCGAAGTGTAGGACTAAATCTTAAGTGTCAGTCTTAGAGATGATTCACGACACTTTGCTGTGCCACAAACGGGATTTTGGATGACGACATACGCATGGACCAATCACTGAATAGATTTCCTTAATTAAGAATATTCTCAGATAAATTCAGATTGAATGGTTAAATTCCTAATATGAGTTTACATTCAACACACATTTGACAATAAAGACTTTTCAAGAGAACACATTATGGCAAGGAAACGAAGCATCATCACAACTTAATTTAGGGTGCCGATAGATGATAGTATAGTGTATCGACTGTTGCTGATGCCTTTGACGACAGCGAGACGATTATTATTATTATTATCCATCAAAAATAGACTAGGTGCTTATCTTTAGTGATGCAGCGCGGAGAGCGGCTTCAGAAACTTGCCACGGCGCAGCTGATCAGCTCCGGTGGCTGTGGAGCTGTAACGCGCAGCAGACGCGTGCAGTGTAAATAAGGGGTAAGAGATTTATTCATCATACAGTGTAGATCGTATAATATTCGTGCTAGACTGAAGTCAGTTATGATGTTCTTTGGTAATGTAAATGTTCTTTGCTCGATTTGAATAACTGAGGAAATGTAACTTGTTTGATTAACTGCTCGTCGCCAAACATTTCAAAGACATTCCTCCTCTCCTGAAAGATTAGCGCACGTCTCTGTCTCTTCAGCGCCATCACAAGCCCCTGCTGGCAACTCCTAACCACTTGAGAGACCTCTCCAGCTGTCTTAAATAACTGGAAGAGTAAGAGTGATTCTTAGCTTTAAGAAATTTGATAACTTGCTTTTATACTTAAGTTTGAAAGTAGGAGTAAATTTCATGAATTCTCAGCACTTAAGACTAAAATGGCACTTTGAGAAGCTTGATAAATACGGGCCCTGGTCTTCTGAGCATAACCAGGTCGGCCCCTCCCCCCTCCACCTAACATCTGAGTGTGGACAAGAGCCACGGGGAAAGGGGGGTACCCCATAACGGAACAGGGTCTAACAGTGTCAGCAGACACTCAGCCCTTGTATCACATCAGACATCACATTCAACCAAAGAAGGGTTCTTTACTTTCCACTTCAGTTTTGTTTTCCAGTTTAGACTTTTCTGTCAGTGTTTATAACTAGGGATGCACCGATCCGATACTCAGGATCGGTATCGGCTCCGATCCAGTCATTTTCTGCGGATCGGGTATCGGTGAGACGAGACCGATCCAAATCCGATATTGTGTGTATACTATTCTGTGTTATTGTTAAGCCCCACGAAAGCACAAAAGCATTATAAAGCACCATAAAGTCAAAGTCCAAGTGTTCTGAAGCCGTTCCATAGTTTAATGTGAGGTACAGATGAATATTTAAGTCGTTAAATTCAAGTTCAGGTAAACTCTTCTCTCCGCTGCGGCTGTCCGTTATCCTCCATTCAGCGTTCAAACTGCGTGTTGCGTTCGGTTACTACAGTGAAACAATGAAACTCTCTTCAAGAGCGCTCAATAACTGAGATTTAAAACCGTTAAAAGAAAAGGCTCAATAAACTATCGCGCAGATTTAATAAGCTACGCATCAATATCTCTTCCCTCTGTGCTTTGAACTTCTCTGCCCGGAGCTGTGCTGTGACTCCGTGCTGCTTCAAGCGCATCATTCTGCGCACGGGATGCGCATAAGAGCTTTGTGCCGTTCTCTATTGGAGCTTTTCGTATTATAATACTTTTGCGCAATGAAATATTATTTATAGCGTTTCTTGTACTGTCCTATCAAGGCTATTAATAATCTAATGTATAGCACAGTAATGGAGGCAGGACTCCTCTATCATATGTTGCTGCCTTCATTACTGTGCTATATATTTAAAAGAAATGTCTTTTAATTTTGTAGTTTATATTTATAAATAAATACATTTACTTGTTTTCATTAATGTATTTTACAACAATGCAAAGAGCAATGTGTAACATTTTACCAGATTTAGTCCTTCACATATTCACTTTTATTTGTTCTCCACTAAATAATGTTATTTCACTAAATGTTTAGATTGTTTACACCTGGTCATTTCATGTGTTTTCTCTGATCTGATATCTATCTGATTTGTTAAAACGTTTCCATTTACACTTGGCCACATAAATCTTCACAAAACGGATATAAATCCGATCTTCAATTCCCGCGCTGTATATAAATTTAACGAAGTTCACGTCAACAAAATCAAAAGCGCTGCATTTTATTAATTATCAGCTCATTTCCAGATCAAAGACCGCAATATGAGAGCGCGCAGCATCAGCACTGGAAAGATAAGTTTGTCTTATACTTTTAATGAAGATGATTGTGTTGAGCGTCTGTGTCTTTCTTTCAGTTTCACTCGCGGCAGTTTGCGCGTCTGCTTGCTGAAGAGATACTCAGCTCATCCTTGTTGCATTAGCGCAGTCATATCTGACTAAAATGTCATATAGCCTATAACACTGTCTCACACGTTTATTATTTTTACATTTTGGGAGGAGTAAAATTCACATATGTGGCTTCAACAACCAGATGCATTTACACATGTCCAGTTTCATCTGGAATGCGGCCCAGGGCCCGTATTTATCAAGCTTCTCAAAGTGCCATTTTAGTCTTAAGTGCTGAGAATTCATGAAATTTACTCCTACTTTCAAACTTAAGTATAAAAGCAAGTTATCAAATTTCTTAAAGCTAAGAATCACTCTTACTCTCCCAGTTATTTAAGACAGCTGGAGAGGTCTCTCAAGTGGTTAGGAGTTGCCAGCAGGGGCTTGTGATGGCGCTGAAGAGACAGAGACGTGCGCGAATCTTTCAGGAGAGGAGGAATGTATTTGAAATGTTTGGCGACGAGCAGTTAATCAAACAAGTTACACTTCTTCAGTTATTCAAAACGAGCAAAGAACATTTACATTACCAAACAACATCATAACTGACTTCAGTCTATCGCGAGTATTATGCGATCTACACTGTATGATGAATAAATCTCTTACCCCTTATTTACACTGCACGCGTCTGCGGCGCGTTACAGCTCCACGGCCACCGGAGCTGATCAGCCGCGCCGTGGCAAGTTTCTGAAGCGGCTCTCCGCGCTGCATCACTAAAGATTAAAGTCTATTTTTGACGGATAATAATAATAATAATAATAATAATCGTCTCGCTGTCGTCAAAGGCATCAGCAACAGTCGATACACTATACTATCATCTATCGGCACCCTAAATTAAGTTGTGATGATGCTTCGTTTCCTTGCCATAATGTGTTCTCTTGAAAAGTCTTTATTGTCAAATGTGTGTTGAATGTAAACTCCTATTAGGAATTTAACCATTCAATGTAAATTTATCTGAGAATATTAAGGAAATCTATTCAGTGATTGGTCCATGCATATGTCGTCATCCAAAATCCCGTTTGTGGCACAGCAAAGTGTCGTGAATCATCTCTAAGACTGACACTTAAGATTTAGTCCTACACTTCGCTTAAAGTACGACTGAGATGATTGATAACTAACTTTTAATCGCAGCTTTGAGCCAAGAATTTTTTTCCACTTAAGTCAATACTTAGCAGTGTTCTTGAGAGTAATTCTTAGAGGCTTGATAAATACGGGCCCAGACCTCCTCCTGAAGTGGTTTGAGAGATCGGATTTATATTACAAAACGCATGAAGTGACCAGGTGTAAACAGCCCCTATATATATTTTCATGTTATTTTTCATTAAAATGAAGTTGTCTAGTAGATTGTGTTTCACACACAAAAGAGTGAAACAGAAGTATAGAAACTCTACATTGATAAAAAAAAAACAAAAAAAAAACACTGCGCTAGGATCGGATCGGATCGGTATCGGCCGATACTCAGAATTTTCTGGATCGGATCGGATCGGATCTGAAAAAATGGTATCGTTGCATCCCTATTTATAACCTACAAGGTTATGATTTTGCATGCCCATGACAATCCCTTTGGATGTCAAAAAAGGGGGGTCAAGCCCCGTGTGATACTAATGACCAATAAGTTTACTTGCCACATGAAATAAAACATTGCAGATCACAGTTAGGGTTGTTCTAATTTGTTGTCAGTTCTAGCCATCTCCCTTAAAAGTCATCCTTCCTAAGAAAGGAGGAGCTTAATTGGACCTGTGATGCAGTCCTCTAGAGGAAGCTGCAGACTTTAGACAGAACACTTAAATTTACAACCTCCACTGCTGGTCAATATACAGCCCCTTGACCTACACCATCCACAGTGCAGTCAAGATAATGGATGTCATACAACATGACCACTCTCATTAATTGGTCTGTATATTAATGCAATATTTACTTATGATTTAAGTGAGCTTTGCTCCTGATAATTAGACAATAGAAACAATCTCGTCATATGTGGTACCAAGTGAACCAGTTGAGGATTCTGTAATCAGGCATTGCAAAGAACTATGTAGACATTGCAGGTGCACACAGCCTACAGCTTGAAGAGTGCCAAACCAAATTATATCAATCCCGACATTTAAGAAATTGGTTTTCTGCTAAATTTGCTCAAACATTTTTAATGTTTACTCTTACCTTGATACTCTCTTCAGAGATCTTAAACAATAGACTTTAAGTTACTTTTAGGACAACTTTTCTGTAAACCTATCTTCTCCAGTATGCTTTTAACCTGTTTAGAAATTAATCTAATGACTCTTACATTTAGTTAATTTAGCTCTATATAGAACATATTGAGCCAAATTGTACTTTAATGCCAATGGTCAGAAGGAGGAGGTGAGGTGTGTGTGTTCTGTTCCTGCTGTTCCTTTTAGTGCATCGCCCAGGTCAACGACTTCAGGTCCTCGATCAAGCCGATCAGGGGGGGATGTAGTGGACAGCACATTCCAGGGCCCAGTTTATGGCGGGGCCCCTCTCTGACCACAATAGTGGACAAAGGTTTGCTACACCGGATTGGTGGCGGTGACTATATGGTTGCTATATGGACATATGGTGACTATATGTTTTTTTTCCATATACAGAGAGAGAGAGAGATCATTCACGCTTTTAATCTGTATGATAGCAAACTGTTTAATTTATTTAAAGATAGGCTATCTTAACTCAAGCCATTTAATGATTGTAACATGCTGAAACATATTAATATAATTAACGTAACAGAATGACAGCACTTATTAACATAGCAGTCCATCCATAAGCATAAATTAACTGCTCATAAAGTATTAAACTGCTCAAAAAATATATTCCTAAACTTTCTCTCGCAGTTATATCGTTAGGTAATTATACTGTATATTAACTGCGGGCCGGGCATCAGTGAGCCGTTATTAATATGAGGGGCATTTAAAACGCTTTTGAATGCGCGTGCATGCAACCGTTTTACTTTCACTTTGGAGATTTGCGATCACATGTTTATACTATGGAGCAGCAGTATACCACACATTTTACAAGATTAGATGTTTGTCAGTGGTGCTCAGGAGGATCTGCAAATCACTCGCCATCATCCTACTCTGTTGCTGGTAAGTGAAACTGCATGTACTGTAATATAACAGGCTATCGCTAGCATGCGGCTAACCATATGTCCCTTTAGTGGCTCCGTAGAACGCGTTATTTGTTTTCTGTGCCTTCCCAGTACGGATTCAGCACACCTCTAACCCAGTCGGGGATATTTGTGGTCCGCACAGAACTCTTATTTGACATTGTTCTTAGTTGCAAGTCTACAGCGTTCGCGTGAGAGAGTGTTCTTCTGTTGTCTTTGACAGCTTTTAGGTGCATTATTGCAACGCTTACCTCTGCTTATGCATCAGCACCGAAAACATGGGGAATATTAAGACAAATATAATCACACAACCTATTAGATATTCTATGAATAAATCGACTAACCGAATATTTGAAAATCGTGACCCATCCCTATTTCAGTGCGTATCTCCATTAATGAGAGTGGAATATTTAATGTAAATGTGTATATTGAAATGAAGACAGAGTTTAAAATCGTTTACTTCATTATTTTTCTCTCTCCAGGAAAAAAAGTTCATATGCATGGGTCAGAGTTTGCTTGCAGGTGCACACATTTTCCCGTCAAGTTTGTTTTTATGAATCCCACCTTTTGCGTAGGAAGTGGCTTACGCCTCTTTCAGGGCAGATTTTGTGCATACGCCTGGACATTTAAATAAGTATCAAATGAGTGAGTTCAGCTTTGAGAATGAAAACCAACCTGTTTGTGTCTCAGTATCTTCATGTTTGACTCTGAATGTTTCTTCAATCTTCACTCTCCTCTTTAATAATCACCATCTTTGTTTGTTCCTCAGTATCTTCATGTTTGACTCTGAATGTTTCTTCAATCTTCATGTCTTCACTCTCCTCTTTAATAAACACCATCTTTGTTTGTGTCTCAGTATCTTCATGTTTGACTCTGAATGTTTCTTCAATCTTCATGTCTTCACTCTCCTCTTTAATAATCACCATCTTTGTTTGTGTCTCAGTATCTTCATGTTTGACTCTGAATGCTTCTTCAATCTTCATGTCTTCACTCTCCTCTTTAATAAACGCCATCTTTACAACAGTGTCACAGGGATCTCAGCTGCTTCCGGAGTTTTTCTGTGTGTTTGGACACTGTCCTGTTTAAGATGAGAATAGTTAACAAATTAATCCAAAGTAAATCTCTGGCTGTGTTCGAAATGCCATACTATCATACTACTCTTACTATTTCTGCAGCATGCAGTATGCAAATTTTCTGTATGCATGAAATACCCGGATGACCTACTATATTTGCCAGAATCTGCTAAATATAACTCAAGTACACTGAAATCAGTACAGAAGCTGTGTTCTGAATGGCATACTATCATACAACTCCTACTATACTGCAGTATGCTGTGTGAATACTGTGAATAGTATGTGAATTCTCAGTATGCATGGAATGCCCGGATTATCTGCTACATTTGCTGAAATTTGATGTATGCATCTGAGGACACTGCGTGGGATACTGTTTCCCAGAACGCAACGCGCTACATGTGACGATTCATCTTCAAACGCGTGAGTGAACTGGAGGCGGGGAATAGTAATTATAAATGTTACACTTATATATATACATGTATACTACAAACTATAGCTGTGCACTTAAAAACAATATAATTTGTAGGACATAAATTGTACTTTAATCTCTACGGCACTTTTTCGATCAACGGAGTGTATTTACTCTAAGGACAAATAGACCAATTTGTTGTCAGAGGCTATTTACATGAACTCCACCCACCAATGCCTGGCTGTGATAAACAGCACTGCAAAAGACACGTGTATTTCTGTAGAATCAGTGGCGCAGTGAGTAAAACACACGAGATGTGTGCTGTTGATGTGAGCGATCCGAGTTTGATTCAGCCTTTTGTCAAACTCGTGCAACTCCTTTTCCCATCACATACCAGATCAGAAAGGCATTTATTTTCAAAGTAAATATTTGAAAAGTGGAAATGAAATGCCTCATTAATAATACAGTGTGCTTAGCTGTAGGTAGGTTTTTGTCCCAATAAAGTGGCGTTCATCAAATAAAATGTATAAGTTACACTCAATATGTTATTGCATACTGTTTTATAATGTACTACAGTACTGAAGTATAAACAGGGCTGGAAATGGGGGGGACGGAGTCCGGGGAGTGAATTTCGAGGGGACGGAGTCTCATTTCCAACTGGTTAGGTTTATTTGCAAATTAAAGTGATTTCTATATTTTATCCATTCAAAAGACTACGAAAGCGATCCCAGCTCTGCACATAAACCTAGCACATAAAATATAAAATATGTTTGTGTCTAGTGTTGTCAAAAGACCCGGTACTTCGGTACCAAGTCAGTACTAAAAAAATGAAAACGTCACGGTACCAAGTTTCTTTAAGTCCCGGTGGTACCGAGTACCCGGTCAACCCGGTTCTTGCTGCGCGATCTGAAAGCTGCGCAGATGCGCTCTCTTCATAAAAGCATGGAGACGTGCGACATCAAAAGGAGGAAATGCATCAAACTAATAAAACACTTTAAAGACCGACACCCGGATCAAATGAAAGAGTTCAAGCAGGTAAGTTTCAATTTAATATTTAGATATTCTGTTATGAATATTATTCCTTTTTTGTCGGATTAAAATAAACATTGCCGTTATAGCGGAGTTAATCCTTAGCATAAGCGCAGCTAACGCTAATATAATGAGCTGAGCATTAGAATTAAGTTTCTTTATTAACTACTTAATACGCCTATAACTTTTATTAGGGTAAAAACAACAGGAGGACTAGGGTTGGGTACCGAGACCCGGTACCAATATGGCACCGGTACCTATGGAACCGGTATGTACTAGAACCGAATCAGAACGCAGATGTCGGTGCCTCATTTCGGTGCCATGCCTGAGCGATCGATTAAAATATTTGTCCTTTGTTTCTCCGAAACGCACGTAAGATGCATCACAGGCTACAACTACAAATATTTCAGCAAAATGTATATTTTAGTCAGAGTTATTGCGCTCCTATTTCACTGCGCGCCGTCTGTTTGGCGCGCACGCGCACGGCGGCGCTCGTTCTAAATGAAGTCTGTGAAGTTTAGCAGAGAATCGCAAAGCAAAAGCTCACGCACTTCTGACAGCAAAATGGAAATATTTCCATGGCTTTCTAACATTTACAGATGGAGAATATACCTGTGAATTGTAAGTTATGCATTACGGAAAACAGCAAACACATTAAACAGCGCGAGAAGCATCTCTGTCAGCGGCACACGCAGAGCATCTGACAGGTAGAGCGCGAGCCGCTTTAAACTGAAACTATAAACTATAGGCTACTGTATCTTACCAGTTTTTTTATAGCCCTTCATATAAAACTTGTCACATGTTTAGAACAAATTGTATTATGCACTTTCTCCGCAGCAGCTCAGTCTCTGTCCTCCCTAGATATTTTATCAGATGTGCTCGTATCAAACTACTGTATATCAATATTAACTGTATTGCTTCATAATAACGTATCGATTATAAAGAATATATCGATATATCGTACAAACTCTATATACCGCCCAGCCCTAGCTTTAATTAAAATGCCTAAAGCTAAAATTCTCTTGTATTCGCGTTTTTAAACCCGTTTAAACCAACAAAAGAGAACATTATAACCTTTTTAGTCCACAACACCAGTTAAATGCTTCCTTTTGTGATCTGATGTAGCTTCTTGTCACAGAATGAGGCAGAAAATATGTTCCATAGGCTACTAATGCATTGATTAGCAATGGATTTTAAATATACTTAATTATTATAAAAATACCAGAGATGGCTTGAATAACACAGACAAACTATATATTGTTGTAGTCGAGTGTTTAATGTATTTGTTTTATCATTCAAAACGTTTATAACTTCTGTTTACTCAGTTACAGGAATAGCAATGCCTTGTCCATATTGGGGATTTTCTGGAGCTTCATTAGTTCCATATACAGTGTGTGTGTGTGTGTGTGTGTGTGTGTGTGTGTGTGTATGTATATATATATATATATATATATATATATATATATATATATATATATATATATATATATATAAAACAAGTATCGGTTCAGGCACCGTTTAGGCACCGGCACCGTTTTAAAAGTATCGATTTGGCACCGGTATCGAAAAAAAACCAAACGATACCCAACCCTAAGGAGGACATGATGGTATTTACTATTGTTACACACCAGAGGCTTTTAAATGAATTGTGAATATAAAATATGCGTGTTGGAGAATGTACAAACAGTTAACAGTGTTTGTCATATCAGTCCGTCAGAAAAAAACAGTTCTGGCCTTTTTTTTTTTTTTTGCTAGTTGTTGTTATTCTTGGCTGGATAACTAGCAGGTTTAAAAGCCCTTTAAAATTAAATATGTACACAGTTTGTATTAAATGAAAGTACAGTCAAATTTGATCTCCTGTATAGACTTTACAATGACTTCATATTATTATCTAACATCAACTTTCAGTGAGTGAACAATATATTTTTACAACATTAATTCATGTTTGTGAATGTTATTTAATACAAACACTTGATCATTCATGTTTGTTCATTGTGCATTAAATAATTTTAACAGATTGAACTTTGATTGATTGATTTTATGTATTTGTACATTTTGAAATTAACCCTAAGAAGAATAATTGCAATATATAACTGTTGTTTATTTGATAGGTCATGTTATCTAAAAAACTTAATCTTATTGTAAAGTGTTTTTAATACTACAGTTTCCTTCTATTTGATATACACTTGTCTTAAAATATATGTAATCTTATCTAAATTTATTATAAAAGCTGAGGTTTGTTATTTACTGAAATGTTATATTTTAGCTGGAGTCAATGATCTAATGTTATATTTGGTCAGACTCAGTCCACTGCTTTACTTATATTATATTTTCCTTTTCCAGCTGCAGGAAGATCATGAAGCACCAGCAAACCCTAAAACAGACAGTTTACAGTTGTTTTTCAGCAGAAGCAGAAATATGACAAAAACTTTTGGGTGGAACTTGTTTACTTTTTTCCATACTTTTATTACTTGTGGAAAAACTTGTAATAATTTTAAATAAGCATAAAGAATGGCATTGGTTTTTGTGCAGTTTATTTTTGCTTAACTTTATTAATAAAAATGTGCATAATTAGCATATTTCTGTGTTTTGCTTTGGTACCGAAATTGGTACCGTGAACCGTGGATTTTCACTGGTATTGGTACCGAATACTGAAATCTTGGTACCGTGACGACACTATTTGTGTCTATGGTTAGCTGCACAATGCCGTCTTTTGTGATTGGCCATAATACCTGCAGACTGCAGCCAATAGAAATGCTTCTCTATCGGTGCGCGTGCTGCTCCTCACAGCACAGATTGTGAAAGCAGACTGCAGTTTTTGTCATTCATTATAACAAAGTGTAGAGAGGATGTAAATAATAGATTTAGTGTTCAGTGTTGAGAGCTTCATTCAAAATGGAAGTTTGTGAGATCGCGATGAACTAAGACGAGTGACAGCTTTTAAAGGGAGTTTGCAAATATGAAATTAAATTTATACGACAGTTTTAAACATTTTTGATTTTATACAAAAGTTAAAATTAAGTGACATACATTTTAGGAACACTTGTCTGATTGTGCTCTATTTCGTCAACGAAAATAGTTCCAAAAAAATCACAGATTAACCGCTGCACATCTCCAAGCAAACACAGCGCTGTTTCGTTTATGAATGAATCTTTGCTTTTGAACAAATCTAGTGAGTCAATGATTCAATGACCCATTCATAAAGAGAGTCATTTGCTTCGTTCCTAAATGAATCAGCCGTTTGATCGAATCGATTGAATGAATATTTCAGTGACAAAGTGACTTGCTGCCACCTACTGGCGGTTTCAGATTCATTTTTAAAGTATAAATTGAGTCATTTAAATCCTTTAATGTTTCTAAATTCAAAACTTTATATTTAAAACATTAATTTCATAACATTGTTATTATGAAATGCATTAATACCACCTCTGAGTCTTGTCAAAAAGTCTGTAAATATTCCTTAATGCCACATTTATGCTCTTCTGTACCTTGCAGATATGAATTGTTGATGCTGATTTCATTTGACTAGTAACTTATTCTTCCTGAATGTATCTTATTATTTTAACTGAATTTATTGTTTAATTATTTTTTTTTTATAAAGGTTTATAAATCATTTTTTTTTGGCACAAAAGATGAAATAATAAAAGTTAGAGGCATTACAAAGGTGAAAAAAAAACTTTAAGGAGTCAAATATCATCTTTGGGAAGGTACATTTTTCTCAATGATCAGAAGGTGTTCCTAATCACAAGTACTCCTGAAAAGAAATGTAAGCGGCGTAGAGTCCATAAGAATGTAAAGTTACCTTTTAAAAACTAATTGAATGTAAAGTTATCTAATAAAAACTATATCTTTAATTTGGCCAGAATTGCAGGTGTCTGTCTTAATATCCAAGAAGGTTTAGAGAAAATATGAAATAAGTTTAATGTTATTATAGATAATTAAATAGGCTACTTCCGAAAGGTCACCTAAAATTACCATTATTACAAGTTCTTACAAGTTCTAAAATTACCATTATTACAAGTTCTTCAGTTATGACATGAGTTCAATTGGGCAATATTGTTTACTAGTATGAAGCCTTATTAACAAGCTTTTGTATAAAGAATAGTTAGCACATTTGTTTGTAAGGTGCTGTGCTGAATTAATGTTTGTGTTTGTCATGTGACAAGCATACTACTCTGAAACATACGTATGTTGCTTATTGTATACTGTTTCACACTAGTGTTGGGCGATATGGTCATTTTTTATATCGTCATATCGCCAGCCTGTGAGATCGCCGATACACGATATTATCGTGCATGGGTGTGTGTGGGCAAGAGAGAGAATCTCTGTACTTGTCATAAGCTATTTCATAACTATTTGGTGATTTTAAACCGGCGTGCATGAGAGAGAGAGAGCCTAGAAGTACCAATAACCGAAATAATATACTTTCAAACATACTGAAAAACTAACATGTTAAATATAAAAAATATTTAAAACAGCTAGTTCATATTCGGATACAGCAGTCATACATCGCTATTAGGACCGCGCGTCCTGTGACAGGTTTGCCGCATCGGCGCGGAAGTTATCAGTCTAAACATCAGTCAAGGTGAAAATCAAAAGTAGTTTGTGTTGGACATAAACGAACATGTTAAAGATAAAAGTATTTTCAGGTAAGTTCATATTTTTGGAGTAAAGTTAAATTAAACGGATAGGCTACATCAGTCATACAGCGCTCCGGAAGCGCCCCATGACCAGCCCAGTTTTAGACTGATAACTTATTAACTGCATATTTTTATAATAACAATGATGAAGAATAAGCATCCATGTGTTTTGTTAATGTGCTGTAAAGAAAACGAAATGCTGCCGGTGCAGTTTCGTCATGTTCATTCATAGCTCGAAGCTGTTCAAGAAGATGTCTAAAAGATGTCTCTTGTTGCACTCTTGACAGACTAATTTGTAAATAACGATTATCACCCTGCAGTTCAATTTTGATGTGGGCTTAGTTTTAGAGTCCATTTTTAAAACATTTCCATTGAGGAGGAGAAGCCTAAAGGCTTCTTCACTTTCCGCGTTCTGTTCTGTTCCGTCTCGCGCACAGCCGCATCCGCGCAGCATTCAAAGTATACTCAGCCGCAGAAGAGTGTGGACGGACGAGCTCAACACATGCGCAGGACCACCAACTTGACTTACGCGGTCTCAAAAAATTGCCTGCACTCGGACGGGGTGCGCGACTGTCCGCGAGCCCTCTTGATGACAGTGTGTAGATGAGGACGGCCGAAGTATACTTTGGCCTTAATCCTCATTTGCGCGTGTGTGTGTGAAGTGCGGCACTGAGGTAAAATAGCGTGGCAATTTGATAGCCCGATAATAATAGGCCGCCTAACAATAATAATAATAGTTTTATACATTAATAGGAGAATGAGCCTAATATCGTCTTGACTATCGACAAAGATATTTGCTATCGTCATATCTCTGACTATCGTCGATACACGATACTATCGTCTATCGGCACAACCCTATTTCACACACTATTCTTTAAAAAATAGTAGGCAGTATGCACTGTGTACTGGGCAGTAAGCAAGTATGCCATTTCGAACATAGCCTCTGTGTGTCTCAATCAGCTCCCTAGTTCAGTAGTCAGCAAACTAGTAAGGGAGTCAGTCAGTCTCAGTCAGCTCCCTAGTTCAGTAGTCAGCACACTAGTAAGGGAGTAAGTCAGTCTCAATCAGCTCCCTAGTTCAGTAGTCAGCACACTAGTAAGGGAGTCAGTCAGTCTCAATCAGCTCCCTAGTTCAGTAGTCAGCACACTTGTGAGGGAGTCAGTCAGTCTCAATCAGCTCCCTAGTTCAATAGTCAGCACACTAGTAAGGGAGTAAGTCTGTCTCAATCAGCTCCCTAGTTCAGTAGTCAGCACACTAGTGAGGGAGTAAGTCAGTCTCAATCAGCTCCCTAGTTCAGTAGTCCGCACACTAGTGAGGGAGTCAGTCAGTCTCAATCAGCTCCCTAGTTCAGTAGTCAGCACACTTGTGAGGGAGTCAGTCAGTCTCAATCAGCTCCCTAGTTCAATAGTCAGCACACTAGTAAGGGAGTAAGTCTGTCTCAATCAGCTCCCTAGTTCAGTAGTCAGCACACTAGTGAGGGAGTCAGTCAGTCTCAATCAGCTCCCTAGTTCAGTAGTCAGCACACTTGTGAGGGAGTCAGTCAGTCTCAATCAGCTCCCTAGTTCAGTAGTCAGCACACTAGTAAGGGAGTCAGTCAGTCTCAATCAGCTCCCTAGTTCAGTAGTCAGCACACTTGTGAGGGAGTCAGTCAGTCTCAATCAGCTCCCTAGTTCAGTAGTCAGCACACTTGTGAGGGAGTCAGTCAGTCTCAATCAGCTCCCTAGTTCAGTAGTCAGCACACTAGTAAGGGAGTAAGTCAGTCTCAATCAGCTCCCTAGTTCAGTAGTCCGCACACTAGTGAGGGAGTCAGTCAGTCTCAATCAGCTCCCTAGTTCAGTAGTCAGCACACTTGTGAGGGAGTCAGTCAGTCTCGAATCAGCTCCCTAGTTCAGTAGTCAGCACACTAGAGAGGGAGTCAGTAAGTCTCAATCAGCTCCCTAGTTCAGTAGTCAGCACACTAGTGAGGGAGTCAGTCAGTCTCAATCAGCTCCCTAGTTCAGTAGTCAGCACACTAGTGAGGGAGTCAGTAAGTCTCAATCAGCTCCCTAGCTCAGTAGTCAGCACACTAGTGAGGGAGTCAGTCAGTCTCAATCAGCTCCCTAGTTCAGTAGTCAGCACACTTGTGAGGGAGTCAGTCAGAGTGAGAGTTCACTTAAATTACCTGATAAGAAAAAACAACCAAATAAAAAGGACACAAAATAAAAGGTTCCTATTTGTAATAGGTTTATATTTGGTATTTACTGATTTGTAGATTATATTGAAGAGATTGTGTTTGTTGTTTTGAGCAGCAGGTGTCGCTGCGCTGATTCGAATCACTGAATCATTTTGAGAATCGGTTGATTCAATTGACTCGAAGATTCAAAAAGCTCCGTTTCTCCATCGATGCTTGATGATAAACTGAGTCTGCGTCCCAATGTGCATACTCCATCCTAAATTATATGTGATATTAGTCATTTTCAATACTATTTAGGGTAGATAGGGTGGTCGTGGATAGTATGCACATTGGGATGCAGGGTGATTCACCATTTCTGTTACTCATGCACTTTACACGCACAAAATACCCTTCATTAATAACACTAATTAAAGCATTTGGTAATAATTCATTTCGAAGTTTTATATACAATTCTCTAAATGACTTAAACTCTTTAAATGATTAAAAGCACAAACCTTTCTTCAGACGAATCACAGACGCAGGCGCGCGACGCAGCCTTATGACGTCACATCACCAGAGCAAAATAAAAGTCTTCTTCTTTTTTTAGGATTTAATGGCAAACCAACTTGAAATGTGCATTCCCGCCACCTACTGGTAAGGAGCGTGAAGCGCACAATGAATAGGAAGTTTAGAAACAAGAGCTATTTATTACACAGCAGGTTCTTGATTGAGATGTACTGTGTGGCGCTGAATACCTACAGTATCTGTTACACAGCAGGCTCTTGATTGAGATGTACTGTGTGGCGCTGAATACCTACAGTATCTGTTACACAGCAGGTTCTTGATTGAGATGGTACTGTGTGGCGCTGAATACCTACAGTATCTGTTACACACACTTGATTGAGATGTACTGTGTGGCGCTGAATACCTACAGTATCTGTTACACAGCAGGTTCTTGATTGAGATGTACTGTGTGGCGCTGAATACCTACAGTATCTGTTACACAGCAGGTTCTTGATTGAGATGTACTGTGTGGCGCTGAATACCTACAGTATCTGTTACACAGCAGGTTCTTGATTGAGATGTACTGTGTGGCGCTGAATACCTACAGTATCTGTTACACAGCAGGTTCTTGATTGAGATGTACTGTGTGGCGCTGAATACCTACAGTATCTGTTACACAGCAGGTTCTTGATTGAGATGGTACTGTGTGGCGCTGAATACCTACAGTATCTGTTACACAGCAGGTTCTTGATTGAGATGGTACTGTGTGGCGCTGAATACCTACAGTATCTGTTACACAGCAGGTTCTTGATTGAGATGTACTGTGTGGCGCTGAATACCTACAGTATCTGTTACACAGCAGGCTCTTGATTGAGATGTACTGTGTGGCGCTGAATGCCTACAGTATCTGTTACACAGCAGGCTCTTGATTGAGATGTACTGTGTGGCGCTGAATGCCTACAGTATCTGTTACACAGCAGGCTCTTGATTGAGATGTACTGTGTGGCGCTGAATGCCTACAGTATCTGTTACACAGCAGGTTCTTGATTGAGATGTACTGTGTGGCGCTGAATACCTACAGTATCTGTTACACAGCAGGTTCTTGATTGAGATGGTACTGTGTGGCGCTGAATACCTACAGTATCTGTTACACAGCAGGTTCTTGATTGAGATGTACTGTGTGGCGCTGAATACCTACAGTATCTGTTACACAGCAGGTACACAGCAGGCTCTTGATTGAGATGTACTGTGTGGCGCTGAATACCTACAGTATCTGTTACACAGCAGGTTCTTGATTGAGATGTACTGTGTGGCGCTGAATACCTACAGTATCTGTTACACAGCAGGTTCTTGATTGAGATGTACTGTGTGGCGCTGAATACCTACAGTATCTGTTACACAGCAGGTTCTTGATTGAGATGGTACTGTGTGGCGCTGAATACCTACAGTATCTGTTACACAGCAGGTTCTTGATTGAGATGTACTGTGTGGCGCTGAATGAATACCTACAGTATCTGTTACACAGCAGGCTCTTGATTGAGATGTACTGTGTGGCGCTGAATGCCTACAGTATCTGTTACACAGCAGGCTCTTGATTGAGATGTACTGTGTGGCGCTGAATGCCTACAATCTGTTACACAGCAGGCTCTTGATTGAGATGTACTGTGTGGCGCTGAATGCCTACAGTATCTGTTACACAGCAGGCTCTTGATTGAGATGTACTGTGTGGCGCTGAATGCCTACAGTATCTGTTACACAGCAGGCTCTTGATTGAGATGTACTGTGTGGCGCTGAATGCCTACAGTATCTGTTACACAGCAGGTTCTTGATTGAGATGTACTGTGTGGCGCTGAATGCCTACAGTATCTGTTACACAGCAGGTTCTTGATTGAGATGTACTGTGTGGCGCTGAATGCCTACAGTATCTGTTACACAGCAGGTTCTTGATTGAGATGGTACTGTGTGGCGCTGAATACCTACAGTATCTGTTACACAGCAGGTTCTTGATTGAGATGTACTGTGTGGCGCTGAATACCTACAGTATCTGTTACACAGCAGGTTCTTGATTGAGATGGTACTGTGTGGCGCTGAATACCTACAGTATCTGTTACACAGCAGGTTCTTGATTGAGATGGTACTGTGTGGCGCTGAATACCTACAGTATCTGTTACACAGCAGGCTCTTGATTGAGATGTACTGTGTGGCGCTGAATACCTACAGTATCTGTTACACAGCAGGTTCTTGATTGAGATGTACTGTGTGGCGCTGAATGCCTACAGTATCTGTTACACAGCAGGCTCTTGATTGAGATGTACTGTGTGGCGCTGAATGCCTACAGTATCTGTTACACAGCAGGCTCTTGATTGAGATGTACTGTGTGGCGCTGAATACCTACAGTATCTGTTACACAGCAGGCTCTTGATTGAGATGGTACTGTGTGGCGCTGAATACCTACAGTATCTGTTACACAGCAGGCTCTTGATTGAGATGTACTGTGTGGCGCTGAATACCTACAGTATCTGTTACACAGCAGGCTCTTGATTGAGATGTACTGTGTGGCGCTGAATACCTACAGTATCTGTTACACAGCAGGTTCTTGATTGAGATGTACTG
Organism: Schizothorax lantsangensis; assembly: GCA_027422415.1. Lineage (NCBI taxonomy): Eukaryota > Metazoa > Chordata > Actinopteri > Cypriniformes > Cyprinidae > Schizothorax > Schizothorax lantsangensis. Next base: position 33,528,114 of record CM049851.1, on the reverse strand, counting down.
TGTGGCGCTGAATACCTACAGTATCTGTTACACAGCAGGTTCTTGATTGAGATGTACTGTGTGGCGCTGAATACCTACAGTATCTGTTACACAGCAGGATCTTGATTGAGATGTACTGTGTGGCGCTGAATACCTACAGTATCTGTTACACAGCAGGTTCTTGATTGAGATGGTACTGTGTGGCGCTGAATACCTACAGTATCTGTTACACAGCAGGCTCTTGATTGAGATGGTACTGTGTGGCGCTGAATACCTACAGTATCTGTTACACAGCAGGTTCTTGATTGAGATGGTACTGTGTGGCGCTGAATACCTACAGTATCTGTTACACAGCAGGTTCTTGATTGAGATGGTACTGTGTGGCGCTGACTAAAGCAGTGAATCACTAGTTTATACAGATTTCAGGAGGTCGTTCTTACTGATGGAGACAAAGCATTCAGATCACCAGCTTTAACACAGTATGCAAAGGATGTGAGCAGTTCTACTTATATATAAATTCATTTTTAGAGGACAGGTAAGGGATGATTGTGTTGAATTAATTATTGTGTAAACCGCTCTCTGAAACTCAGTAGTAGTTTGAGAGTTGATGTAAATTTGATCATGATGAACCACATCAAAATATGGCAGTACAACCTTACCTTTGTTTTTCAGCATATTCTTTACACCAGGTCGACTGCTATAGTATCATTTTTAGAAACAATGTACGCTATTTCTCAAAGAGGAATTGTGAGAGGAATTGTTAGCAGGAAACACACTATTGGGGTATTGGTATTTGAATGTGGCTTGAAACATGATATTTTTTGCTATATATGATTGGATATGCACAAAAGTCAGATTTGGACTGACAGTCTGAACAAGGCTACAGTCATGACAGTTTGTTTTCTGTCTCTGTATCTAGATAGATGTGTATGTACTTAGATCTACATTTATATCTATGTACACTGCCCTCCAAAAGTTTGGAAACACCCCTGGCAAAGTGTGGTTTTGGACGATATCAGCATAAATCCTTATCATTTTTTGGTGCAAATACATTAAAGTAACTTGACATTATCATTGAAGACCAGCAATAAAACATAATAATGGCAATATATACAGTACATGTCAAAGTCAGACATGCCCCTTTGCCAGCTGTGATGCCTGGTTACTGGTTTAAACTTGGCCCAGGTTTTTAAAAGATTTTTGGGTCAGCACACCTTAAAGCTTCAACAATTGAGCTATCGGTAAGCCCCGCCCCCCTTAGTTACTGTTGCTCCCTCGGACAAACAAACAGAGTTGCTCACTGTCTTACAATGACTACGTTTACATGGACATCAGTAATCTAATTATTTACCTTATTCTGAATAAGACAATATTATGATTTTTCTCTTTTATTTCTTTATTTTCGTTCAGTGCCATCAGGTCTAAAGTGAAAAAAGACAAATACAAGTAAAAAGCAATTTAACAGCTCAAACCAACAGACATCAAAACCAAGATATAAACACCAAAACCAACATCAAGCAACAAAACTGTTTTTATAGACCAGTCCTGAATCTTCCATTCATGTCTAAAATATTAGTCCTCTATTAAGCAATGGTACTTGTGAACAGTTTCAGATTGCATTTAAGCAGATCATTTATTCAAGTGATGCATGACCTTTTGGCATCCAATCATGAGTACATCTTTCTTCTAACACTAATAGCGCTTTTGACAACATAGATCACAACATTGTTTTGGTTAGCTTGACAATTATGACATGAAGACAGCACAACTGTACTCGCTAGTACAGAGTATTCCTGATGTTGCGGCTGTATCAACCAACTGTTAATATCAACGAAAAAAGTCGTTAATGAAAATTAGCGCCAATGAATTTAATTGTTTACTAATCATGTCTGCGGGCAATGTATGAAAAAAACCATCAGTCATGTCACTTTCTAGTAATGAATAACATTTCAGTGGATCCCTCCCAGTTTGGAGGTGTAAGGACTCTCACCTGTGTGACGTCTCATGTGTGGAACGGGTTGTTTTATGACTGAAACTCTTGTTTGAAAGACTTCTCTCCAGTGTGAATTCTCAAGTGTAACGTAAGATGTCCTGCTCGTAAGAAGCTATCTCCACACAGTTTGCAGATGAAAGACTTCTCTGCAGTGTGAATATACATGTGTTCATTAAGGTTTCCTTTTTTAACGAAACTCTTTCCACACTGTTGACATGTGAAAGGCCTCTCTCCGGTGTGAATTCTCATGTGTACACGAAGGTTTCCTTTTTGTGTGAAAATCCTTCCACATTGATGGCAAGGGAAGTTTCTTTTAGATTTAGTCTTCCGAACCGAATTTGTTTCAGTCCGTATGAAATCAGGTCTCTCATAGTGATTTTTCTCTTCTATTTCTTTCAGTTCTTCTTTCTCCTCTTTCAGTGCCATCAGTTCTAAAGTGGAAAAGACAAATACATGTTAATGGCTCAAAGCAGCAGACATCAAAACCAAGACAAGTATAAAACAGATCAAAACTAGCACTATGCAACAAAACAGGGTAATTATAGACCTGTCCTCTTCACTACGCTATAGAACTAGTGAACAATTTCTGTCAGGATTTAAGCATCATCTTAGGAAGTTTGTTTAAAATCACTGATTTATTCAGTAATGAAACGAATGATTCAATGACTCACTCAAAGACTTTAATCATTCAAAATGACTTATTTATTCAGTAATTAAAGGGGTGATCTAATTAATTTTTTTGAAGGCTTGATTGTGTTTATGGGGTGCGCAGCAACGTGTTCATGCTTTTTATTTTCAGCTAGCATAAAAACGGCCGATTGATTTCCTGGTTCTGTGAAGGCCCTCCCTCAGAAATACGCGATGGGCTCTGATTGGTTAGCTGGCTCAGTGTGTTGTGATTGGCTAAACCGCCTCTACTGCATGTAAACGTCCCGCCCCTCAGCTCAGCGGCATGTGCTCCGGTTGTATTGTAAACAATGGCGTCGTCTATATTGCTTATCAATTTGAGCACGATTGAGACGCAGAAGATATTAGTGAAGAGGATCAGTCAGAACCTATGCAAGCACGGCTCTTAATGGTAGGCCTATGTTTTTTGTTTGTTGTGGTCTCACACTTTTAGATACACTGTTATTATGCTACTGCTAATGTTAGCTTTTAATATACGGTTTTATCACGATTAAAGCTTTAATACAATACGGCAACCTCATGCACGTCCATGTTTAACGCTTGTCATAGCTATGTGAAAATAAGTGTATAAATGGAACAGTTCGAGCCGAGCTGATCTGACGATCTGAATGAGAGAGAGAGAATGTTATGCTAATTCTGTAAAAGACAATTTCTCCCTTTGCATTGAACTTTGAGCTTCGTAACTTTGCAGATGTTGTTTATGCTCACACAGCTACATTACACACTAACAAAAGTTAAAAAAAGGTGAAATCATATTAATGACCCCTTTAATCAATTGACGTCTTTATGAGTGAGTCATTGAATCATTTAGTCAAACCGATTTTAAAGAATAATATTAAAATAGACTGCAGTATCTTCAGGGCTCGACAGTGAGGAGTGCCCGATGGCCCGGAGCAGCATGAAGGGTGCTCGGGACAGTTGACGGATTTGTCACTTGCCCCAATCGGGCCACTGCTGCACCGTCATGAAAGTTTATCATTTGCATGTGTTTTTAAGCCTTGTTAATTTAAAAATTCAAGCAATTTAAACGCAATCGTGTGCGAAAGACAACTCCATTCAGTACTCGCGCGCTGTGTTCTGTGTGAAGAGAGCACACAGACAGCTGCGTCTCTGACACACGCGAGCTAAGAATTGAGTTTCTTTCTGTGTCTTTCTTGTGTCTGAATGGGCAAATACATATACAAATGTATCAAAATACCTATCCTGCTAAGTAACTTTGTAGCTTTAACAATGACTACGTTTACATGGACATCAGTAATATAATTATTTACCTTATTCTGAATAAGACAATATTATGATTAAGGTGTTTACATGAGTCGCTTTTAGAATAATCCTTTCATGTTCCTGTTTTACATTACATTACGTTATAGTGCATAGATCGATTAATGGCATGCGCCATTACGTCTAGGGATGGGCGATATATTGCATGCGATAGTCATGCGCATCTCGTCAGTAAAGCCGGTTCCTTGATTAGCGGTTAATCTCCATCACCTGTTTTCAAATGGAGCGGCATTTAATACACAGAGCCGTAGTTCACTGACAAGCTACGCATATATCGACTGATATATCGCCTTCGATATGAACGCGATATTGCGTAGCTTGTCAGTGATCTACGGCTCTGTGTATTAAATGCCGCTCCATTTGAAAACAGGTGATGGAGATTAACCGCTAATCAAGGAACCGGCTTTACTGACGAGATGCGCATGACTATCGCATGCAATATATCGCCCATCCCTAATTACGTCATCACACGACGTAATCCGACGTCCCCTCAAGAATTTCACGTATAACATATAGTTCGTCTTCGTGATGATGCCATATACAGTTTTGGGTGTTTCATATTTCATTTTATGAAAGCTTCAAGTGCAGTTAATTATTTTCGTGCATACAGAAGACGGCGGTGTTGAAGCTCTTTTATTTGCCGTCAAACGGTTGATCATCACTGCCGTGTGTGTGTCGCAGAATGTGGTGAAAAGTCCTACACGACGGTAATAGTTTGATTAAGGTGTTTACATGTCTGTACCGCACTTCAATAATGTGACTAAAATAGGAATACTCCACGTCTTAATTCGATTTGTGTTTACTTCGATTATGACTTTAGCCGGATTAAGGTAATCAAAAATCTCTGTTTACATGGTAGACTCTTAATCAGAGTATTGTCTTAATCGTATTAAAATCGGATTATTGACGTCCATGTAAATGTAGTCATTGATTAATCTATTTAATTTATACAGTGGCGAACAGATGCACCGGTCAACTGGCTATTTTTTATTTTGTTTTATTTTAGATCTTCTGTTCCAGGCTTGCACACAAACTGCACTGCAATCATTTCCCCAAATGCCATCTGTGTGGAAATATTACGTTATTATTATTATAATTAGTCTGTAAACAGCCATTAACAGAGGCTGAATACGGACGCAAAGAGGAGAAAATACTATAGCGGGCAGAGCAAGATCACTTTTCAAGATGCACAAAATAAAGGAATCCTAAATGTTGAATTTTATTATGAATGTGTTTCTGTTTTCAGAAAAGTTTACATGTCGTTTTCTTTTCATCTTGCCACCATATAATGCATTGAAATGAATGTTAATACGGGCAGAACTGCTGTGTTTACAGTGGTAACCAAGGAAACGCTGTATTACTGTTTCATAAGCACCACCTGCTGTCAGAGAGTGAAACTGCGTCTCATTCAGCCGTCTGCTGTTTCTGTTTCATGAACGATTTATGTAGTGTCATTTCACGAAGCTAAAGTCACACCATTCTGTTTCTGCTTTAGATTTTGAAATTATAGTCTAATATAAATCAAACATTGCACTTTTTTTGTTTGTTTGTTTTTTGATTGATTCATGATTGTAATGCTGTGGTTGCCTCCAATCTCAAATGGTTATGAAAAATCAAGGTGCAATACAGAGTGAAGAATATGCAAATGTTATTTTATATGTGATTATTCAATTTCTGTACCTGAACACCTACAAACTTAAAAACTTTAGCAAAATTTAATTTCTATCTTTGTGCTATATATTTAATTGAGCTTTTACTTAAAATTTGTTCATTTGTTCTTATTTACTGGCTGTCATTTGTCTTTAATAAATGTTTGAACTTTAACATTTGTTAGGCTAGTGGTTTTTGCTGTGGTATTAAAATTATAATTATCTTATTTATTAGAATACAAGATAACATAGATAAAAAATATAACAGCAACTTTCTTTTTTATATATATTTATTTATTTTGTGGCAGGGCCAGTGAAAATATTGGCAGGGCAAGTAATAATTTGAACTACTGGCCGAATACATCACATTTAGAAAGAATGATAATTTCTATATTTTTCCCATCAAAAATGAGACCCGAGTAGCAGAAGCTCTCTCTCTGACCCTCCATAGACAGCAACACAACTGTAATGTTCCCAGGTCCAGAAACATAGTAAGGACATCGGTAAAACAGTCCATGTGACATCAGTGGCTCAACTTCAATTTTGCGAAGCTATGAGAATACTTTGTTTGCAAAGAAAACAAAAATAATTTCTTCAACAATTCTTCTCACCCGAGTTACGTCTTCCGCCATTTTGGAGAGTACAATGTAATTGATGTAATCAGCGTAGTTTTACGTTCAGGGGAAAGCTTGCGTATGCGTTGTGATACTCTCTAAAATAGAGAAGGGATAATCCGTTTATCTTTTCTAACTGAAATTAAACTGATCTTCGTTTTTATGTAACTGACCTTACAAAATTATAAAGAGTCTTTAAGAAATCATTTAAATGACAAACTTTTCAGACTAGTCGACACAGGCAAATTTCAATCAACAAAGATTTCAAACCTAAAATGATGGCACATTCATAGTTTTTATTTTTACTATTATTACTGTCCACTTGTTTAGCTGTATACACATACATATAGGCGTTTCGTCCAGACGGATCCGGCGTTTTGGAAGAGTGAAACCGGGTCCCAGAGTGGATAAACGTGTGGACCGCCAATCTGTATATTTTCTGAAACGATAATGTCATCACCCCACGTCTCACCCCTAGTCAGACACCGCTACATCACGTAACAGCAATAAAAACATGAACAAACACTGAATGACTGTCTTATTAACTAACATTAACACAGATTAATAAATGTTCATAAAGCGTTCATTATCGAAGGCGATATATCTGCGATAATGAAAGTGATATTGCATAGCTTGTCAGTGAACTACGGCTCCGTGTATTAAATGCCGCTCCATTGAAAACAGGTGATGGGGATTCAGCGCTAATCAAGGAACCGGCTTTACTAACGAGATGCGCATGAATATTGCATGAGATATATCGCCCCTAGTTTTCACTTCTTGCTTTTAGATTTATTATAAAATGACCATTATAACACATTTTAGTACTGTACTCAAGTAGTATAGCAAGTACAATTAAATAACTAGATAAAAAAGTTTGTCGAGACAAACTTTAGGTTGGCCTGAGAAAGCCTGGTCTGAAAGTTTACAGCAGTTGTAAAAGCCTGAAGTTTGAACATTTAGATTAGATTAGATAGATGTTGATAACATGTTTCTAACATGATTAACATGTTTTTAGCATGATTAGCTTGTTACTAGCATGTCCCTAGCATGTTTTTAGCAAGATTAGCATGTTACTAGCATGTTGCTAGCATGATTAGCAAGTGACTAGCATGTCGCTAGCATGTATCTGGCATGATTAGCATGTGACTAGCATGATTAGCAAGTGTCTAGCATGTCGCTAGCATGTTTCTAACATGATTAGCATGTGACTAGCATGTTTCTAGCATGATTAGCATGTGACTAGCATGTTACTAGCATGATTAGCATGTGACTAGCATGTCGCTAGCATGTTTCTAGCATGATTAGCCTGTTACTAGCATGTTTTTAGCATGACTAGCAAGTGACTAGCATGTCCCAAGCATGTTTTTAGCAAGATTAGCATGTTACTAGCATGTTGCTAGCATGATTAGCAAGTGACTAGCATGTCGCTAGCATGTATCTAGCATGATTAGCATGTGACTAGCATGTTACTAGCATCATTAGCAAGTGTCTAGCATGTCGCTAGCATGTTTCTAACATGATTAGCATGTGACTAGCATGTTACTAGCATGATTAGCATGTTACTAGCATGATTAGCATGTGACTAGCCTGTTACTAGCATGATTAGCATGTGACTAGCATGCTGCTAGCATGATTAGCATGTGACTAGCATGCTGCTAGCATGATTAGCAAGTAACTAGCATGTCGCTAGCATGTCCCCAGCATGATTAGCAAGTGACTAGAATGTGACTAGCATGTTTCTAGCATGATTAGCATGTGACTAGCATGTTACTAGCATGTTACTAGCATGATTAGCAAGTGTTTAGCATGTGATGCATGTTTCTACATGATTAGCATGTGATGCATTTCTAGCATGATTAGCATGTGACTAGCATGCTGCTAGCATGATTAGCAAGTAACTAGCATGTCGCTAGCATGTCCCTAGCATGATTAGCAAGTGACTAGAATGTGACTAGCATGTTTCTAGCATGATTAGCATGTGACTAGCATGTTACTAGCATGTTTCTAGCATGATTAGCATGTGACTAGCATGTTACTAGCATGATTAGCATGTGACTAGCATGCTGCTAGCATGATTAGCAAGTAACTAGCATGTCGCTAGCATGTTTCTAGCATGATTAGCATGTGACCAGCATGTCCCTAGCATGATTAACAAGTAACTAACATGTTGCTAGCATGTTTCTAGCATGATTAGCATGTGACTAGCATGTTACTAGCATGATTAGCAAGTAACTAGCATGACACTAGCATGTTTCTAGCATGATTAGCATGTGACTAGCATGATTAGCATGTGACTAGCATGCTGCTAGCATGATTAGCGAGTGACTAGCATGTTTCTAGCATGATTAGCATGTTACTAGCATGATGCTAGCATGATTAGCAAGTTACTAGCATGTTGTTAGTATGTTACTAGCATGATTGTTAGTATGTTACTAGCATGACTAGCATGTCGCTAGGATAGATAGATAGATTAGAAATATTAGATAGATGAGTTTGAATGAGTTTGAATGGATTAGAAATAGTACATAGAAGGGAAGCTTGATTGAGTCTCAAGGGATTCTGGGAGTTTAAGTTTGAATTTTGACAGTTGGAGTTTGAATAGTCTTGGCTCATCTGAACATTCCGTCAATGTAAGTCTATGGGATTTTTATGAGTTTTAATCTTCATTTTTATGAAAATCATAAGTCTGATCAGTTAGAAAAGATATACACTAATTGAGATCAGTCTGAAGATCTGGGCTGAGTTTCGTGGTTGTAGCTTAAAAGCTCTAGGAGGAGATGCATTCAGAAATTTTGCTAAGAAGAATAATAATAATAATAATAACTAGATAAAAAAGTTCGTCAAGACAAACTTTAGGTTGGCCTGAGAAAGCCTGGTCTGAAAGTTTACAGCAGTTGTAAAAGCCTGAAGTTTGAACATTTAGATTAGATTAGATAGATGTTGATAACATGTTTCTAACATGATTAACATGTTTTTAGCATGATTAGCTTGTTACTAGCATGTTTTTAGCATGACTAGCAAGTGACTAGCATGTCCAGAAAGTTTAAAAAAGTTTGAAAAGTTTAAAAAGTTTAAGTTTTAAAAGTTTTAAAAGTTTTATAAGTTTTAAAAGTTTAAGTTTTATAAGTTTTAAAAGTTTTAAGTTTGAAGCTTTTCAGTCTGAAATAGTTTGAAATTTAACAGTTTTAAAAGCTTAAAGTTTGATTGATAGATGATAGATAGATAGATAGATAGATAGATAGATAGATAGGGTCAGATTATAGATAGATAGATAGATAGATAGATAGGGTCAGATTATAGATAGATAGATAGGGTCAGATTATAGATAGATAGATAGATAGATAGATAGGGTCAGATTATAGATAGATAGATAGATAGATAGATAGGGTCAGATTATAGATAGATAGATAGATAGATAGATAGATAGATAGATAGATAGAGTCAGATGATTGATATGCAGTTGCTAGGGTACCCGGGCTGGTCACTAAGGTGTTGCTATGTGGTTGCTAGGGTAGTCAGGGTGGTTGCTAGGTTGGTTTAGCAAGTGACTAGCATGTTGTTAGCATGACTCGCAAGTGACTAGCATGTCGCTAGCATGTTTCTAGCATGATTAGCATGTCACTAGCATGTTTCTAACATGATTAGCATGCTATTAGCATGTCTCTAGCATGATTAGCATGTTACTAGCATGTCGTTAGCATGTTGCTAGCATGATTAGCAAGTGACTAGCATGTCGCTAGCATGTTTCTAGCATGATTAGCAAGTTACTAACATGTCGCTAGCATGTTGCTAGCATGATTATCAAGTTACTAGCATGTCGTTAGCATGATTAGCAAGTTACTAGCATGTTGTTAATATGTTTCTATCATAATTAGCATGTCGCTAGGATAGATAGATAGAGTCAGATTATAGATAGATAGATAGATAGATAGATTAGATGAATGAGTTTGAATGGATTAGAAATAGTACATAGAAGGGAAGCTTGATTGAGTCTCAAGGGATTCTGGGAATTTAAGTTTGAATTTTGACAGTTGGAGTTTGAATAGTCTTGGCTCATCTGAACATTCCGTCAATGTAAGTCTATGGTATTTTTATGATTTTTAATCTTCAGTTTTATGAAAATCATAAGTCTGATCAGTTAGAAAAGATATAGCACACCCGGCGAGATCAGTCTGAAGATTTTGGGCTGAGTTTGGAGTCTGTAGAGTTAAAGCTCTAGGAGGAGTAGCAGTATCTATCGATCTATCCATCTATAATCTAACCCTATCTATCTATCTAGATAAAAAAGTTTGTCGAGAAAGCCGGACCAGAAAGTTTGAAAAAGTTTGAAGCTTTTCAGTCTGAAATAGTTTGAAATTTAACAGTTTTAAAAGCTTAAAGTTTGATTGATAGATAGATAGATAGATAGATAGATAGATAGGGTCAGATTATAGATAGATAGATAGATAGATAGATAGGGTTAGATTATAGATGGATAGATCGATAGATAGATAGATAGATAGATAGATAGATAGGGTCAGATTATAGATAGATAGATAGATAGGGTTAGATTATAGATGGATAGATCGATAGATAGATGGGTCAGATTATAGATAGATAGATAGATAGATGCTACGGACCTCAGAGTGGTTGCTAGTGTATTCTAGGTGGTTGCTAAGATGTTTCTATGCGGTTGCTAGGGTACCCGGGGTGGTTGCTAGGGTGTTCCTAAGTGGTTGCTAAGGTACCCAGGTCGGTTGCTAGGGTCTTGATATGCAGTTGCTAGGGTACCCGGGCTGGTCACTAAGGTGTTGCTATGTGGTTGCTAGGGTAGTCAGGGTGGTTGCTAGGTTGGTTTAGCAAGTGACTAGCATGTTGTTAGCATGACTCGCAAGTGACTAGCATGTCGCTAGCATGTTTCTAGCATGATTAGCATGTTACTAGCATGTCGCTAGCATGTTTCTAGCATGATTAGCAAGTTATTAGCATGTCGCTAGCATGTTTCTAGCATGATTAGCATGTTACTAGCATGTCACTATCATGATTAGCATGATATTAGCATGTTGTTAGCATGATTAGCCAGTTATTAGCATGTCGCTAGCATGTTTCTAGCATTATTAGCATGCTACTAGCATGTCGTTAGCATGTTTCTAGCATGATTAGCATTTCGCTAGCATGATTAGCATGTTACTAGCATGTCGCTAACATGTTTCTAGCATGATTAGCATGCTACTAGCATGTCTCTAGCATGATTAGCATGCAACTAGCATGTCGCTAGCATGTTTGAGAAAGTCTGACCTATTAGACTTGCGTGCGTGCGTGCGTGCGTGCGTGCGTGTATATATATATATGCACATTAGGGCTGCACAATTAATCGAATTTCTAATCGCGATTACGATTATGGATGCCACGATTACATAATCGTTCAAAGCCGCGATAACAAAAATAAATAAACAATTAAAAATGCCCACTTGCATTATTCTGTATGCTTAAGAGATGTTTGCAGCGCGGGGTTTAACAAACTCAAACACACTGGATAAAAGACATTTTGTCTAACTGATAGTCGTCTTCACTCTGTTGTGCATGATAGATATGTTAAACACCAAACGTGTCAAAAGCGGAACAAAATAGCGGAACTCCTTTGAACTGCGCGCCACACTGACCATTAATCCGCTAGCCTCAGAAGAAAACAGCAGCGCGAGCTTAGAGCTCATGCGTCTATTACAGTGACCAGTCGCGATCACGCGCTAAACAATGCTGTGAAATCCAGTAAGAAGCACTCGAGTTCAGCGCAGTTCTCCAGTACAAATCACGTCTCTTTAATTTAAACTAAAGCCAAATAAATCAGAGCTGTTATTCTCATCAACACTGATGCAGAAACAGTGCAACAACGATCCAGATAGAATACGTTTCAATCCACAATTCACCCACATTTACCATAGTTTTACTGTAGTAACACTAACACTAACGGTAACAATGGTATGATGACAGAAAAGTAGGATATTCATATTGAGTATTATTATATCATTAATATACTAAATATGTTAAAAGAGTAATGGAATATAATTACATTATTTAGTTAATTATTCTATCAGTTGATGTGGGTTTGTAATTGACTTAATGTTAAGCTATTGATTTTCAATGCAAACATCATAGAAACCATATAGTTAGGCTACTTTTTTTACCATGGTAATGAGGTGCTGTACTTTTGGTTATGTATAACAGATGAGGCTGTTACAGTTTTCACAATGGTACTGTCAAATGTACATCTGCATCCCAACTCAAGCTCCTGCTACTCTGAACTCAAGTTCCTGTTCTAATGTGCATTTCTAAGAGACAAAACTTGTAATATTACATGTTCGGTGCTCCCAAATCAGGTGCTGGTGCCACTGCTCTCGAATGTTATTTTATATGAAAATATCGCATGCAGCTTCAAACAATGGCATAAATCTGTTCAAAATAATCGCAATTACAATCTCAAGGGAATAATCGACAATTATGATTTTTGTCATAATCGTGCAGCCCTAATATGCATGCATACATATACATACATATACATATACATACACACATATATATATATATATATATATATATACATACAAACCCGATTCCAAAAAAGTTGGGACACTGTACAAATTGTGAATAAAAAAGGAATGCAATAATTTACAAATCTCATAAACTTATATTTTATTCACAATATAATATAGATAACATATCAAATGTTGAAAGTGAGACATTTTGAAATGTCCTGCCAAATATTGGATCATTTTGGAGTTCATGAGAGCTACACATTCCAAAAAAGTTGGGACAGGTAGCAATAAGAGGCCGGAAAAGTTAAATGTACATATAAGGAACAGCTGGAGGACCAATTTGCAACTTATTAGGTCAATTGGCAACATGATTGGGTATAAAAAGAGCCTCTCAGAGTGGCAGTGTCTCTCAGAAGTCAAGATGGGAAGAGGATCACCAATTCCCCCAATGCTGCAGCGAAAAATAGTGGAGCAATATCAGAAAGGAGTTTCTCAGAGACAAATTGCAAAGAGTTTGAAGTTATCATCATCTACAATGCATAATATCATCCAAAGATTCAGAGAATCTGGAACAATCTCTGTGCGTAAGGGTCAAGGCCGGAAAACCATACTGGATGCCCGTGATCTTCGGGCCCTTAGACGGCACTGCATCACATACAGGAATGCTACTGTAATGGAAATCACAACATGGGCTCAGGAATACTTCCAGAAAACATTGTCGGTGAACACAAGCCACCGTGCCATTCGCCGTTGTTTTAAGTTTGAAGCTTTTCAGTCTGAAATAGTTTGAAATTTAACAGTTTTAAAATCTTAAAGTTTGATTGATAGATAGATAGATAGGGTCAGATTATAGATAGATAGATAGATAGATAGATAGATAGATAGATAGATAGATAGGGTCAGATTATAGATAGATAGATAGGGTCAGATTATAGATAGATAGATAGGGTCAGATTATAGATAGATAGATAGATAGATAGATAGGGTCAGATTATAGATAGATAGATAGATAGATAGATAGGGTCAGATTATAGATAGATAGATAGATAGATAGATAGAGTCAGATGATTGATATGCAGTTGCTAGGGTACCCGGGCTGGTCACTAAGGTGTTGCTATGTGGTTGCTAGGGTAGTCAGGGTGGTTGCTAGGTTGGTTTAGCAAGTGACTAGCATGTTGTTAGCATGTCTCGCAAGTGACTAGCATGTCGTTAGCATGTTTCTAGCATGATTAGCATGTTACTAGCATGTCGCTAGCATGTTTCTAGCATGATTAGCATTTCACTAGCATGATTAGCATGTTACTAGCATGTCGCTAGCATGTTTCTAGCATGATTAGCATGCTGCTAGCATGTCATTAGCATGTTTGCTAGCATGATTAGCAAGTTACTAGCATGTTGTTAGCATGACTCGCAAGTGACTAGCATGTCGCTAGCATGTTTCTAGCATGATTAGCATGTTACTAGCATGTCGCTAGCATGTTTCTAGCATGATTAGCATTTCACTAGCATGATTAGCATGTTACTAGCATGTCGCTAGCATGTTTCTAGCATGATTAGCATGCTGCTAGCATGTCATTAGCATGTTTGCTAGCATGCATTAGCATGTTTGCTAGCATTGCTAGCATGTTGCTAGCATGATTAGCATGGTACTAGCATGTCGCTAGCATGTTACTAGCATGATTAGCATGTCTCTAGCATGATTAGCATGGTACTAGCATGTCGTTAGCATGTTGCTAGCATGATTAGCAAGTGACTAGCATGTCGCTAGCATGTTTCTAGCATGATTAGCAAGTTACTAACATGTCGCTAGCATGTTGCTAGCATGATTAGCAAGTTACTAGCATGTCGTTAGCATGATTAGCAAGTTACTAGCATGTTGTTAATATGTTTCTAGCATGATTAGCATGTCGCTAGCATGATTAGCATGTTACTAGCATGTCACTAGCATGTTTCTAACATGATTAGCATGCTATTAGCATGTCTCTAGCATGTTTCTAGCATGATTAGCATGTGACTAGCATGCTGCTAGCATGATTAGCAAGTAACTAGCATGTCGCTAGCATGTTTCTAGCATGATTAGCATGTGACCAGCATGTCCCTAGCATGATTAACAAGTAACTAGCATGTTGCTAGCATGTTTCTAGCATGATTAGCATGTGACTAGCATGTTACTAGCATGATTAGCAAGTAACTAGCATGACACTAGCATGTTTCTAGCATGATTAGCATGTGACTAGCATGATTAGCATGTGACTAGCATGCTGCTAGCATGATTAGCGAGTGACTAGCATGTTTCTAGCATGATTAGCATGTTACTAGCATGATGCTAGCATGATTAGCAAGTTACTAGCATGTTGTTAGTATGTTACTAGCATGATTGTTAGTATGTTACTAGCATGACTAGCATGTCGCTAGGATAGATAGATAGATTAGAAATATTAGATAGATGAGTTTGAATGAGTTTGAATGGATTAGAAATAGTACATAGAAGGGAAGCTTGATTGAGTCTCAAGGGATTCTGGGAGTTTAAGTTTGAATTTTGACAGTTGGAGTTTGAATAGTCTTGGCTCATCTGAACATTCCGTCAATGTAAGTCTATGGGATTTTTATGAGTTTTAATCTTCATTTTTATGAAAATCATAAGTCTGATCAGTTAGAAAAGATATACACTAATTGAGATCAGTCTGAAGATCTGGGCTGAGTTTCGTGGTTGTAGCTTAAAAGCTCTAGGAGGAGATGCATTCAGAAATTTTGCTAAGAAGAATAATAATAATAATAATAACTAGATAAAAAAGTTCGTCAAGACAAACTTTAGGTTGGCCTGAGAAAGCCTGGTCTGAAAGTTTACAGCAGTTGTAAAAGCCTGAAGTTTGAACATTTAGATTAGATTAGATAGATGTTGATAACATGTTTCTAACATGATTAACATGTTTTTAGCATGATTAGCTTGTTACTAGCATGTTTTTAGCATGACTAGCAAGTGACTAGCATGTCCAGAAAGTTTAAAAAAGTTTGAAAAGTTTAAAAAGTTTAAGTTTTATAAGTTTTAAAAGTTTTATAAGTTTTAAAAGTTTAAGTTTTATAAGTTTTAAAAGTTTTAAGTTTGAAGCTTTTCAGTCTGAAATAGTTTGAAATTTAACAGTTTTAAAAGCTTAAAGTTTGATTGATAGATAGATAGATAGATAGATAGATAGATAGATAGGGTCAGATTATAGATAGATAGATAGGGTCAGATTATAGATAGATAGATAGATAGATAGATAGATAGATAGATAGGGTCAGATTATAGATAGATAGATAGGGTCAGATTATAGATAGATAGATAGATAGATAGATAGGGTCAGATTATAGATAGATAGATAGGGTCAGATTATAGATAGATAGATAGATAGATAGATAGATAGATAGATAGATAGATAGGGTCAGATTATAGATAGATAGATAGATAGGGTCAGATTATAGATAGATAGATAGATAGATAGATAGATAGAGTCAGATGATTGATATGCAGTTGCTAGGGTACCCGGGCTGGTCACTAAGGTGTTGCTATGTGGTTGCTAGGGTAGTCAGGGTGGTTGCTAGGTTGGTTTAGCAAGTGACTAGCATGTTGTTAGCATGACTCGCAAGTGACTAGCATGTCGCTAGCATGTTTCTAGCATGATTAGCATGTCACTAGCATGTTTCTAACATGATTAGCATGCTATTAGCATGTCTCTAGCATGATTAGCATGTTACTATCATGTCGTTAGCATGTTGCTAGCATGATTAGCAAGTGACTAGCATGTCGCTAGCATGTTTCTAGCATGATTAGCAAGTTACTAACATGTCGCTAGCATGTTGCTAGCATGATTAGCAAGTTACTAGCATGTCGTTAGCATGATTAGCAAGTTACTAGCATGTTGTTAATATGTTTCTATCATAATTAGCATGTCGCTAGGATAGATAGATAGAGTCAGATTATAGATAGATAGATAGATAGATTAGATGAATGAGTTTGAATGGATTAGAAATAGTACATAGAAGGGAAGCTTGATTGAGTCTCAAGGGATTCTGGGAATTTAAGTTTGAATTTTGACAGTTGGAGTTTGAATAGTCTTGGCTCATCTGAACATTCCGTCAATGTAAGTCTATGGTATTTTTATGATTTTTAATCTTCAGTTTTATGAAAATCATAAGTCTGATCAGTTAGAAAAGATATAGCACACCCGGCGAGATCAGTCTGAAGATTTTGGGCTGAGTTTGGAGTCTGTAGAGTTAAAGCTCTAGGAGGAGTAGCAGTATCTATCGATCTATCCATCTATAATCTAACCCTATCTATCTATCTAGATAAAAAAGTTTGTCGAGAAAGCCGGACCAGAAAGTTTGAAAAAGTTTGAAGCTTTTCAGTCTGAAATAGTTTGAAATTTAACAGTTTTAAAAGCTTAAAGTTTGATAGATAGATAAAGTAGATTGATTGATAGATAGATAGATAGATAGATAGATAGGGTCAGATTATAGATAGATAGATAGATAGATAGATAGATAGGGTCAGATTATAGATAGATAGATAGATAGATAGATAGGGTCAGATTATAGATAGATAGATAGATAGATAGATAGGGTTAGATAGATAGATAGATGATAGATAGATAGATAGATAGATAGATAGATAGATAGGGTCAGATTATAGATAGATAGATAGATAGGGTTAGATTATAGATGGATAGATCGATAGATAGATGGGTCAGATTATAGATAGATAGATAGATAGATGCTACGGACCTCAGAGTGGTTGCTAGTGTATTCTAGGTGGTTGCTAAGATGTTTCTATGCGGTTGCTAGTGTACCCGGGGTGGTTGCTAGGGTGTTCCTAAGTGGTTGCTAAGGTACCCAGGTCGGTTGCTAGGGTCTTGATATGCAGTTGCTAGGGTACCCGGGCTGGTCACTAAGGTGTTGCTATGTGGTTGCTAGGGTAGTCAGGGTGGTTGCTAGGTGGTTTAGCATGTAGCATAGCATGTGTTAGCATGTTTCTAGCATGAGCAAGTTATTAGCATGTCGCTAGCATGTTTCTAGCATGATTAGCATGTTACTAGCATGTCACTATCATGATTAGCATGATATACTAGCAGTCACTATCATGATTAGCATGATATTAGCATGATTAGCCAGTTATTAGCATGTCGCTAGCATGTTTCTAGCATTATTAGCATGCTACTAGCATGTCGTTAGCATGTTTCTAGCATGATTAGCATTTCGCTAGCATGATTAGCATGTTACTAGCATGTCGCTAACATGTTTCTAGCATGTCTCTAGCATGATTAGCATGCAACTAGCATGTCGCTAGCATGTTTGAGAAAGTCTGACCTATTAGACTTGCGTGCGTGCGTGCGTGCGTGCGTGCGTGCGTGTATATATATATATGCACATTAGGGCTGCACAATTAATCGAATTTCTAATCGCGATTACGATTATGGATGCCACGATTACATAATCGTTCAAAGCCGCGATAACAAAAATAAATAAACAATTAAAAATGCCCACTTGCATTATTCTGTATGCTTAAGAGATGTTTGCAGCGCGGGGTTTAACAAACTCAAACACACTGGATAAAAGACATTTTGTCTAACTGATAGTCGTCTTCACTCTGTTGTGCATGATAGATATGTTAAACACCAAACGTGTCAAAAGCGGAACAAAATAGCGGAACTCCTTTGAACTGCGCGCCACACTGACCATTAATCCGCTAGCCTCAGAAGAAAACAGCAGCGCGAGCTTAGAGCTCATGCGTCTATTACAGTGACCAGTCGCGATCACGCGCTAAACAATGCTGTGAAATCCAGTAAGAAGCACTCGAGTTCAGCGCAGTTCTCCAGTACAAATCACGTCTCTTTAATTTAAACTAAAGCCAAATAAATCAGAGCTGTTATTCTCATCAACACTGATGCAGAAACAGTGCAACAACGATCCAGATAGAATACGTTTCAATCCACAATTCACCCACATTTACCATAGTTTTACTGTAGTAACACTAACACTAACGGTAACAATGGTATGATGACAGAAAAGTAGGATATTCATATTGA
Source organism: Schizothorax lantsangensis (assembly GCA_027422415.1). Lineage (NCBI taxonomy): Eukaryota > Metazoa > Chordata > Actinopteri > Cypriniformes > Cyprinidae > Schizothorax > Schizothorax lantsangensis. Next base: position 33,509,337 of record CM049851.1, on the reverse strand, counting down.
GTATTATTATATCATTAATATACTAAATATGTTAAAAGAGTAATGGAATATAATTACATTATTTAGTTAATTATTCTATCAGTTGATGTGGGTTTGTAATTGACTTAATGTTAAGCTATTGATTTTCAATGCAAACATCATAGAAACCATATAGTTAGGCTACTTTTTTTACCATGGTAACGAGGTGCTGTACTTTTGGTTATGTATAACAGATGAGGCTGTTACAGTTTTCACAATGGTACTGTCAAATGTACATCTGCATCCCAACTCAAGCTCCTGCTACTCTGAACTCAAGTTCCTGTTCTAATGTGCATTTCTAAGAGACAAAACTTGTAATATTACATGTTCGGTGCTCCCAAATCAGGTGCTGGTGCCACTGCTCTCGAATGTTATTTTATATGAAAATATCGCATGCAGCTTCAAACAATGGCATAAATCTGTTCAAAATAATCGCAATTACAATCTCAAGGGAATAATCGACAATTATGATTTTTGTCATAATCGTGCAGCCCTAATATGCATGCATACATATACATACATATACATATACATACACACATATATATATATATATATATATATATACATACAAACCCGATTCCAAAAAAGTTGGGACACTGTACAAATTGTGAATAAAAAAGGAATGCAATAATTTACAAATCTCATAAACTTATATTTTATTCACAATATAATATAGATAACATATCAAATGTTGAAAGTGAGACATTTTGAAATGTCCTGCCAAATATTGGATCATTTTGGAGTTCATGAGAGCTACACATTCCAAAAAAGTTGGGACAGGTAGCAATAAGAGGCCGGAAAAGTTAAATGTACATATAAGGAACAGCTGGAGGACCAATTTGCAACTTATTAGGTCAATTGGCAACATGATTGGGTATAAAAAGAGCCTCTCAGAGTGGCAGTGTCTCTCAGAAGTCAAGATGGGAAGAGGATCACCAATTCCCCCAATGCTGCAGCGAAAAATAGTGGAGCAATATCAGAAAGGAGTTTCTCAGAGACAAATTGCAAAGAGTTTGAAGTTATCATCATCTACAATGCATAATATCATCCAAAGATTCAGAGAATCTGGAACAATCTCTGTGCGTAAGGGTCAAGGCCGGAAAACCATACTGGATGCCCGTGATCTTCGGGCCCTTAGACGGCACTGCATCACATACAGGAATGCTACTGTAATGGAAATCACAACATGGGCTCAGGAATACTTCCAGAAAACATTGTCGGTGAACACAAGCCACCGTGCCATTCGCCGTTGCCGGCTAAAACTCTATAGGTCAAAAAAGAACCAGAAAGTTTAAAAAAGTTTGAAAAGTTTAAAAAGTTTAAGTTTTATAAGTTTTAAAAGTTTAAGTTTTATAAGTTTAAATTTTATAAGTTTTAAAAGTTTTAAGTTTGAAGCTTTTCAGTCTGAAATAGTTTGAAATTTAACAGTTTTAAAATCTTAAAGTTTGATTGATAGATAGATAGATAGATAGATAGATAGGGTCAGATTATAGATAGATAGATAGATAGATAGATAGATAGATAGATAGATAGGGTCAGATTATAGATAGATAGATAGGGTCAGATTATAGATAGATAGATAGATAGATAGATAGATAGGGTCAGATTATAGATAGATAGATAGGGTCAGATTATAGATAGATAGATAGGGTCAGATTATAGATAGATAGATAGATAGATAGATAGGGTCAGATTATAGATAGATAGATAGATAGATAGATAGATAGATAGGGTCAGATTATAGATAGATAGATAGATAGAGTCAGATGATTGATATGCAGTTGCTAGGGTACCCGGGCTGGTCACTAAGGTGTTGCTATGTGGTTGCTAGGGTATGTTGTTAGCATGACTCGCAAGTGACTAGCATGTCGCTAGCATGTTTCTAGCATGATTAGCATGTTACTAGCATGTCGCTAGCATGTTTCTAGCATGATTAGCATTTCACTAGCATGATTAGCATGTTACTAGCATGTCGCTAGCATGTTTCTAGCATGATTAGCATGCTGCTAGCATGTCATTAGCATGTTTGCTAGCATGATTAGCAAGTTACTAGCATGTTGTTAGCATGACTCGCAAGTGACTAGCATGTCGCTAGCATGTTTCTAGCATGATTAGCATGTTACTAGCATGTCGCTAGCATGTTTCTAGCATGATTAGCATTTCACTAGCATGATTAGCATGTTACTAGCATGTCGCTAGCATGTTTCTAGCATGATTAGCATGCTGCTAGCATGTCATTAGCATGTTTGCTAGCATGATTAGCAAGTTACTAACATGTTGCTAGCATGATTAGCATGTTACTAGCATGTCGCTAGCATGTTTCTAACATGATTAACATGCTATTAGCATGTCTCTAGCATGATTAGCATGTTACTAGCATGTCGTTAGCATGTTGCTAGCATGATTAGCAAGTGACTAGCATGTCGCTAGCATGTTTCTAGCATGATTAGCAAGTTACTAACATGTCGCTAGCATGTTGCTAGCATGATTAGCAAGTTACTAGCATGTCGTTAGCATGATTAGCAAGTTACTAGCATGTTGTTAATATGTTTCTAGCATGATTAGCATGTCGCTAGCATGATTAGCATGTTACTAGCATGTCACTAGCATGTTTCTAACATGATTAGCATGCTATTAGCATGTCTCTAGCATGATTAGCATGTTACTAGCATGTCGTTAGCATGTTGCTAGCATGATTAGCAAGTGACTAGCATGTCGCTAGCATGTTTCTAGCATGATTAGCAAGTTACTAACATGTCGCTAGCATGTTGCTAGCATGATTAGCAAGTTACTAGCATGTCGTTAGCATGATTAGCAAGTTACTAGCATGTTGTTAATATGTTTCTATCATAATTAGCATGTCGCTAGGATAGATAGATAGAGTCAGATTATAGATAGATAGATAGATAGATTAGATAAATGAGTTTGAATGGATTAGAAATAGTACATAGAAGGGAAGCTTGATTGAGTCTCAAGGGATTCTGGGAATTTAAGTTTGAATTTTGACAGTTGGAGTTTGAATAGTCTTGGCTCATCTGAACATTCCGTCAATGTAAGTCTATGGTATTTTTATGATTTTTAATCTTCAGTTTTATGAAAATCATAAGTCTGATCAGTTAGAAAAGATATAGCACACCCGGCGAGATCAGTCTGAAGATTTTGGGCTGAGTTTGGAGTCTGTAGAGTTAAAGCTCTAGGAGGAGTAGCAGTATCTATCTATCGATCTATCCATCTATAATCTAACCCTATCTATCTATCTAGATAAAAAAGTTTGTCGAGAAAGCCGGACCAGAAAGTTTGAAAAAGTTTGAAGCTTTTCAGTCTGAAATAGTTTGAAATTTAACAGTTTTAAAAGCTTAAAGTTTGATAGATAGATAGATAGATAGATAGATAGATAGGGTCAGATTATAGATAGATAGATAGATAGATAGATAGGGTCAGATTATAGATAGATAGATAGATAGATAGATAGGGTTAGATTATAGATGGATAGATCGATAGATAGATAGGGTCAGATTATAGATAGATAGATAGATAGATAGATAGATAGGGTTAGATTATAGATGGATAGATCGATAGATAGATGGGTCAGATTATAGATAGATAGATAGATAGATAGATAGATAGGGTTAGATTATAGATAGATAGATAGATAGATAGATAGGGTCAGATTATAGATAGATAGATAGATAGATAGATAGGGTCAGATTATAGATAGATAGATAGATAGGGTTAGATTATAGATGGATAGATCGATAGATAGATGGGTCAGATTATAGATAGATAGATAGATAGATGCTACGGACCTCAGAGTGGTTGCTAGTGTATTCTAGGTGGTTGCTAAGATGTTTCTATGCGGTTGCTAGTGTACCCGGGGTGGTTGCTAGGGTGTTCCTAAGTGGTTGCTAAGGTACCCAGGTCGGTTGCTAGGGTCTTGATATGCAGTTGCTAGGGTACCCGGGCTGGTCACTAAGGTGTTGCTATGTGGTTGCTAGGGTAGTCAGGGTGGTTGCTAGGTTGGTTTAGCAAGTGACTAGCATGTTGTTAGCATGACTCGCAAGTGACTAGCATGTCGCTAGCATGTTTCTAGCATGATTAGCATGTTACTAGCATGTCGCTAGCATGTTTCTAGCATGATTAGCATGTTACTAGCATGTCACTATCATGATTAGCATGATATTAGCATGTTGTTAGCATGATTAGCCAGTTATTAGCATGTCGCTAGCATGTTTCTAGCATTATTAGCATGCTACTAGCATGTCGTTAGCATGTTTCTAGCATGATTAGCATTTCGCTAGCATGATTAGCATGTTACTAGCATGTCGCTAACATGTTTCTAGCATGATTAGCATGCTACTAGCATGTCTCTAGCATGATTAGCATGCAACTAGCATGTCGCTAGCATGTTTGAGAAAGTCTGACCTATTAGAAGTAGTTTGAAAAGCTTGCAGTTTGAAGGTGTTCATTTGAAGAAGTCTGAAGTTTAAATAACACGATAGATAGATAGGAATATTAAATAGATACATAGATAGATAGATAGATAAATAGGAATATTAGAAATATTAGATAGATAGGAATATTAAATAGATAGATAGATAGATAGATAGAGTAGATAGGGTGGTAAGGTGTGGCTATGCAGTTGCTAGGGTATCTGGGTCGGTTGCTAGGATGTTGCTATGCGGTTGCTAGGGTACCCGGGGTGGTTGCTATTAGGTTGCTATGGTACTCGGGGTGGTTGCTAAGGTGTTGCTATGTGGTTGCTAGGGTACCCAGGGTGGTTGCTAAGGTGTTGCTACGCAGTTGCTAAGGTACCTGGGTTGGTTGCTAGGGTGTTGCTACGCAGTTGCTAAGGTACCCGGGGTGGTTGCTAGGGTGTTGCTACGCGGTTGCTAGGGGATCTGGGTCGGTTGCTAGGGTGTTGCTATGCGGTTGCTAGGGAACCTGGGGTGGTTGCTAAGGTACCCGGGGTGGTTGTTAGGGTGTTGCTATGTGGTTGCTTAGATACCCGGGGTGGTTGCTAGGGTGTTACTATGCAGTTGCTAGGGTACTCTGGGTGGTTGTTAGGGTGTTGCTATGCGGTTGCTAGGGTAACCGGAGTGGTTGCTAGGGTGTTGCTATGCGGTTGCTAGGGTAACCGGGGTGGTTGCTAGGGTGTTGCTAGGGTACCCGGGGTGGTTGCTAAGGTGTTGCTAAGGTACCCGGGGTGGTTGCTAGGGTGTTGCTATGCGGTTGCTATGGTACCCGGGGTGGTTGCTAAGGTGTTGCTATGCAGTTGCTAGGGTACTCAGGGTGGTTGCTAGGGTACCCGGGGTGGCTGCTAAGGTGTTGCTATGGAGTTGCTAGGGTACTCGGGGTGGTTGCTAGGGTACCCGAGGTGGTTGCCAAGGTGTTGCTATGCGGTTGCTATGGTACCTGGGGTGGTTGCTAGGGTGTTGCTAGAGTGTTGCTATGCGGTTGCTAAGGTGCCCAGGGTGGTTGCTAGGTGTTGCTATGCATTTGCTAGGATACCCGGGGTGGTTGCTAGGGCGTTGCTATGTGGCTGCTAAGGTACCCGGGGTGGTAGCATGATTAGCAAGTTACTAGCATGTCGTTAGCATTTTGCTAGCATGATTAGCAAGTTACTAGCTGTCGCTAGCATGTTGTTAGCATGATTAGCAAGTTATTAGCATGTTGTTAGCATGCTTAGCAAGTTACTAGCATGTTGCTAGCATGATTCTAGCATGATTAGCAAGTTACTAGCATGTCGCTAGCATGATTAGCAAGTTACTAGCATGTCGCTAGCATGATTAGCATGTTACTAGCATGTTGGTAGCATGCTTAGCAAGTTACTAGCATGTCGCTAGCATGTTTCTAGCATGATTAGCATGTCGTTAGCATAATTAGCAAGTTACTAGCATGTTTCTAGCATGATTAGCATGCTATTAGCATGTTGTTAGCATGATTAGCTAGTTATTAGGATGTCACTAGCATGTTTCTAGCATGATTAGCATGTTACTAGCATGTCGCTAGCATGTTTCTAACATAATTAGCATGTTACTAGCATGTCGCTAGCATGTTTCTAGCATGATTAGCATGTCGTTAACATGATTAGCAAGTTACTAGCATGTCGCTAGCATGATTAAAGCATGATTAGCATGTTGTTAGCATGATTTAGATAGATTAGAAATATAACTAGATGATAAAGTTCGATATCAAACTTTAAATGTTGGCTTGGCCGGCCTCTGCAAAAGAGCCAGAGTACTTGTGCGTTCAGCGTTCTTGAGCTGCCCCGCTGCAAAAAAAAACGTGCAACAGTATTTTTCTATGGACCCTTGCTATTTTCTATCCTAATAAAATGCCTACTAAGCTATGACAACAGCTTGGACAGAGTTGCTAGCTGGATGTGAAATAAGTCATGCCTTTTATTGTTTTCCTGTTTGTTATTTGAAAGTCCTGTCACCGAAGCGTTGTGGACAACGACACAGAAGGTGACTGAAACAATACGGTTTAACTCAAGGCCATCATCTGAGTCCAAGCACAATGGTGTGTGTAGATGATGTAAATGTCTCTTTTCAAGTAAATTATGAGTCCTTATAAGAGTACTATTATATGCACAATATGAAAATAGATAACTAATATAGTGTCCCTTCTTCAGTTGGACGTATTAAGTTATGTGTGACAACTTCAGAAATATACTGTCAATAGTAATGATTAAAATAAGATAAAAGTAATGGTATGTAGGAGATTACAGATTTTGCATACTCACTATATTGGGCTTTATTAAAGTTTATGAAAATGTAATGAATTTATATGCATTTTTTAATGTAATCACTTAAATGAAACATAAATGAAACATTTTCACAGTCTTTGAGGAGATCTTGAAGTATTTGTTATCCTGTGGCTCCCTCGTGTGGACAACATTAGCATTATGGCCTTCATTTCTGAACTACATAAAGATGAAATGACAATTTTTGTAATGATTACAAATGTTTAATGATTAGTTTACTTATAATAATATAATATAATATAATATAATAAGTGTAAAAGTGAAACTAAGCAAGTGTCCTCCCTCCATTAGAGGGAATTGCTCCTCTAGGGGCGCAGTTTTTCTCAGGGTCAATGGGAAATGTTTCATTTTTAATAATTACAGCTCTATGAACGAAATCTTTCGATCTAATGGACGGAATATGGTAAATTTGGTCTCTTTTAAATCGGGAGAATTTTCTGAAAATAATGCTGTTTAGTATTTCAAGATCTATGCATGTTTCTTGAAGTTATGAGCTAAAACGTAACAGGACTGCAACCTCTGTGTTTTTTTTTATTTTTATTTTTATTTTTTTCCCCTCTTTTTTAGCTTTATAAACGAAATGTTTAGATATGATGTATTTTGAGTTAATCTTGTCTGTGTTCGTCCAAGAGAAGTGAGGATGAATGCGGTCTGGAGCGGAGCGTCAGAGCTGCTCGTTGCTCTGCAGTTAGAGAAAAAAACATCTCATAAGCACTCATGTTATTATGTTCTTCTATATGTACTGTGTTCGATGCTGCAATGTTTTGATTTATAAGGCTGTAAACACATGGAAATTATGTAGTTTGTTGTGTGTATTTCTCCTTTCAAACGCGGACGGCAGCTGCCACGATTACAGCTGTCAGTAAAACATTAAAAAACAGCTCACATGCACTCAATTTAGCTTTGCTCTATGTTCTTCTACATGTTTTATGATCAGTCGCTGGTGTGCTTTAACTTAAAAGGCAGAAAGAAGTGCAAATAAACAAGTTTAGGAGGACACTGCAGTGAGCTCGTGATGTCTAAGCTCCGGGAGCGAGCGACACAGACTGACTTCAGTCTCACACTAAAACAGATCACAAACACCTGCATTTAGCTCTTGTTTTGTTCTAATTATTCTATTGCATGCAATCGCTGGAATATTTTATTTTAAAAGGCTCTAAAACACTTATAAATTGTGTTGTTGTGAGCAGGTTCGGACTGCAGTCCTTGATCGATGCGGTGAGAGTTCTGTCGTGTTTCACACTGTTCTCTGGCCAGAGAATCATTATTAATGGGCCCTGATCAGATAAGTTGGTTTAGCTTGTCAGTGTGAATGAAATTGATGTATTTATTTGTATTTCTAACCGATCTAAAAGTGAAACTGATCGAGTCATTCAGCGCCGCCCGAGGGGAATTGCTCCTCTAGGGGCGCAATTTTTCTCAGCTAATGTAAGTCTATGGTAAAAAAATCATTTTTAACAATTAATAAAAAAAAAAACTATAAGTCTGATCAGTCTGAAAAGATATAGCATAAAACTACACATCAGGGCCCATCTCTCTGGTGAATTTGGGGGTCGTGGCTTTAAAGCCCTAGGAGGAGTAGCGTTCAGTAATTTTCAATGTAAGTCAATGGAAAATTGGTCACATTAAATAATTCATTATAAAAAAACTGTAAGTCTGATCAGTCTGAAAAAATAAATCCTCAAATTTCACGTCAGGCCCCAGGTCTCTGCCGAGTTTGGTGCTTGTAGCTTTAACGCCCTCGGAGTAGCGAGGCCCCAAACCTCTCAGAAGAAAATATAATAATAATAATAATAATAAGAAGAAGAAGTTTAAATAGCATTTCAATATGTTGGCTTGTGCCAAGCCAACATAACTAGAATGTACATTTCCTGAAGAAAATGTGAGTGGTGCTTGGCGTGGCAAAACTCGCCACTTTAGCCAACCAGCATGTCTGTATGATGTTATGGAGCTGAGATATGGCTTCCTTTTATAGTTATATGGTTGCTAGGGTGCTCTAAATGGTTGCTATGGTGTGGGTACACATTTACCATATTGATATTTACAGAGTGATGTCCCACCCGAGTCAAAAGAGCCCTACCCCATCTCTGTACGATGTTCTGATGCTGAGATATGGCTTATTTATATGATTGTATGGTTGCTAGGGTACTGTAAATGGTTGCTAGGGTGTGGCTATAGAGTTTATTGGATGATATTTAAAGACTACTTCCTAGTCATAAATAAAAGAACCAAGACCTGCGTTTCTATTATGTTTTGGTGCTAAGATATTGCTTGTTAATGTTGTAAAAAAACTAGGGTGTTGCTATGCGGTTGCTAGGGTACTCGAGGTGATTGCTAGGGCGGTTGCTAGGGTACCCAGGATGGTTGCTAAGGTGTTGCCATGCGGTTGCTAGGGTGCTGCTATGTGGTTGCTATGGTACCCCTGGTGGTTGCTAGGGTGTTGCTATGTGTTTGCTAGGGTAATCAGGGTGGTTGGTAGGGTGTTGCTAGGGTACCTAGGATGGTTGCTAGGGCCGTTGCTATGGTACCCAAGCTGGTTTCTACATTTACATTTTACATTTAGTCATTTGGCAGACGCTTTTATCCAAAGCGACTTACAATTGGGGAGTACATAAAGCGATTCATCTTGAAGAGGCAATCAGACAGAGTAAGTGCTCGTAACACCAAGTCTCAGTCATTGTTCAAATAAGTACAAGCTAGCAAGGGAAGGAGAGAAAGATAAAGGGAAAGGTTTTTTTTTTTTTTTTTTTTTTTTTTTAAGAACAAGTTTAGGATGAAGTCAAGTAGTGCCGAAAGAGGTGAGTTTTCAGTTGTTGCTTGAAGATTGACAGGGATCCAGCATTCCGGATAGGGGTGGGGAGATTATTCCACCATCCAGGAATGGTGAATGAGAATGTTCTGGAGAGTGATTTTGAGCCTGTCTGTGATGGTACCACAAGGCGTCGCTCACTAGCAGATCTCAGACTTCTGGAGGGGATGTAGATTCGTAATAGTGAGTGGAAGTAGGAGGGTGCTGAGCCTGTGGTCGTTCTGTATGCAAGCATCAGTGTCTTGAACTTGATGCGAGCTGCCACTGGTAGCCAGTGCAGTGAGATGAAGAGAGGTGTAACATGGGTTCTTTTGGGCTCATTGAAGACCAGTCGTGCCGCTGCATTCTGAATCATTTGTAGAGGTTTGATTGTGTTTGATGGAAGACCAGCCAGAAGAGCATTGCAGTAGTCCAGCCTAGAAACGACAAGGGCCTGGACAAGAAGTTGCGCAGCATGCTCTGTCAGGAAGGGCCTGATTTTTCTGATGTTGTGTAGCGCAAACCTGCAAGATCGAGCAGTCTTTGCAATGTGCTCTTTGAAGGTCAGCTGGTCATCAAAGATTACACCAAGATTTCTGACCGAAGTTGATGGGGTAATTATTGATGTGCCTAATTGAATCGAGAAGTCATGCTGTAGGGTCGGAGTGGCAGGGACGACAAGAAGCTCAGTCTTTGCCAGGTTGAGCTGTAGGTGATGTTCTTTCATCCATGCCGAGATGTCCGCCAGGCAGCCTGATATCCGTGCAGCTACCGTTGGATCATCTGGTTGAAAAGAGAGATAGAGCTGTGTGTCATCGGCGTAGCAATGGTAGGAGAAGCCATGTGCCTGTATGATGGGTCCCAGTGATGTAGTGTATGTGGAGAAGAGGAGGGGTCCAAGAACCGATCCCTGAGGAACCCCAGTGACCAGTTGATGTGCTTTGGATACCTCCCCACCCCAGGCCACCCTGAAGGACCTACCGGTGAGATAGGATTCAAACCAGCGAAGTGGAATCCCAGTGATGCCCAGCGATGAGAGGGTGGACAGGAGGATCTGATGATTGACAGTGTCAAAAGCAGCAGAAAGATCGAGCAGAATGAGGACTGATGATTTGGAATTGGCCTTTGCGACTCGCAGGGCTTCAGTGACTGAGAGTAGCGCAGTCTCTGTTGAATGGCCACTCCTGAAACCTGACTGTTTAGCATCCAGTTTGTTGTACTGTGAAACAGTGAGAGCTGGTTGAAGACAACTCGTTCGAGTGTTTTCGCTACGAATGGAAGGAGAGAGACAGGTCTGTAGTTTTCTAAAAGAGAAGTGTTTAATGTAGGTTTTTTGAGCAGTGGGGTTACCCGGGCCTGCTTGAACGCTGTGGGGAAGATGCCAGTGCGGAGAGATGTGTTGATAATGTGTGTGAGTGCCGGTAAGAGTGTGGGAGAGATTGCTTGGAGAAGGTGAGAGGGGATTGGGTCAAGAGGACATGTTGTAGGATGGCTGGAGAGGAGAAGTTTGGATACTTCCGCCTCGGTGAGGGGACAGAAGGAGAAGATGGGAGTTTGAGCAGTGGATGTGGTTGGTTGGAGGTCATGTGTGTGTGGAGGTGAGAACTGGTTACTGATTGTTCTAGTTTTGTCGGTGAAAAAAGTGGCAAAGTCGTCAGCTGTTATAGAAGTGGTGGGCGGTGGTGGAGGGGGACAGAGGAGAGAGTTAAATGTTCTGAAGAGATCACGCATGTCTGGAGCGCTGTTGATCTTGTTGTGGAAGTGTGAGGATTTGGCAGTGTGGACTTCAGTAGAGAAAGACGAAAGCAAAGACTGATACATAGTAAGGTCCGACGGATCGTTTGATTTGCGCCATTTTCTCTCTGCCGCTCTGAGTTTGGTCCGATGCTCACGAAGAACATCGGATAACCAGGGGTTAGAAGGGGCAGCCCGTGCTGGCCTGGAGGAGAGAGGACAAATGTCGTCTAGACAAGAGGTTAAGGTAGAGCATAAAGTGTCAGTAGCTGCATTCACATCCAGAGATGTGAAGTGGGTAGGTGAGGGAAGAGAGGAGGATACTACAGAGGAAAGATGGGTGGGGGAAAGGGAGCGTAGGTTACGTCTGAAAGTAACCGGTAAGGGAGCTGGTGGCACCTGGGTAGTAAAATGTAAGGTAAATGTAATGAAGAAATGGTCAGAGATATGTAGTGGTTGTACCAGAATGTTATCTGTAGTACAGTTGCGTGTGTAAATTAAATCAAGTTGGTTGCCTGATTTGTGCGTGCTAGTAGTGGTAAGGCGTTTGAGATCAAATGAAGCTAGGAGTGAATGGAAGTCTGTAGCATAAGGCCTGTCTAGGTGAATGTTGAAATCGCCAAAGACTAAGAGTGGAGTGCCATCCTCCATGAAAGAGGACAGCAGGCCGTCCAGCTCCTCTAGGAAGGTGGCTAGAATTTGGCCAGGGGGACGGTAGATTATTACTATCTGGAGTTTTATAGGGGCCGTTACAGTAATCGCATGAGATTCAAATGAGTTGTGATTGCCTAGGGGAGAGTGGGTTGAGTATATCCAATTGTTTGAAATGAGCAGACCAGTGCCCCCACCCCGGCCAACTTGCCTTGGGGTGTGAGAGAAAGAGAAATTGTGAGAGAGAGCAGCCGGGGTAGCGGAGTCTTCTGGACGAATCCAGGTCTCAGTCAAGCCCAAGATGCTGAGAGTGGATTGTAAGGAAAAAGCAGAAATGAAGTCAGCTTTGTTGACCGCTGACTGGCAATTCCAAAGACCCACAGAGAAAGAAAGAGGTGTAGTAGAAGATGTAGCGATCGGGCGCAGGTTAGCAGGATTACGTTGCCGTCTGCGTGTGTTTGTAGAGCGTGGTTGGGAGAGAACCGGAATGGTTTCGAAACACATGATAGAGGGAGGGATAGAGGATAGGGAAGGAGAGTGTGTGAGGGAAGATAGAAATGATACTTAAGTGTGTGCTCGGTGTCGTTGCTCGGTTGAAGTCGCGCAGGAAAAGTCGTCTGTCTTTACACTCGTTGGTCTTCACACGAGGAGGCTGAGCACGATGGCTGAACGCTTCCGCAGACGCTTCCGCGTCAGCGCTCTGACATCAAATAAATACGGTCTAGGAGACTAGAGTGAAAACAGCTGAGGCCGGCTTCTGCTCAGCACAGCCAATAACCTTAAAGGATTGCTAATTGCTGTATACGAAACTAAACACTTCGCACAATCACACAGGCTCGTTCTTAGCTGAGGTGCAAATTATTCTAATTGCCAGCAAGTGCAATCAAAAATATAAACCTCAACGAAAATGCACAATAGAAATAGGTAGGAAACGAAGTATTCCTTCCTAGCAGCAAGTAAATAATTTAAACAACAGAACTGCGAAAAAGTATTACAACACTTACGCGAGCTGCCGTCCTTCTCTTCTGGTGACTAATCGGCTTTCCCAACTTATAACAGCCACCAAGCAGTTTAAATACTTAACAGTCGCTGAGGCCGGCTTCTGCTCAGCCCAGCCAATAACCTTAAAGGACTGCTAATTGCTGTATACGAAACTAAACACTTCGCACAATCACACAGGCTCGTTCTTAGCTGAGGTGCAAATTATTCTAATTGCCAGCAAGTGCAATCAAAAATATAAACCTCAACGAAAATGCACAATAGAAATAGGTAGGAAACAAAGTATTCCTTCCTAGCAGCAAGTAAATAATTTAAACAACAGAACTGCGAAAAAGTATTACAACACTTACGCGAGCTGCCGTCCTTCTCTTCTGGTGACTAATCGGCTTTCCCCGGGTGTTGCTATGTGGTTGCTAGGGTGCTTTAAGTGGTTGCTAGGGCGTGGCTATGAAGTTGTTATGTCACTACTTATTGGCTGCTTGATAGGCTGATTCAAATGAGCCCATTTTTTGTTGTGGTTTTCAAGGACTAAAATCAGAAATATCACTTATCAAACAATATAGTTATTATCTCTTAAATTCTAATAAATAAAATAACAAAAATAAACAAATGAAGTACAGCACATGCAAAGTATGCAATGACTGTGGCAACTTTAACATTTAAAAGGATAGCAGTTATCGCTTTCCATATTCAAACTGATTTTATTTTATATGATTGACATGAAGAATAAAACTATACCATACACTTGGACAACTATGAGCCACGTTTATTATTTTATTATTATGTATTATAACAAATACCTGCAGAGAGCGCCAACCTGGTGATGTTTCGTTTTACAGCGTGATTCAATGACGTTTAAATTAATTTTAATATTTAGACCTAAGTAAACTCAGAGAGACTTTTATTTTGAAATCGCGATACATAGAGATATGTTGCTGTATTCTCCTGTGTTGGCATTGATGATTTACGTTACAAATCTAGTGAGATAACACACACACACACACACTTTTTCCCCAGATTTGTGGAGTTTGTGGACCGAGCTGCTGAGATGAAGACACGCTCCAAGCTTGTAAATGATAGCAGTGCAACACAAAGCGCGTCAAAATTTATGTGCGTTCCCAAATGAAACCCAAACAAACAGCACATGCATTAAAAGAGCAAACAATGTAATGCAATCACTATCAAAGGTTTTACCACAAACTCAACTTTATACTGATATCGCGAGACCGCTTTTCACCTCAATGAGTAATATCGCGAGATCTCGTGGGCTCCCAAAAGCCAGGTGAAATGGCTATTTATTTAATACACGCTGCATCGTTAATTTTGCGTGAAAAGATTGTTTTTTATCGAAACCAAAAATAAACAATAATTTCATACTGCCTTTTAAAAATTAAAGTATTTTCAAGGACCTTTAATATGGCACCATAAATATGTCAGTTTTCAAGGACTTAAATTTCAAAAACTCTAATTCAAGAACTAAATTTAAAAGAACCCAACCTTCAGCTAAACTGCTTATATTTTCAGTGAATTTCTTTTAGCTTAAATAAATAAAGTTTTTTTACACAAAATTTGGGGTGTTTTGTTATGTAAAAATAGTTTAGATATCCAGATAGTTCTCCTCATTTTGTCCACAGGAATGCAAAGGTATCTATGGCAACCAAGATTTGTTTTGCTTTGACAAGTGCATTTTATTGTTGCTTAGCAACGTTCTGTAACGCTTTACCAGACGGTAACATACTCTCATACATTTTTGCATTATTACTGATCTTCATTTATCATAAATAAATAGTTTTAACACAAAATATTCTAGAGAAAGCAGTATTGCTTGCCGGCCACAGCTTTGTGAAGTGGACTGAGAGGAGAGCTGAGGTCACCTGAGAGCCAAACCAGATCTTCTGAGCTCCATGAAGGACCTTTCTGCACAAAGTGCTATTAGTAAACTATGTATAGCTACAAAATGTGTTTGTCATTTTTTCTCTGTCAGGTGCATATATGGTTAGATAAATGTGCATTAACTGTTGATTTTACACTCTTAACATATACAGTATGAGGAAACTACTGTCACTGCAACCAAGTTTTATCTATAACAGTGGTCAAATATTTAGGCTGGCATTTTACGTTTTTCTAATGATACTCATCCAGATCAAGTAAGAGTGTGATCTTCGCAGGTTTAGAGGTTAAACAAAGTTTGCAGACACACTGTAGTCTTGAGTTAGATAAATAGTAAATACACATCTGATTTGCCGAATTATGATAAAAACAACAAATAAATATTTACACACAATGTGGTCTTCATTTACAGAAGTATACAAACCTTATTTAAAAGTAAGTTTTACCATCTTATTGTACCATCGGTGAATATACCATTCAATAAAGACAAACATGCAGGATTTGCCAATTCACCTAAAATGTTTATTAAAAAGATTAAGAAAAGCACCTGTTGTGCCAAATCTCGCCCCACCAATCCAGATCCCAACCACGCAGCTAGATCCTACAGCTTTTAATTGGCTACCAGTAAATATTATTTTTTGTAATGTCATTAAAAAAATAATATATTTATTGTATTACTGCTATTAAAATGATAAACATGAAGACAGAAACATTACTGTTGCAATAAGACAACTGTACTGTAAAATAAAATATGATCAATACTAATATTATCTGTTATAAATTCTTACTTTTCTAATAATTGTATTTTTTCAAACCCTTAGTATTTAATTATTTTAAATATTTTTTTGTAGTTTGACACTGAAAACACCAGATTATAAGTTGGACAAACTTCACCCTGAAAAACTCAATACATCAGAATATATATAGATAATTATACATAAATAAATAAAGATATATATACTATAATATACATGATGATGCATATAAATATAGATTTTTAGATAGATACATATTATATTTTTAGATATGTTTATTTTTTTTGATTGTCACTAAGCCATAACATGATTTATTTTTTTATTTTTGAATTAATTGTGCAGCCCTGTTTATTTAATGTAATTTTTATTTGATTAAAAACGTCCATTTTGAAAACTCTGGTTGGAAAGGGCCTTAGAGAGGGAGACATGATTTGGCACAACACCCCCAGTGAGCAAGCCAATGGCGACGGTGGCAAGGAAAAAACTCCAAAAGGTTTGGAGGTAAAAAACCTTGAGAGGAACCAGACTCAGCACGGGGGGACCCATCCTCTTCGAGCACGGTGCACACATTAAAATAACATTCATTTTACTTACTTAATATATGAGACATTAATATATTTAGAAATTAAACCAATTATGTAATATGGTCAAACTATTTATAAATGTATTAAGATTAATTGGTCATCCAATTATTAGATGAAGGACATTGACTATTGAAGCATCTCCCGCCATCTAGCCACTGGATCTCACTCGTCATACAGGCTGGATATCCTGTGGTAGAGGAGGTAGAACAGATGTAATACTGTTAGTGAATTTATTTGAAGTTTTTTGACTCCACAATACGCCAAAATACATCTTTCAAGAGATTGTTTTTTGTCTCACACTTCTGAGAACCATCTTACACTCTACAATTTAAGCTTTCACATCTAAACACAATGTATAATAAAATGGACTGAAACACTAGATCTTACTAGTAGTATTTATAAACTACCTTAGTGCTTCAGCATTGTCCTTGCTTTTGTCTTCAGTGCCATAAACATTTGGTCCCATCCTGTTAATAATAAATGAATAATGGGATCACTGCATAGATAAATACTAATAATTAAAAGCAAATTCACAAATAATCTTTACTGAAATATGTTACTTTAAATTAATTTGGTCATAAAACTATTATCTCTCATACTTCAAAAAACAATTCTAATCTCATGCTTACCACAGATGCTGGTAATCAGATTGTCATCATCAGTGTTGTAGCACACTTGATCTTCTCAGGCATTCTGTCTTCATCTGCACAATTGCTGAAAAACATCAAAAACCAAAATTAGATTAGGATTAACATTTTCTTAAAAATGTGGTTATGATGTGCAGTAGTACAGTGACTGAAGCAAAATGTTTAAACACTTATCTTTGGACAATATATTGCAGAGTCGCATCCAGTCTTGGACAGGACTGCAATTGTGTTCAAACTCTTCCTGCAACATTTCAGAAGGGCACATATTATGACAGAATAATAGTGAACAGCATATAATACATTTAGTACAGATTGT
Source organism: Schizothorax lantsangensis (assembly GCA_027422415.1). Lineage (NCBI taxonomy): Eukaryota > Metazoa > Chordata > Actinopteri > Cypriniformes > Cyprinidae > Schizothorax > Schizothorax lantsangensis. The sequence continues at coordinate 33,492,186 of CM049851.1, read as the reverse complement.
CAAACAAATTCAAGTTAGAACTTCTATTATAACAGTTTCTTACTACCTCTCCTTTTACCTTACTGTCTTCATGTTAGTGCTGTTACTCACTGCCTCCCTGGAGCTGCCGCACTAATCCTCACTGTATCCTGTCTGTCGCTGGTGCTGCTGCCTCTACTGTCCAGTGTCCTCCCTGAAGCTGCCAGTCTACTCCTATCTTCATCCTTCGTGCTGCTGTGGCTGCTGCTCTACTTTCCTGGCAGCATAAAACCTCAACACGACCATACGTCCCACCAGAACACGACCATACGGGCCAACCCGGTGACTAAGGCTGTTCTAGCCCCTCTGGCACCGTTAATGCGTACTCAGAGCCCCTGGTTCCGTATGGCACAACACCAAAACACACAACACTACCTGTCAACCATAAAAACTCATTTCTGCAAAATACAGTACACAGGATTATGATAACTATGATAAGCCTGTACAACACCTGATTGAAGGCAGACATCCGGACGAGAGATGTAAATGTGGTCCAAAAGCGTGTGCTTGTCAGTCGTCGCTGTCGTGATCAGTTGTGTGTATCCTTTAGATTGAAACAACTCCAGTATTGCCTTTCTTCCAGGAGAAAGGAGATCTTCATTAAAGTCTCCACAGATGATAACAGGATTCTTCTTCATCATGTCCAGATAATCAAGTAGGCTCCTTAAATTTGGCAAGAATTTCTCAAGACTGTAGTGTGGTGGCCTGTACACAGTAGCAATCGTTGCATTCGTTGGGGTGTCAATTTTGATGATGACGAACTCCAGGTCTGTGACATTGTGTATGTACTGTCGGGGTTGAGCTTGAATGTCTTCTTTGCAAAATATTGCAACTCCTCCACCATCTTTCTTCGCAATTTCTGCATAGGTTGAGTAGGAGACGTGTCTATTCTTTGCAATCATCTTGTATCCTTTCAATTGGAGATGTGGTGAAATACATGAGCCGGACAGGTGAGTTTCCGTTATGCAAAGAATATCTGCTAGTTGTAGCTCATGATGACATCGGATATCCTCAATGTGAGATGCCAGTCCTTCCGTGTTGTGGTGAATGATTTTAAGTGCTTCGTCCTGGTTGGAGTTGGTTTCCTTCATTCTCTGCAGAAGTGGCATGATTTCTTGAAATGTTGCTCTTTTCATATTCTGCAATGAGGCTGTGAGTTCAGGATCCGCATAAATCTTTTTTTCATTGAAGTCGGTAATGTGCAATCCATGAAGTGAGGTTGTTCTGCTGAGGGCAACGTAGGCCATTCCTGGTTCGAAAATCTTCTTCAGTGACACTACGGCAGACTGCATTGTCATGCCTTGAACCTTGTGAGCTGTGCAGGCGTAGGCTAACTTGATGGGGAATTGTCGACGAACTGCTCCTTTCCTTAGATTTTCTTCGGATCTCTCGATATAAACCAAGTTATCTTCGTCACCTTGCAACCTTTTGCGGTATTTCTGTCCTGCATTTGGACTGTCGAGCTGAAGTCCTAGCATCTGTACAGTGTCGATTCCATCTCTTGTTTTAGTGACAATGTTTGAAATCTTCCCAAAGCATCCATTAACGATTCCATTTTCGACATCCAGATTCCTAGTCATCATAATACGTACTCCCACTGCAACCTGTATGGTATCAAGCAAATCATCCTTTTTTCCGATGATAGGCTTGTTTTGTCTCTTCATCGCTCCTGTTCTTGGGTCTTTCCTGTAGTCTTCGGCATCAATGGTTATGATGTCAGTGTGAAGAGCATGCACTGTGTCAGCATTGTGCCTTTGAACTTCTTTATTGGTTGCAAATATGTGCAGTGCATCACGCGGGCAGTCTTCGGGGTTCTTCACAGCCTGCAGTAACAAACCTCTATCTTCTTCCCTCAGAGCTTCAGTCTTCTGCTTCACTCGTAGTCGGTTCAGAAGTTGGGCAAAAGCAAGGTCTTCTTTCTGACGCATGATCTCTGTGAGGGTGATCATTTGGAAATGGTCCTTCCAGAAGTCCAAAACATCATCTTCATACACGCAGAGAGGTTTGGCTTTACCAAGCGGTGGCAGTTGGTGAAAGTCGCCCACAGCGAGGACCGAGATTCCCCCGAAAGGTTTCTTGCTGCCTTTGATCTGCTGAAATCTCCAGTTTATGTAGGCAAAAAGATCCTTGGAAATCATTGACACTTCATCAATGATTAGATTAGATTCTCCACATCACGTAATCTAGCTCGTAGTTCATCTAGGGCATTTCCAAGTCCTTGATATGGTGGCTTCAGATTCCTTGGAAGTTTTAAAATGGAATGCAGTGTTCTACCGGAAATATTGAATGCTGCCGTTCCAGTAAATGCACTTAAGAGCACTGTGGGCACAGAGAGATCCCCTTCCTCCTGGAGTCGAGGCAGCTGTCGCAGAATCTTGGTTGCTTCCATGTATATGCACTTGATGACATGTGATTTTCCACAACCAGCACCACCTGATACGAAGTAAAAAAACGGTTCTGGATTTTGACCCCACACACGCTTTTGACACCACTGGCAGACAGTGTAGAATATGGCTGCCTGCGTCTCATTTAGACTTCTAAACAACCTCCTAGCAAATTCAATACTCAACTGCGGTGCCTCTATTTGTGGCACGACTCCATCTCCATGTTCAAGAATCTGATATTCTGGTACATCATCTTGTACATTCTCATCATCTGGATTGATGTCTTCTCGTTCTGCAATGCACTCCAAACGATCCACTTCAATTTCAGGTGCAAAAGCTGTCCACGCGTTCTCAGGTGGCCCTTGCTGTTGCAGCTGATCAAGTGCCTTATCCACCTCATCGCTGTGTTTCTCAAACTTCTTCTGGTGTGCTTGCACTACGGCACGAACAGGCATCAGGAGACCAGGGTGGGTAGGAAGTTCCACAGATGCACTTTTGTAAAACTGTTCATAGGTTGGAAATGTATGAGGTTTTAGCTGTGCGTTGAAACGATGTGGCATATAAAGCTTCAGTAATCTACCGTAAAACTTTTCGGGTTGTTTTTCCTCCGAAAACCGTGCATATCTAATAACTGCAGCCTTACCAACAGTTCTTTTCTGAAAAAATCCCATACCGTTGAGCAGCCGGTGAACATTCTTACCATTCGTTTGCTGACCATACACAATACGGTATTCCGAAGCAAAATCTGCCAGACACATCTTTTCAAACTCCCGTGTTTGAGGCCTTGCCCTGTATTTATCTATTATCCCTGACATCCAGACATCCTCTGAATCGGGATCTTTGTTGTGTAGGACACTGAGGGGAAGACTCATCTTCAGTGCATCATCGTCCGTCGGTATAAACACAACGCTTCGTGAACACTTTTTCATCGGTAAGCTGCATGTTCGTGCCACGGACTCCTGAGCGCTTACTTGCCTGTGTTTTGAGTAGGCCTGCATTATGTGCTTCATTTCATCTTCCTCATTAACATCTCTTTCACGCACACCCTTGATTACGTTCTTCAGTAAATTGCTCATTTCATGCTCTGGCTTGGAAATATACGACAGCATATACATGATGCAGCTAAAAGGGTCAAGAACGTACTGAATGTCCATGTTAGCATTCCATGCCCTTAACAAATCTGGATTGTATCCATTCACCCAAGACTCCTTTGGGTCACGCTTCAGCAAAATCACGTTGGAAGTGGACAATGCCTCAACGTAGCTATTGTAGTCATCCATGGTTAAATTACACTTTGCCAGTAGCTCTGACAAGCTATCAAAGGAGGCTTGAGAATCATTCAGCAAATCCCACACTGGCTTGAGTTTTATCCTGGCATCGCTCATTGCTTTTTGAACAGCATCCCGTCTCGACTTCATTCTGTCTCGTTGGTTTTGGGCTTTGTTATCCTCTACTTCAGGATGCTGTGGTCCTGGACGAGCGATCTTGGTTTTAGATGCAAACATGCAGCTTGCTGATGAAGAAGTGCCCAAGTTATCCTCTTCTTCAGGACGCTGTGGTCGTGGACGAGTAATGGTGGTGTTAGACATTGGTAGTTTAGGGAACCCAAATCTACATAATACATTTCCTTTCTTACATGACTTGGAGTGATTCCTGCTATGAAGCTGGACCTCTGTGACAATTTGATGAAGCTCAGGATCAGCCGTAGAATCAGGCAACTGACATGTTATGTAGCGGTCAATAAAATCACACACAACCTTATCAGAATCCTTTTCAAACTCGGGTGCATCCTTTACCCAAACAAGTAGATGAATATGTGGGCTTCCTCTAGCCTGAAACTCAACTCTATAAAAGTAATCCTCAACTTTACCAATGGGTTGGGCAGGCGACAAAAGCAGATGTGTCATTAGTGCATCCACTCGTTTCTCAAACATACGCATGACAGTGACAGGGTTGCTTCGAAGAATTTCACATTTTGTCGTCCAGTCAAGCTCTGAAAAGTCGACCTGTTCACCTTGCTGGGCCTTGATTGCTGTTATTACTTCAGGCCATCGCATTTCGGCTGCACTGAATGTGCAAAAAAAAGTAGGGGTTCCTAACTGTCTAATCATAGCCTGTAGATCTCTCAACGTTTTCTCCCAATAAGATGGAGAGCCTCTCAGTGGTTGCATGAACCGTGTGGCGTCTCTGTCATGTACCAATCTTTCAACCTCTCGGTTATCTTGAAGCAATTTGTTGGAAATTTTTCGGCCATCTCTTGTTATAGGTTTGCCTTTTCGCAACTGGATAGACATGCTGTTTCTAGCCAGTTGCGTTTCTGTCACAAACTGCGCAAAGAACAGGTAACTCTGATCTCTCGCAAAACGCGTGTCCACGCTGAACAATCTTGCCTTGAAGTACATACTAGGAGATAATGATATTTTTCTTGCCTCACCAATTGTATTCTGTCCAGTGGGGAACTGAACAGGGAACGCCATGGCTTCCAGCTTTGGGAACTTGAAAAATCCAACAGGCTTTTGTCCTTGTGCGGGTGCGATGCTAAATATTCCCTCACCGTACGACAAGATCTCCTGTCCAATGTCAGGTGGCTGCATGCATGTGTCTAATGTGAGACCAGGTCTAAGCTCATCCTGTTCCTCAACACTAACCTGTTGCTCTTCCTGCCCAGCCTGCTCCGCAACATCAACTTCTTGTTGCTTCTCTGTGTCAACACCTTCCTCATCTAGGTGACTTTCAAATATTGCACTTTCTCTTATGGAGATATCCCTGTACTCTGAATGCATTGCTTTCAGCTTTGATAAAGCTGCAAGCACATTATGCATATTCACAGTATGGAAGTGCTGATATCCTTTAAACTTAACGTGTCTCTTTAGCTTCACCTGCAGTAGCTGGGACGCACTTCTAGGTCTTGGAAGACAGTTGACAGTCTGTTCCACCTCAGATGGCACACACACAATAGCACCATGCACTGCTTTTTGCTGCCCTTTGGGCAATGCAACTATTTTTGCAAATGGTACAATTTTGGCAATAAGTTGACGTTCAAGCACATTCAATTCAACCAATTCCGTAGGAATGGGTTGCAATTCAAGCTTGTTTGCCGATGCAATTGAAGGCATGTGTCCCCTCTTCAGGTGGCTGTCGCAAGTGTGGCAAATCCACTCCTGTCTTCTCTCTTCCGGAACTACACAAGAATCTGAGCAGGCACTATCACAAGAATTAACATATTTCCCGGTTAAGCAAGATGCTGCAACATGAACGTTTCTGTCATAACGCGTTCTATTACAGACCCTGACTTGATCAGGAAACAGGGCTCTGTGACAGACTGTGCAGACTTGTGTAGGGCCTTTCTGTATCTTACACCGGAATGCATGTATGGCGCTTTCTATCACTTTGCTAACCAAAGGCTGAGGTGTTTCCTGGCTAAAATTGATGTATGGTTTATATTTCTTTTTGATCCTGAGTGCGCATTGCAAACGATGAAGAACATGATATGCAGCATCACTGACACATTTCTGTGTCTTTCGCAGAGTACATCGCAATATGTGATGTGCTCTGAACTCTGGGTCACCTGCATATCTCCTGACCATGTACCCTTTCATTCTCCTCTGGAATAGAGTATCGGTGCTGTACCTCCTAACCATGTACTCTTTCTTCTTTGACTGGACAAGATCATCTGTGTTGTACCTCCTAACCATGTACTCTTTCTTCTTTGACTGGACAAGAGCATCTGTGTTGTACCTCCTAACCATGTGCTCTTTCTTCTTTGACTGGACAAGACCATCTGTGTTGTACCTCCTAACCATGTGCTCTTTCTTCTTTGACTGGACAAGAGCATCTGTGTTGTACCTCCTAACCATGTGCTCTTTCTTCTTTGACTGGACAAGAGCATCTGTGTTGTACCTCCTAACCATGTAATCTTTCTTCTTTGACTGGACAAGAGCATCTGTGTTGTACCTCCTAACCATGTAATCTTTCTTCTTTGACTGGACAAGACCATCTGTGTTGTACCTCCTAACCATGTACTCTTTCTTCTTTGACTGGACAAGAGCATCTGTGTTGTACCTCCTAACCATGTACGCTTTCATTTTCTTCTGGAAGAAAGGATCTGTGCTGTACCTCCTTACCATGTACTCTTTCTTCTTTGTCTGAACAACTTTATCTATTTTGTACCGTCTAGCCATGTAGTCTTTCTTTTTGTTTCTGAAGTGAGGATCCTGATTGTACTTTTCCTTAATGACTTCTTTTTTATTTGTCTGGAATTGCAAAGAGCTGACATACCTATCATTTCCTGGTTTTTAGCTCCTGAGCCAACAAGATTTACTTTAGGTCCAACATTGGTTCCTGGTTCTGGTAGAGCTGAAATAACTTGTGATACCTGTTCACAAAATGACGGTGAAGGCAGTTGGCCAGACTGTTGCCCTGTTTCAAATGACACAGGCATGAATTCATAGCTGGCCTCATCAGAACGTTCCCAGAAAAGCTGGAGAATTCTGTCAATCATGTCACTTAGGTGGGTAAAAGTTAAAATGACAGCAGTTCCACCACCAGTAGGATGACGCAAACCATCAGCAGTCCTTGAGTGCGAATTAAAGGATCCATACCTTCCAGACCTGTCTCTGAACACACCAATACACTCTGGAGAAACCATGAGCAGTGCATGACTGACATCGGTTGAGAGACACTGCAGTCTTTCAGGGAGAGGAATCCACCACCCTTCCCTGCTAGGGGTCCCTCTTGCTCTTAGATATCCCATCATCATGTCAGACTTTCGCACATGATATGTTTGGTTAAATGTTGAAACACTCAGCGGTACTTCCTCCATAGTCAGAAGGTCCTGATGAAATCTTCCTTCAGCAATAAGCTGCATTTTAATACCAACATACAAAGCATCCCCCTCCTCTAAAACCCTATCGAGGTCAGGCATCTTGAACATAATCCCTTCACTGTGGTTGGCCAAAAATGTTAGCGCTACACATGTGCACTGATGATTTCTTGAGAATACATCATACCTTACATCACTCTGACAATGAGATGCCTGCACAGACAAAACTCTGGGTGCACTATCACCACCTTCTGCATACATGCTACCCGAAAACTGAGCTTCAGCAGAACTAGTGCTTGCCTGTTCAACCTGTAAATAATCAGACATGTAATCAGGCTGCTGGTCAAAGTTAGTGTAATAGAATCTATGTTAAATTTCACTCCATAGTGTTTGGGACAAAGGCATTTTGCTAAACACTTTTAAAACAAGAATTGGGGGGAGAAAACTAAAGAAAAGGCATTTGTACACATCAAGTGTGCCCAAAAAAAACCAAGTGCACATAATTGATCAATATTTTCTTGAAATTTTCAGAACATTATATTAGTAACATAGATTGTGTCAAATTGGAATTACGTAAGCCAAGCAACATTTGCTGTTATTAAAGCAGTATACAGTTTACTTTGCCCACCCCAATACAATTTTGTTATTCGTAAATTAAGTTTTATTAGGGGTGTGACGATGCACTTTACTAACAAGATGATACACATGGGTTCACATGAGAAAGACGAGATGATATTGTAAAACTATTTTTTTTAAATCTTCAATGTCGAAATATATGACTGGAAAAATGGTCTTTTATTCAACTGAAAGTCACAAAATGCAAAACAATGCAGGTGCATTTTGAAATGTTTTAACTAATCTAGGGCTGTGACCAATAATTACTTTGGTAATCTAGTAATCGGTCAGTTATTTTGACAATTAATCGATTAAGCAGATGTTTTTTGTGGTAAAAAAATAAAAAATTGGTCTGTGCGATGAATAAATTGACCACAGTAGCACGTGTGCGATACAGTTTTGTATGTGTGAGACTAGGGATGCAGCGATTAACCGGTTTTACTATTAACCGAGCTTTAAAACGTCACGGTTAATTAATCGTAAAGGCTCTGCTACACCGAGTGTTTCTGTTGCACAGAACGGAACTGTTACAACTTGCGCAAAACGAAAACAAAGTTACACTAGTGGTGCACCAGCTTAAAATGTGCTTATCAGAGACACGGAGGCTACTACACATACTACATTAACTATGACAGAGGAACCAAACAGCGATCCTTTATTTCCACCAGAGAATGTCTGAAATCGATAGTGTGGGACCATTTTGGGTACGCCAAGAATGACCAGGGCATCATTTAAATATTGCCGTAAAAAATGCTGTTAAAGAGTATACATAAGGGATAATGCACGGCTAGCCAACCTGTTCTCGCTGTACAATAAACGATTTTAATGCACGATGTGAAGGCAAGGACCACCTGACGCGAAGTTCGTTATCTCTAGCATTCTGCCCGCTTCAGACAGAGATGAAATAGTGCAGTGAGAAAGAGAGAGAGACACAGAGAGAGAGAGACACAGAGAGAGAGAGAGAGAGAGAGAGCGCGCGAGAGAGAGAGAGAGAGAGAGAGAGAGCGCGCGCGCGCGCGCGCCTACCTGCATCTGCGCGTCACTACAAACAATGAAGATTTGAGTTTATTTATTTAAACAGTCATTTTACCCCCTCTTTGCTGATTAATATAATGTAGCGATCCAGTATCTAAGCTATTTTATTAATGAAAGTCGCTGGGCAGCGTTGACAACAAGTTTCTGTCCTCCTAAATGTTTGTGTGGGCTGCTCGATCTCGATCTCACAAACCAAAATAATAGACATGATTTTCTCAGGCCATATGTAAAATCAGATGAATAAAGATTATTAAAATGAATAAGTATGGATGACAGTTGATTACAATAATAGTTTAGTTTATTCCCCTCATTAGTAACAGTGTCCTCTGTGGGATAAATAAAGTTAATATTAGTCTTATAATAATACCAAAGACTATAGAGACTTTGATAATACTTAAATGATTTATCATCCCTGTTACAGTATTATTCATAAGTCAATTTTTTTTTATTTTTTTTTTACCATTCCAAGTTCTGTACCTCAGGTCCAAAAGAAATGTAGAAAGAATATACAAAATGAACACCAAATACATTTGTGATCAATTTCCATTTGTTATTTTCAAAAGGGAAATACTGACATGGATGTTTACAGAGCAGTCACCTTTTTTAATTCCAATAGGAGAGAAGGACTTTTTTTCTTTAGTATTATTATTTTGTGCTGTATTATTGGTTACTGTGTTATTTATGTTTCAAAAGGCAATAAATAACACTTTAATATCTAAAGAGTGTTAATGTGATTTTATGTTGTGAAATTAATAAATGCATAATAATCGTAATAACCGTGAAACCGTGATTATTCCTCAGACTATAATCGTACCAACAAAATCTATAATCGTTGCATCCCTATGTGAGACAGAGCTGCTTGTTTGCGTGATCTGAGCATTATTGCTTTTTGTTTGTATGTGAGGTTAATCTAGGGCTGTATGATTAACTGAAATTAAATCTAAATCTCAATTTGTCTTATTGTGATTATGACACTTATAAAACTTGAATTTAAAATAGCAACACGTGCCCAACATCATTTCCAAACTTGTCACACCTATCTGGATGCCTTTGACCATATAAGGGATTAATAATGCAGTTTATGGAATCCTCAACGGGGGAATTTTGCCAGTTAATAGTCACGGGTAAATTTCAATCAAGGATTTAAAAAAATATATATAAAAAGAATCAAGCACTTAAATTTAATCGAGGAACCGTGACAGCCCTAGTCCCAAACATTAAGGGGCCCTGAAAGGAGCATGTTGTTATCCAAGACACAGATATCAGTAGTACCTTGTTAATCTTGGAGAGTCTGGTCTGTTCATCTTCAAGATCTTCCTTTCGCCGACGCATTTGTTGAGCCTGAGATCTCTTTCCTCTCCGCGGCATCTTTTCAAATATCAAAAGATAAAAAGATATGAGACAAAAAAAAAAATGATTGACAAATATATCTGACTAATTTTTTGAGTGATCTAAGTAACTTCTAAAAGTAGAGACTTTACTCTCAAGTCTCAAATCATCAAAAGTAACCCATGAGTTACTTTTTTAAATTAAAAGTCATCAAAAGTAATGCAACTAATAGACATATTTAAATACACTTATTTGTTAGTCAAATTCATTCAACAGGACATTCTCACTTAAACAGGCACATACTTTGAAAGTTCTCCTGATGTAACAGCTGTTGAGCCTGAAAAGATCAAACCTGTAGTAATATCAGGAAGAAAAATACAGTTAAACAACAATGAAAGAGATACTGTAAATATAACTTGTAAAATGCAATAAATAACTTTTTTTGTTTCGTTTTTTTTCCAAGAAAAAAAACAATAAAAGTATGTAGAACAATGAGAACCAGAAAAAGACCTAGTTAAGATATATAAATTAGATTAAAAAAAAAAAAATCTAAAAAAAAAAAAAAAAAAAAAAAACTACAATAACAGCCCTAAGTATATTTTTTGTGTGTGTGTGTTGTTGTTTTGTTGTTTCAAGCAGAAAGTACTAAGAACAAATAAACTTCTCTCTGTAGAAAAAGCCAAAACACAAGGAACCTAAAAAAGAAACAGAAACAGACATATTAGTTCACAGGAACTACAATTATGGTAATGTGATGAAAATGCCATTGTACTGTTTAATACTGACCAAGGTGAAAAGTGCAGCGGAAAATGTAGGTTGTGCTCTGATCAGTCAGTCTGAAAAATAACAATGACAACACAATGAAAACTTACTAAACCCAATCAAGCATAACTTCTTTGCATGTTAAATCTTAATTATACATTTAATCTATATGTAGTAGGGGTGGAACGGTTCAACTTAGTCACGGTTCGGTTTGTATCACCGTTTTAGGGTCACGGTTTCAGTACTGTTCGGTATGTGCTGCATTTAGGGAAAAACTATACTGTCAAATACAAATAAAGAAAATAAAAATAATCTATCTAACTACAAGCAACAGCACAAATAAATACAATAGAGTAAAGATACAAATAAAATAAACAGTGATTTTCTGTTTTATTTTAGGTCGGTCTAACATTAGTTTTTAGTTACAGAAATTGAATAAAGTAATCAAATGTAAAATAGCATTGCATATTTGACTGTATAAATTATAGATTAATCTTTATTAAATTTACAAAAGCTTTTCAATCAAGAGCAGTGAGTGATTTCCTTGTTTATATTAAGAATATAAGAAAGTGCTGTCACTTTAAGAGAATGCACTGATACTGTACGTTCAGCCGGCTATGTCTGCTATAGGATACTTGCCAAGACGGGCATTCTGACAGAATTTTTGTGTGAATTTGTCCATTCAAACACAATACATCAGAGAGAGCTTCATATTTGCGCGCTTCGGATGAGTGCACACACAAATCTTCACACTGCGCGCGCAAGCTTGTGTCCTCTGGCTCTTAAATATTTAAACTGGCAAGGCTTAAATGAGTTTAGTTTAAACACAGATATCAACGTGTGCTGTTCAGGTCTCACCTGTGCGCGCGCGCTATCAGCACGATGACAGAATAAATGACTGCTCATATTCCAGCATACGGCACTCGCATTGAACAAGAGTGAATGTTTTTTTTTTTTTCAGCACTGTTGTTGTAATGTACTGGGAATGCGCATCCATCAACAGAAACATACATAGATTTTTTTTTGTGGGAAATTAATCGTTTAGATTAATCGATAAATTAGTCGATAGATTAATCAAAATAAAAATAGTCGTTAGTGGCAGCCCTATGTTAAATCTTTCATTTTAAAGGAATATTTACCAGAAATAATATTTACCAGAATTAATTTAGCAGAAAGATGTAAATACATTACACAATATTTCTGAAAATAATATAAATAAATAAAATATATTTTTAAATAAAACAAATTAATTAGAAATGATTTTGATTAATAAAAATTAACAAAACTATTAAAGGGGTCATCTGCTGTGACATGCACTTTTACAAGTTGTTTGAACTGAAATATGTGTGTTGGCAGTGTGTGTATACAACCACATTGAGCACGCGCGCACTCTCTCTCTTCCTCTACACAAGCGCGTGTCCCAGGTCGTTGCCATGGAGACAAACCGAAACCATTAATGCTGTGGTGTGAGTTAGCGAGAGTGCGCTAATTGCGGGAAGAATAAAATGGATAGTAAAAAAAAAGATGCCTGGAGGAGCTGAAAAAGCCAGGTTAAAAAAAAGAAAGGCATTTGGAGGATGACGCGGCCAAATGTGCCAAACTGACAAATATTTTTTCAAGAAGACACCTGAACTGGCGACTCAAGGTAACGTTACAGTGACTAGCAACATTTACATTTATGCATTTATCCAAAGTGACTTAAATTGAAGGAATTTTTTTTTATTCAGTTTAGCTATTTTCTCGCCCGGAGAGTAATTCAATGTAGAACCGCCACTGCACCTGACATCATTGTGGAAAGAGTTTCGGATTTAAAGGAAACTTTAAGAGTCATATGAAGCATCATGTGTAAAATGTATTACACTTAGAGATGCATCTGCAGAGTCATGTGCTTGTGAGTCCCTATTTGTGTGTCGAAGGAGTTTTAAATGACATAAAATTAGCAGTGATTGCAAGACCTAAACTGAGTGTGTCAGATAAGGATAAGGGAAGACATACAAAATGTGCAGTGCATGGGGTCCTCCAGGACAAGTTTGAAAAGCCCTCAGAGAAAAAAAATGATGTTTGTTTGTTTTGTTTCAGTGAAGTTTGGCTTCCATCGGAATTAGCTGAATATGCCTGCTTTTCTCCACCGCTTTCCCCGACGGTTGCATGAAGCTAGATGAACAAATTCAGAGTAGGTTTAGAGTTGACAAAACCAAGCAATTCCAACTTGGTTTAGATGAGATTCAGCAGGCTCACAACAGTCAGTAGGCCTATAAATGTTCTGTCATCTCAGCGTTTGAACCTGATTATGTGATAAACTCTGGAGCACATGGAGTCACACGGAACATGGAGAGTGTCAATTTGATTCACTTCTCTGCTGAAGATTAAGAGTTATTATTAAAAATGTAATTGTGACATTTGTATTTCCTTCGTAACCTGTTCTATTTTGTTGTATTTTTCCTGCCAGACATTAGTCACTATGGCTACTCATTAAAGGGTTACTCCACCCCAAAATGAAAATTTTGTAATTCGTGTGGCGCAGCTGACACAGAACGGCATACGCTATTTGCGTAAAAAGGGTGTTTTTTACACTACCATTGAGAAATTTTAACCAAAGTATGTTATAGACTTTTCATCAAGACCCTAAAGAATCATATCAACTTGTGGAAAATGGGCATCCGATGACCCCTTTAACACGCCTACCCAAAGCACACAACCACACAACGGCCGTTTCTGAAACGGAAGGCTGCATCCTCCGGAGGTCGCATTTGTAGGATGCATACGTCATAAAGAAGATCTTATTTTAGAATATTAAGTTATAAATTTGACCATTATTCTTAGTTAAGTGTAAATTGTTGTAATATGCTTTTGACTCACAAATGTAATCATGGATTAAAGCAAAAAAAAATCTTCTGACTGAAATTTTTTCCTCTGCCAAACCCCATTCCACAGCCATACCTGTCACACACCCAGTTTTAGAGCTGTGTTTTTCTTCTTGTAATTACGAGCGTTTGTCCTTCTAATTTAAGAAATTTAGGAGCACCTTCTAATCAATAATAAAACAATTCTGATAATAAAAAATGTCTTTCTTAATACAAGGTGACATTTGACAGTGATTTACAGGGGCATTTTCTTTTTTCCTTTGTAAATGCATTTTTCTAATTTTATTAAATGTATGCAGTGTTTCCTCTAGGATATTTTCCAGCTGTGGTGGCAGGACTATTTCCCATGGACCACGCCCCCCCTACCTACCCAAGATTCTCGTGCACTCAGAATTGAATTTATTTTAACTATAAAAGGCAAGTAAATAGTAAATAATTAAATAAGGACAAATAAATAAATTACAATCAATAGCACAAACAATAACAAGATACAAATTTAATTATTAGTTCTTAATTTTTTTTCAGTTAGGTCTAACTATAATCTATTCAACTGTAAAATAACACTGGATAGTCTTCACTGTATAATGAAAGACAGCAGCAGGTGTATTTAGGCTGCTGTCTCTTTAAGACCTCATGCACGGATCTAATATGTTACACAGGGCTCTAAGCTTACTTTTCTTTTTAATAATTATCCTTCCTAATACGAGGTGATATTTGACTCATTAAAGTGACTTACCGGGGTATTTTCCTTTTACCTTTGCAATGGCATCCTTTTCATCTTTGTCAAATTCAAAAAATTATGGTTATAAGCTTTTTAAAAAATTATATTTAAAACAATATAATAAGAAGTAGATTAAGACAAATAAGTTACCAATCATATGAAATTAGTATTAATAAAAATTAATTTGTACTACAGAGGTGACACAGAAAAACACAAAAGTGGCTTGTAGTTGTAGGTACATTTTCAGACGTTTAATGAGGCTCAGAGGTGGAATGAGTGCAATTAAATTCATAGATTCATGTGGAGATTAAATTTTAAATATACAATTTTGAATACAGAAATATTAAATGAATTTATACGCTAAAAATGAAACAAACCACCAGCAGGTGGTGGTAAGTCACTGATTTTATCACTGAATAATTTATTCAATTGATTTGTTCGAACGGCTGATTCATTCCGGACTGAATCAAGTGACTGTCTTTATGAATGGGGAATCATGAATCACTGACTCACTAGATTCGTTTAAACACGCAGTTCATTCATTCACTGTGTTTGCTTTTAGAGATGCGCAGCGGCTGAGCTGTTACTTTATTTGGAACTATTTTCATTGATGATATATAGTAAAAATCATGCAGTACTTGTCTTAATTGCGATTCTATTGTCCGTAGAGGGTTGTAAATATTTAGTTAAAGTTATGAATACTTATGCAATGTACTTATTTCAGTTTTTTTTTTTTTATTAATTTACGAAGTTGTGACAATTCTGTTTTTGCTTTGCCAATATGGTGTATGGAGTGTAGATTGATGTGGGGAAAAAAAACCCAGCTTAACATAAGGCAACAACATAAAACGTGAAAAAAATGAAGGGGTATGAATATTTTCGCAAGGCACTGTAATTATATACTCCCATGTCTTCATGGTTGTCCAAAGCCAGATGTAGTCTCAGCTGGTGTGGGTAGGCCTTGAGTGATTGTTGGCACCAGTGGACAATACTACATCTTTGCTTCACGCCTTCGCTGCAGGATGTGCAAGAGGATCTAGTTTGCTGACAGTCCTCAGTGGACAGGGAAACTGTGCAAGTCTGTGCTTCATGAGCTGAGGTGTACTGGCAAGTCACCTTCAGACATGGCAAACCAGGTGAATAAGCTGATGCACCTTAAATATGAACAAGCTCACCTGGCATACCTTCACAGCATACAGAACATCTGGGATGCTGAGGCTGGGGTTTATGGCAGATGACTCTTGGTCACCTTATGAGGAAGGATGACACGCCACAGTCTTTTGGAGCCTATGATGATGCAGATGGGTGGTGCGGAGTCTCTGTCTTTGCTCAATACCTGACTGACTGCCTCATTGATGAGTACCGGCGCCAAGAGCCGGCTATTTCTAAACTCTTGCAGGGCACTTTTGGACAAGTCTTGCAGTCTGACCACACCAGGAAGGTGGCACGAAAAGTGATCTTGTCATCTGGCACCATGTCAAGCTACGCAGCTATGAACGAAAATTGGATGATTGTTTCCTGGGTGATGGTGTAGTCTGAGAGAGAGTAGTCCCTTGAACCCATGTACCAGGGGTTAGCAAAGAGGTACAATGGTGCAGGGGTGGAGAAGGCCAATTACCACTGGGTAGACGGGTGAGAAATATCAGCATCTCCTTTGTTTGATTTTTCTGTTTGGAAGATAACTGAACCTTTAAATCCCCTTGGTAATAGATATGCTTATAAATCAAGAAAAAGGCATTTATAGCTATATTTATAAACTGCTTACTAATGCCTGTTAATGTTGGGACAATGCTTTATAAAAGGATGAACTGACTATTTACTAATGCTTAACTAATTCATAGCATGCAGTTGTATAGTGTTACTTACCAGTAAATTTTGTAATTCTAATCAGTTCCTCCTACTTGTTCAGGGATTGCTGCACGCCATTCAGAATCCTTGACCTTCATCACGGAGAGCACCTTGACTGGGATGCCTGGAGTACCACACCATCTATCATCACTGAGGCCACTGCTGGACCTCTGGAAAACACCTGTGCATCCCGTACACAATACAACCCCAACATTGTGGTCAAGTTGGTATTTGTTTCACTGTATGAGGCGTTTTACACGGGCGTGCACTTCAGAGCATCATCCCCTCTACAGCACCTTTTGTCAGCTCCTCTCCACTGCTTTTTCTATCGTGGATCAGGAAGACCTGCAGAAGCTCAAGGATGCTTATCAGTTCTGTGGAATTCAGCCATCAAATCCTACAAAACAGCACATCAGAGAGCACTGTAGGACCAGAATTCCACAGCCAACAGAACTGGTTGACAGAGTGGAGAAAGTTCTTCGGCATTTCCACTTGACCACAGACCCAAACAACTTACCACTCTTCAAACCATCCATGCTGAAAACATGGCGTATCCAGAGGGTGCACATTCTCCGTGGGTGCCTCAGTGACCCTGAGGTCACAGAGGGAATCATGTACAGGTATGGGGGAACTCTGCAGCTTAATCATGTCCCTGGTGAAGGCGCAAAAGTCCCCATATGGATTCCAGTCAGAGGGACCTCACAGCAGGAGGGGTATCATTTCCACCAGTCCCAGTGGATTACTGGAACTCATGCGTCCTGCGAATTGTTCCAGGCCCAGGGCATGACGGGGGTGGCACGATGGAACTACCAAAGGCTTCTGGACCTTAAGCAGCCAGATGTAGTCCTCCCACCTGTGTTTGATCCATTACTGATAACTGAGCTAAATTCTGCTTCAAAGAGAGTGACTGGAAAAGAGAAGTACCCTGTACTTCACCTCTCTGTTAGGGACACGGGAGAGAAGTTTGGCCTTGAATACAGAGAGCCAGAGTGCCATCCAGTTCAACTTGATTGGAACAAACATAGGGTGCAAAAGAAAGATGCATCTTCTGTTTTTGTGCCTCTCCCCCCTGGCCCAACACCATCCACAAACCCAGCACCACCCACTGTTGTGCCTGTGTCCCAGTTCCCCCAACTTAAACGTGCTGCAATACATAAGGTACAGATGTTGTACCAAGGAAGCATGGAACCTCCAGTTAAAATGGGTAAGTTAATGCCAGTTTCCAAAACCAACATTTTAAATATCATTGTAAATTACTTTTTGTACTCGTCAACATCATCTCAGTAAATGAGTAAAATAACAATTAACTTTTTCTTTGTTCCAGAAACCTCAAATACTCCACCCCTGCCTTTGCAGTCCTCACCAAGGAGTGTCCGCACTGGACATCACCAATGAAGGAGGCTATTGACGGCCTCCTAGACAAGTACCATGGACAGAAAGACATGTTGAAGCTTGTGGATCAAGACTATGCAGCTATGGTCCATCAGTCTGCCACAGATCCAAACAGTCTACTTCACCCAACAACCAAATACCATATAACACAGTACATAAAAATTAAACACCTTCTACGGCCGCTTTGATTGCAATGGCGGCAGCGCGGCTCTGCCGAGCAGCGCGTCAGGAAGCAGCAGGCAGAGAAGCGATAATCATGTGATCACCGTGTCGGAGGACGAGGTTCAGAGGGCACTAAAGGGAGTGAACATCAGGAAAGTGGCTGGACCTGACGGGATCACAGGCCGGGTTCTGAGATCATGCGCTGATCAGCTTGCTGGTTTGTTCACTTCTATCTTCGACGAGTCCCTTGCTACCTCTGTAATTCCCACCTCCTTTAAAAAATCCATCATCATCCCTGTGCCTAAGAACAATAAACCCTCCTGCCTGAATGACTATCGTCCAGTGGCCCTCACATCAATAGTCATGAAGGTTTTTGAGAGACATGTTAAGAGCCACATTAGCTCCTCCATCCCTGTTACTTTGGACCCTCTTCAGTTTGCTTATCGCTCCAATAGATCAACTGATGATGCCATCTCTCACATTCTCCACTCCTCCCTCACACACATTGATAGCAGCAATGGGAACTATGCAAGACTGCTATTCATAGACTATAGCTCAGCTTTCAATACTATAGTCCCCACCAAGCTAGCGGTCAAACTCTCAGACCTCGGCCTAAACACTTCACTCTGCGACTGGATTCAAGATTTCCTCACCAGCAGACCTCAAGTGGTGAAGGTAGGCCAGTTCACCTCCAACTCCATCACCCTGAACGTAGGAGCCCCGCAGGGTTGTGTCCTGAGTCCCCTGCTCTACTCTCTCTACACACATGACTGCGTGTCCTCTCACAGATCTACATCTATTATCAAATTTGCTGATGATACTGTGGTTCTGGGCCTCATTTCCAACAATGATGAGACCGCATACTTGGATGAGGTGGAGAGACTTACATCATGGTGCCAGGACAACTGTCTCTCTCTGAACGTGAGCAAAACTAAAGAGCTGATTGTGGACTTCAGAAAGAGACACCTGCTGCCCTACACTCCTCTTGTGATCAGCGGGACCCCTGTGGAGAGAGCAAGCAGCTTCAAGTACCTCGGTGTAAACATCTCCGAGGACTTGACTTGGACTACACACATCCAAACACAGGTTAAGAAAGCCAGGCAAAGACTGTACCATCTGCGACAGCTGAGGAAATTCAGGGTCTCACCAACAATCCTGAAAACTTTCTATGCAGGGACCATAGAAAGTGTATTGACTCAGTGCATCTCAGTGTGGTATGGAAACAGCTCCAGCCAAGATTGCAAGGCCTTGCTGAGAGTTGTGCACTTAGCTGAGCGTAACGCTGCAGAAGCAGAGCTGTCAAAATCATCAAGGACTCAAATCACCCTGGAAACTGCCTATTCACTCTGCTGCCATCTGGTAAGCGCTTCCGCAGCCTGATGGCAAAAACTGAGAGACTTAGGAGGAGTTTCTTCCCCAAGGCCATCAGGCTCCTGAACTCAAACTCAACCTCTTAACATAATCTGACTTACTTCAAATCACTAATCACACACTCATTACTCTCTACCTCATACTGTCAGTGTCATTTGCTCATTTGCACATTTGCACACAACACTTTCTGTATCTTGATATCATATCTTATCTTATTTTTTATATTTTTTGTGATTGCTGCTTCTTGTCAACCATGTTAAACCTGTTTGCACATTCCTCTCTGTACAGTCATGCTTATCTTAATATTTAATTCTACAGCA
Source organism: Schizothorax lantsangensis (assembly GCA_027422415.1). Lineage (NCBI taxonomy): Eukaryota > Metazoa > Chordata > Actinopteri > Cypriniformes > Cyprinidae > Schizothorax > Schizothorax lantsangensis. Next base: position 33,472,543 of record CM049851.1, on the reverse strand, counting down.
TACTGTCATGCACATTCTTTTATATTTTATTCTTTATATCTTATTTTTTATTCATTTTATTTTATGTATACTTCCCTTGTGTTGTATTTTTCAATATTTGCACTGTCCATGGAGCGGACCCGACTCTCTGGTTATACAATCTCTGTATAGTCGTGTATGTGACAAATAAAACTTGAAACTTGAAACTTGAAACTAAAACACCTGGCTAAACAGGTGAACACAAGTTCATCACTGAACACCAGTCCAGAAAAACTTTTGGAGTTTAACTGAGGAAAGTGAGACTTGTCCATGTCCCAGTTGTAGAACTGCCACCAGCCATTGTGAATCCACCAGATCTGGTCTCACATACCCCTTTTCCACCAAGGCAGTTCCAGTGCTGGTTCAGAGCCAGAGACTAGTTTCAAACCGGTTCTTTGTTTTTCGACACCCAAAGCACCAGCTCCGAACCAGGAAAAGCGGTTCGTAAGTAGCACCAAAACATTGCTGGGCTAGAAGGAAGAACCGCTTGCGTCAGGGGCTGTGAGGGTGGGGTTACCGTGAACAACAAGAGACAGAAACTTTGGACCGCCATATTTGAAATAGCAGCTAAACACGAACATGTTGGATTCGCCGTATTTGGATGCCGATGTAGGTTCGCAAAGCCATGAACATCAATAGCAACGCAACGTCCGCCATTGTTGATAGTTTGATTAGGCTTGTTCGGGATGGATCAGCGCTGCGCGGACCGTTCGGTGCTTGGCATCAGGGTGCTACGGGAGCGACTGGAATGCAGATGGCTCTTTATGCTTTTGGATCGCTCTCGCAGTGCTTTAGTGTGTTGTGTGCCGATCGGTCTGCGTGGCGCTAATGCACTTCAAACAAGTCTGTTGTGTTTGGTGCTGCCGCGGCCGCGCTAGTGAAACGAAACATGAAACGTATTCAGTGACGTAAGACCTGGCTCTGTATTAGCTCTCTAGCCAGTGGAAAAGCAACCGGTTCTTAAAGGGCTCGCCAGTCAAACCAACTAAGAACCGGCAAGAGCACTGGCTCTGAACTAGCACCTGGTTCCTGCTGGTGAAAAGGGGGTAACAGCCAGCATCTAAACAGCCACTAACACAGGAGAATGTACAGAAAATAGTACAGGACATATTGCTACATCAGCAGGAGCAGCAACAAAAACCCAGACAGACGAAAAAATGTCTCGGGCATGGCAGCCAAACTCCTGCTACAAAAGTGATGGATCATCAATTCATCACTTTTATCAACAAGGGCCTGTTCGATATTACTACTGCTCCACAAAGGTGTTTAAAGCCTATTCTGCAGAGGGATTGACAAATCCTAGAAAGGCCTTTGAAGAGTTTGCACAGACTGACTTCTTTCAGTGTGAACTGCAATTATCAAAGCACAGAGTGGAGGACACAACTGAAAAGCTCAGGGAAGAATGTGCCATTTCTGTCGCACAGAGCTAAAGCAAGGCCCAAACAGCAAACATATTCACACAGGATTTCCAGGAGTGGCAGGAAAATACATTTACTGCCCAGCTAAAATCCTTGACTTATACAAAGACAGAGGCATGGAAATGACATGGAAGGAATTTCAAGCCTCATCATTTTATGGCATGGAAAAGGAGAGGTGGGCAGCAGAGAGAAAGAAATAGAAATTCTGAACTTGTATGCATGTAACGGGTCCCCGCTCTCGAACCCTGATCTCCTGCGAGGGAGGCGGACGCTCTAACAACGAGGCTAAATGGCTGCAGCCACTAGCGTCAGTCGCTAGTGCTTCTCTTGAGATCAGGGGAGTGAGGTTTACTTGCACAGTACCTACTCGCTGGCCTCCGTTACACTCACCCCCCTAAACCTCACTCCCATCCGGGTCACGGCACCAATGTAATGGGTCCTCGCTCAGCTGCTCCGAGCAGGTCTCAAACCCTGATCTCCTGCGTGGGAGGCGGACGCGCCAACAAGGAGGCTAAATGGCTGCAGCCACTAGCCATCAGTCGCTAGTGCGTCTCTTGAGATCAGGGGAGTGAGGTTTACTTGCACAGTACCTACTAGCTGGCCTCCGTTACACTCATTGTAACAGCCTCGAACCCTGATCTCCGGCATGGGAGGCGGATGCACCAACAAGGAGGCTAAATGGCTGCAGCCACTAGCGTCAGTCGCTAGCGCATAGTGAAGTTTTACTTGCACAGCACATACTCGCTGGCCTCCGTTTCACCCCCCCAAACTCCCCCCGGGTCACGCACCATCAGATTCACTCCCTAGATGCACGGGCCGGGTCACGCACCATCAGATGTTAGCCCTAGGCCCTAGCCCGGCCCTGGCCCGAGACGCTGCACGGGCCAGGCCCTAGCCTGCCCTGGCCCGAGACGCTCAGGCCCTAGCCCGTGGCCCGTGTCCGACAGCTTATCAGAATTACCGACCCGAGCCCGTCTTTTTTTCCCCTTCTCCCAAAACAGCTTATACTACTGTTTCAGCTATTAAAATACTTCAGGGGCCGTATTCACAAAACATTTTATCTTACCACTAAGAGTTCTCCTAAAAAGCAGTAAAAGTTTTTAGCTAAGACTTTTCTCTTAAAACCTATTCACAAAGCTGCTGAGACAAACTTTTATTAAGGAATAGAGAGAAGTCTTAAGCTAAGAGTAAGGGTGGGGTTGACCTTGTTGCTATGGATGACGTCAACATGCTTACTAAATATGCACACAGTGATTGGCTGATAGGGGTCTCTGTCAGAGATTTATTCATAGAACTATTGTAGAACACGATATTATGTTGCCATATCCAAATAAAGGTTTAAAAAATAATGTTAATTGACACATTCAAATAATGATTTTAACATGCAGGCTAAGTGTCACTAATTAAACAAATATATGTTCAGCTAATTTGCAGGGGCGGTTATAGGATTTCATCTTTAGCTGAGCCCTCAGAGAAACCTTTAGATACAACGATACAAATTACCTAAACAGTATTTTACTGTGCTTATGAAAACTGTATTACAATTACCTATTAAAGTTACAGAAGTTACTTAGTGAGTGATTCTCATGTTTTTCTTTTGTTGTTTGATTAACATTATTAACCTAATATAAGAAATGCGTTTACTGGATACTCGTCAAGACAGCCATTGTGATATTTTGTGTATTTGCTTATTTGCTCGAGAGGACGCGAAAGTGAATGAGAGTCTCATGCAAGTGCGTTTCAATGGCACGATTTTCTGTTTCTATTTGGTGTGCTATTTATACACAAAAACTGACTTTGGCGTGCATATAAGACACAATGATTAGGTATAGGGGTGTGGGGAAGGTGCGTATCATAAGCACACCAAATAGAAACAGAAATTCGTGCCATTGAAACGCACTTTCATGAGACCATGCTGGTGTGCTGTCCGTGCAGTGCCTCTCAGTGCGTGCGCTCTTCATTCAAATGTGTGTGCGCACATTAACGATCTATCACAGTGCGTGATTACCACATTGAGATCGATAAACGAGCGAGAATGATAAACTTTCTTGAGGAAGCAGCACTGGCCTGATCGTTCAGATAGCTGATTATAGTTTTAGGGGGGCTGAGACGACAAATAGGGGGGCTGAAGCCCACCTAAAAAGGTTCTAGAACCGCCCTTGGCTAATTGTCAGTCTCTACATGTATGCTTCTCGTAGCAGATGCATAAACCGCCTTTTAACTAACAGAGTAGAATAATCGTGGCTGATAGGAAGACATGCAAACGTAAAAGAAAACCAAACTGGACGCAAGAACAGCTTTAACTTCTTGCCCAACTGGTTAATGAAAAGGATATAATCAAAGGAAAATTTGGAGTTGGGATAACCTCCAAACCCTAAAGGCGATACCTTTTTAAAAGCTTGTTATCGTCAAATGTTTCTCAAATGTTTATATTCTGAGGCAGATTGCCGACAACAGCCATTTTAGGATAGTTGTGAGTTGGTCTTAGTGACTTAGGAGTCCTCTTCACTACTCCTAACGTTTCACAGATTTAGGAGCTAGTTTTAGCGCTAAAACGCTTTGTGAAAAACTCTTAGAGCAAAAATGTATTCCTAAATTTAGGACTGACACGCCCACTATTTTTAAGATTTTCTCCTAAATCGCCAAGCTAGGAGCTACTTTTATCCTTAAGATGTTTTGTGAATACAGGCCCAGTTTTGTATGAAATAGCAAAGTGATTGTATTTCATTTCGTTATTTTATTAAGTTAATTTAGAAAAACGTTTGGAGCATTTTTTTATTCGTTAAATGTAGTTTTTGTTTTTTAAAGTAACGATCAAGCGGCCAGCGGCAGACAGCGAGTTGATCAACAGTTGATCAGAGCGAGTTGATTTATCAGCCTATGTTTGATAAATTTAACCTTCTCAAATCATCACGACTTGTCTAAAATTAAATCTATAGGTATAAAACAGCTCCAGTGTTAATTTAAATGCTTAATCTAGATAAATGTGCACTGACGCATATCCAGTCGTTTGTGTGGAGAGTGGAAGCTGAAGCGCGCTTTACAGGACATGGACGCGCCAGAGTGATCACTTGCATTGTAAACATTTCAAAATACATTTTTGCTCATAAAGGTAAGAGTAGGCTACATTGTTCAGAACTGTAAAGTGTCTACTTTTATTAGTGTGCACTCAAAATATCAACAAAACATGCTTTTATAAAAAAAACCCAAAAAAAAACAGTTTCAGTTTTGAGCAGGAACGCTTCTGAAAAACTCTAAAGGCGCATCAGGAGACGGCGAGTCAGGATCATCATCAAATGCATGGATGATCCAAAATGCAGCTTTTCCCGAAGCATTGGGAACTTTTAGTAACCACGCTCTAAATTCTCCTTGATGCTCTGCACGGTCAACTGTCACCTGTATGCTAATGCGTGCGAATATGCATTGCGTATTGCGCAGGCTATGTGTAATATTTATAATATAATCAGTAGCCTATTTCATACAGTCGCCATGTGTGCTCTGAATGGGGACTGTTCATGAGATTTAAAGCTATGTGGTGTCATGATAGTTTAAATATGATTCTGTTGTTAAAAGGAATGTTTTATTGTAAAGATAAATTATGGCACATTTGCATATTTTTATCTTTGTTAAACTGATCTGATCTATGAGCAATTGAAATTATTTGATGTTCTGGAAAAGCAGTCAATATTTTTCTGAAGTAGCTAAATTTATACTTTATATATAGCAACAGCACTGGCTTTATTTGTTAAGTTTATTAAAGAAATATGTTCTATTATGTGCCAAATAAGAGTTAATATTGTTAATAAAAAATATTGAATAGCAAAAATCACCTTTGAAGATTGTCATGTTGTCTTATTGTAATTTTTTGTGCCTCTCTTAAAATGTTGGTCAGTTTAATGTTAAATGGATCCAATCCATGTTCATTAAAATTAATTTAATGCAGAAAAAACTAGCTAGTACTGTATATAGTAGTTGTTGGAGAGACTTTTGACTGTAAGGATCTGATTTGCAATTGGATGAGTGAACCCCCTGGGTGCCGGTTAGAGCACAATATTATATAAGGATGAGGAGACAGGTGATTGAGTTTCGATGATGTATTGATAATAAATTATCGATTTACAGGCAGTAGAGGCATTAGTCTGGAATACAAGAAATACAATAAACAATCATGAATAAAAATAATTAAGCATATACACCATAATAAACATCCATTGGTACATAAAGGCAGCCAAAGTATACTAAATCCTCATCTGTAACATTCCTCAGTGAACAATACAATCCAAGAAGGGAGAATAAAAGTATCACAGTAGGCACTATAAGCCATAAGCGATCATCTAACATGATAAACGTCCTGCCATATATGGCTATAATCACGGCACATCAGAATGTGATCGCTAGTTTAGTATAAACAGCTCAAATAATCAATATCACGTCACCGAAGTATCATGGGAAACAAAACAGTGATATACATATCAATAAAGAAGAAATAATTACATTTCGAGCAGCATCATTAAGCTAGATTAACAGAAACAATGGCTGCGGGCATGTCTATACATGTGCGGGTGACGCAGTTATAAATAACTCAATACCGATCTTAATAAACACAAAAATAACGCGAACAGGCTTACTTGTAGGTCAATGACTAACACCTCAAGGTAACAGCTGCAGGAAATATCACAAATTAACAGGTAGAAACGTCCTTTCAGCGATCGTCTTGACAGATGTACACTTCAGCAGGCAACAGCGGCTTAACTAACGAGACTGCTCATACGATGTCAGAATGAAAGCCCTCTCTTAAAGGAGCCTTTACAACAGCCGCCCCCAAAGATGAGAAGCATCTTTGTATTCAGGAAAGGTGACTCTATTCTGGAGGGTTCGGAACTCCAGGATCATCTGAAGGCAAGGTTGGTAGGACAACCAGGCGGGCCACTGGTCTGGTATAGATATGATCCTTGATCTGCACATCTGCTGATCTAATGTGGCCATCGGGACTGCGGTGGGTCTGAATGACTTTACCTACAGGCCATAATCCTCGGGGCAACTGAGGGTCGACAATCATGACGTAAGTGTGCTTTTGGAGGTCAGGAGGTGAGGCTTGCCATTTCTGCCTGGTCTGCAGGCTAGGAAGGTAATCACGGATGAATCGAGACCAGAATCGATCGGCTAGGATCTGGGAATGTCTCCATCTTCTGCGACTTAACATCTCTGATTCTGGGTAAATGACTTGCGGCAAGGATCCTTCTGGCCGCCCCATGAGGAGACTGCTGGGGGTCACTGGGTCAACATCCGCCACGTCAGAGGATACGTAACCCAAAGGTTTCGAGTTAAGGATAGCCTCAACTTCCAACAAGACCGTCATCAGGACCTCCTCAGGAACCGACTGGGTACCCAAAACGGTGTACAAGGCTGACTTAACAGATCTCACCTCCCTCTCCCAAACTCCACCAAAGTGAGGGGCTGATGGGGGATTGAAGCAGAAGCTGATCTTCTGGCGCGCAAGATGACGCTGCAGATCAGGAGCTAAGGCAGCATATGCTTCTCGCAACTCCCGCTCGCCTCCACGGAAGTTGGTTCCTCGGTCTGACCATAACTGCGCTGGGGTGCCTCTCCTAGCAATGAACCTCCGAAGGGCCATAAGAAAGGAATCAGTACTTAAGCTAGGGAGCAAGTCTAAGTATACGGCTCTCGTGGTGAGACACTTAAAGAGAACACCCCAGCGCTTCTCTGTACGTCTGCCCATCTTTATTAGGAAAGGACCGAAGCAATCCATCCCACATGAATGGAAGGCGGGCTTGTAAAGCTGAAGGCGGGCAGATGGTAGATCAGACATCTGAGGCACTGAAGGCTGTCCTCTCCATCTGCGACATTCCAGACAGGTATGCTGAAACCGCCGAACAGCTTCACGGCCTCGCAGGATCCAATAATGCCTCCTTATCTCAGCAAACAGCCGCTCTGATCCAGGGTGATGCAACTGGTTGTCGTAATGGTGGATTATCAGGCGAGTAACTGGATGCCTAGAGTCTAGTACTACAGGATGGACAACAGAATCTGCAAGTTCAACCACTCTCCTCAAACGACCGCCCACTCTAATCAAGCCGTTAGAAGGATCCATCTCAGGGGCCAAGGCAACTAGACGGCTACTAGGTTTCACTGTCTTCCTGGATTCCAACAGATGGTAATCTTCAGGGAAGGATTCCAGTTGGATGCGTTTAAGGACATGAACTTCAGCTCGTTGATAATCTGTGGCTTCGGGAACAGTGTCAGGATCTGAGTCACCTCGTAGGTCTCGTGCAGTAGCATCCAGCAGGTCTATCCAGGTAGGGTAACTCCATTTGTCGGGGTGGCTAGAGGTGGTTGGCGAGGTAACAACTCCACAGAAGGTGGACTTTCGCAACTCAGCTGGATCACCACTATGCTCAGGAGTAGGAAATACAGGCCATTCTCGAGGGTCAAGGAGAAGGAAAGGGGGTCCTCGGCTCCATCGGTTCGGGGAAACAAGGTAGGAAAGAGATCTCCCCTTGGTGAGGTCATCGGCAGGGTTATCTGCAGAACCAACATAACGCCACGAGCACTGATCGGTAAGCTCCTGGATCTCTGCAATCCTATTGCCAACAAAGACTCGGTAACGGCAGGACTCTGACTTCAGCCACTGAAGGACCGTGGTAGAATCTGTCCACAGCACAGTAGAATGGATAGGCAGAGTCAACTCGTCCGCCAGCAACTTCGCAAGCTGGGCTGCGACTAAGCTCCCACAAAGCTCCAATCGGGGAATAGAATGTACTCTTTTAGGGGTAACGCGGGACCGAGCAATGAGGAAGGAGAGGTAGGTCTGACCAGCTGGATCCACGGTACGCAGATAAGCTACGGCTCCGTAGGCTTGCTCAGAGGCATCTGAGAAGATGTGGACTTCGCGAGTAACTCCATCAATCCTTACTGCCGAGGGAACATAAGGCCGAGGAAAAGAGACACTAGGAAGACAGCAGAGTTCTTCTTCCCACTGCATCCAGGAATGGAGAAGGTCAGGAGGTAGGTTAGGATCGTCCCACCCTCTCTGTTTGTTCCAGAGGCATTTAACGATCACTTTGGCGCGGGTTGTGTAAGGGAGGAGCAGTCCCAGAGGGTCGTACTGTGTAGCAAGGACCCTATAAATGTTCCGCAAGGTAGGGGTCTCATAGATCACGGGTCTGTGCTTATAGGACAAGGTATCAGACTGCCAATTCCAACTCAAACCTAACGTGGACTCAGGAACATCGGCCTTCTCCTGCGTCAGCCACAACTCCACACTGGTCGCTCGTGCCTCAGGAGGGAGGTGTCTTAATGCAGCAGGGTCGTTACAGGCCCACTGCCGTATCTCAAATCCAGCCCCAGAAAGGATAGTGCGCAGGCGATCGATCAGACTCCGGGCTGCCTCAGCGGTAGGTAGGCTCTGGAGGCAATTATCTACGTAGAAACATCTTTCTACAGAGAAACGAATATCCTCCTCTGTTAAGGGGTGCTGACGAGTGTGGCGCTGGAGTGCGTAGATAGCACAACAAGGGCTGGAGGTGGTGCCGAAGGGTAGGACCAACCACTCGAAGGTCTGAGGTGCCTCATCCATCTGCAGGTCTCGCCATAGGAAGCGGAGTAGAGGACGATCTTCAGGCAGGAGGCGAACCTGGTGAAACATCGCCTTTATATCTCCACTCACGGCTACAGGATGCTCCCGGAAACGAAGGAGGACACCTAACAACGAGGCTCCAAGGGTAGGTCCGGGCAGTAGGTACTGGTTAAGGCTCTGACCTCTGTACTGATGGGAACAATTGAAGACGAGACGGGACTTTCCATTGTGGCTAACAATGTGGTGAGGAATATACCAACACTCAGGGGTATCAGGAACAGGATTAGGCACTACACAGACAGCTCCAGTCTCCAGGAGTCTACGCATCTCTGCTCGGTAGATCTGGGCTTTCTCAGGATCTTTCAGAAGTCGTCGCTCCACGCTGCGGAGATTTGGCAAGACTGAATCTCTCGTGGCATTTAACAAAGGCATGTCCTTATGACGAAGAAGGGGAGTGGCAAGGCGACGAACACCCTCAATCTCGAGGGTAAGGGTCTTGCGGTCAAGTAGCTGAAGGGCTTCCTGGTCTTGCTTGGAACGGGTAACTTCTTTACACTCCCGGTAAGGAACTGTATCCAACTGCCACAATCTCTCTACGTGGTGTAGGAGCTCATCCTGGACAGGAACCAAAGAGGTAAGCAAGCACTGGCGAGGGGTGGAAGGACCACCTACGGAAGGAACAGGACCCTGAAGTGTCCATCCTAGGCGGGTACGAACAGCAACTGGAGCTCCTGGGCCGCCCCATCGAACAGGCTCAGTAGGGGTGATAAGGTGGGGCTGGTCAGAACCGATAAGGAGCAAGGGCTGGACCTCCGTAAGGGTACGAATAGGAAGGCCCCTCAAGTGTCTGTACTTTCGCTGCAACTGTTCCACAGGATAGGACTGGCGCGACAGGTTAAGGCGATCAGCAGTAAAGGCGTGACTGATCTGATAACTGATCTGCGGTCGATAGACGGGGGAAATCTGGAAGGCAATGGAACAACCATGAATAACCTGAACATCGTCTCTGACGGTCCGTAACGGAAGGTCTTCAGGAACACCCTGAATGCCCAGGGCTTCAACGGCAGCGGAAAGCAGGATCGTTCTCTCAGACCCATCATCCAAGAGGGCGAAAGTATCCAGTGTACGATCCTCATAACGCAGGTGCACTGGAACTACTTTGAGCATCACACGGCCGCTAACGGAAGGCTTATCCAAGAAGAACCTATCCGAGGAGAAACTCGTAAAGCAACTCTTCTCTACAGTAGCGGATTCCTCAGTAGAGGAAGGACTGATGTTCACATCGTGAAGGGAACGCAGATGTAGGCCACGGCAAAGACTGCAGGGCTTCTTCAGGTCACATTGGGCAGCATGGTGGGATCTGGCACAACGCCAACATCGATTGTGACTACGGATCCAGGTCTTAACTTGATCAGGGGTAAGCTGGGCAAAGGAAGTGCACTGACTCAGATAATGCTCAGACGCATCGCAGAAAGGACAATATCGCTTTGTTCTAGCAGGCTTAGCTGGCTGAACATAACCTCTACGAGGCCTGGCAGTCTCAACTGAGTGAGGGGACAAGGATGAGGATGGAGCTCCAACTCCATGCAGGATAGCAACAGATCCTTTGCCAGCATGTGAGCTCCTAGACATCAACTCTGCATCATAACTATGACACCAGGTCTCATAACGAAGCCAATTAGAAAGATCAACAAGGTTAGGCGTGGAACCAGGTTGGCGAAATATGTGGCGACGAAACTCCGCTCTCTGCTCTGGAGGAAGTTTACTTAGAAGGCGTGCGACATGGGAGCCGCAACTTAACTCCAACTCCCCATCATGACCTAAGGTTCTCAACAGGCCGACTAGGGACTGGACTTGGAGAGCGAATCTTTGGAAGGCTGGGATGTCACCTCGTCTAACGTCAGGACTGTCCAGGACACTAGCTATCCTCCTCAAAGCTAACTGATGTGGCTGGCCATACTTGTCACGAAGTGCAGACATAGTATCTGTGAAGGGGGTAGGGGAATTCAAGTTAGCATCAGCTATCATCTTAGCTTCCTCGAGCTTAAGGTGGTCTACTAGGATCTGATACTTAAACAGCTCAGTGCCATCCGGAGGAAGCAGGTTTTCCAAGGCTATGCGAAGGCGAGCAAACTCACTAGGATCTGGATGCGTAAACTTAGGGATGGTAGGAGGGGGGCCACGATACACAGACTCAGAGGAAGGGAATACAGGGCGCACCCTAGGCTCTGACTGAGGAAGAAAGGCTGGGGCACTAGGAGTGAGCAACTCTCTGAGGTCTTGAGGAGTAGGAGGCGGAGGGAACTCACCAGCATCAGGAACACTAGGCCGAGGAGGGCACGAACGAGTAGTAGGGAGCACTACGGGATACTGCTGAGACCCTGAGACCACAGGCCGATAGGAAGTAGCTGCATCAGACAACTTGAGGGCACCGAACTGTCTAGCTAAGGCTTCGTCAGGCTCAGGCCAAGGTGGTGGAGGTAGATCAGGGAAAGGATCCCAATCAACTACAGGAGTGGATACACAGGGCTTCACTGGAGAACTAGACCACTGCAATGCTGAGGGCGGCACTGGCGAAAGAGGTTGGCCTCTGGCTTGGCTAAGGTCTGCTCGAAGGGACTGCGCTGCTTGAACTAACTCGCGAACTTCTGCACGAACTGCTCTCAACTCTCTCATATCGGCTTCGAAGGCTGCACGCTCGTGACGTAGGTGCTGTAGCTCACTAAGATGGGCAGAAGCAATTGAATCAGCCGCTGAAGGTGGGGAAGGGACCTGCTGAGGGCACACAGCCGGCTGGGTAGGCTGATAACTGGATGACAGGATCTGCGAGCCATCAGGACAGACACCACCAGGGAGTGCAACACATGGCTGAAAGGACAGGGACCAGGCTGGGACAGGCGTCTCCATGGTGCGGGATACACCAGGCTCTGAGACGGGCCTTCCTCGGGGATACTGCATCTCATACTGCTCTAGGTAGGCTGGAGGACGAGTGAAGCGTTTAGGGCGTGCTCCGCCAACAATCTCCTCATCAGAGTCCATCATATCAGAAAGGAACACTCATCCGGCTCGAAGGACCACAGTGTTGGAGAGACTTTTGACTGTAAGGATCTGATTTGCAATTGGATGAGTGAACCCCCTGGGTGCCGGTTAGAGCACAATATTATATAAGGATGAGGAGACAGGTGATTGAGTTTCGATGATGTATTGATAATAAATTATCGATTTACAGGCAGTAGAGGCATTAGTCTGGAATACAAGAAATACAATAAACAATCATGAATAAAAATAATTAAGCATATACACCATAATAAACATCCATTGGTACATAAAGGCAGCCAAAGTATACTAAATCCTCATCTGTAACATTCCTCAGTGAACAATACAATCCAAGAAGGGAGAATAAAAGTATCACAGTAGGCACTATAAGCCATAAGCGATCATCTAACATGATAAACGTCCTGCCATATATGGCTATAATCACGGCACATCAGAATGTGATCGCTAGTTTAGTATAAACAGCTCAAATAATCAATATCACGTCACCGAAGTATCATGGGAAACAAAACAGTGATATACATATCAATAAAGAAGAAATAATTACATTTCGAGCAGCATCATTAAGCTAGATTAACAGAAACAATGGCTGCGGGCATGTCTATACATGTGCGGGTGACGCAGTTATAAATAACTCAATACCGATCTTAATAAACACAAAAATAACGCGAACAGGCTTACTTGTAGGTCAATGACTAACACCTCAAGGTAACAGCTGCAGGAAATATCACAAATTAACAGGTAGAAACGTCCTTTCAGCGATCGTCTTGACAGATGTACACTTCAGCAGGCAACAGCGGCTTAACTAACGAGACTGCTCATACGATGTCAGAATGAAAGCCCTCTCTTAAAGGAGCCTTTACAACAGTAGTACTGGATGCAGTTGACCAATATCGGTATAGGAATCGGTCGATAGTTGTCTGTTAAAATCGGTATAGGCTAAAAAAAAAAAATCCTATCAGTGCATCCCTACTAATAATTAATTAAATCATAAAAATGGTAAATTAAAATAATCATTTCAAAATAACATCAGTCAAAATAAAACACAAAAAAATGTAAATATTTGTTTACCTACATGTTGTCAGACCTCTGTCGTGTGTGTCTTGTGTTCCCGCCTCTTGTTTCCTTATTTGGTTTGTTTCCTGTCGTCGTTTCATGTAATCATGAGTTAATTCTGTTCCAGGTGTGTGTGATTATGTGTTAATTACCCAGTGTATTTTAGTCCCGTTTGTTGAGTTCCATTTTGTCTGGTCTACTCGTTACTCCTGGGGCCCGTTTCAGAAAGGAGGTTAAGTGAAAACTCTGAGTATGTTAACCCTGAAATGAGGGAAACTCTGGGTTTTCCGTTTCAAAATGGGAGATTTGTTAAACCCGGGAAAGCAGGGTAAGTCAAGCCCGTTTCAGAAAGAGAGGTAACTTATACTCCGAGTCGGTTACCATGGTAACTTATGCTGTGAACCTAACCTGGTCGGGAGCAGGTTTTCTTCGGTAAACCCAGAGTTTCTTTCCATCTCCTCCCCCTTTTTAAAGTGTAAGCGATGTTTTAATACCTCATGCATTCATTCACGCTGCAAAATTGCTTTTCTTACTGAGTATTTTTTCTTATTTCAAGTACAAATATTTAAAAACTCTTAATTCCATTTTCTATAGATAAAAAATATCTAGATATTTAGTCTTGTTAAAATATAAAAGTGTTCTCCATAGGGTAAGAAAAATAATCTTAATGCAAACGGAAACAAGAATGGGCTATATTTAATTTATTACCGCATTGCGAGATAATTTGCAAAATAAAATAAAAAATCACTTGAATTCGTTTTTTTTTTACTTCATGGAAAAAAAGACTAAATACTGTATATTATTTATTTTATTATAATTATTTTTTTACACCGTATTCATGTGCATATTTATTTGAGCGGTCCCATTTTTTCTTTAAAACATCGGAGATTATTATTTATCACATTATAAGTCCTGTATGCAGATTCTAATGAAAGTGTGCATCGCTCTCACTCATTCTGAGAACTTTATCCTGGGCACAAATCCGTCAAAGAGGACTATCACAGGACTGTAGGTCAGTGGTGTAGAAATCAGTTTAAATGAGGCTAATCTGATAAATGACGTTCACTTGATAACATCTTTCTGTGACGTCTGGAAGTAACCCAATAATCAGAATTTCCTTCAGGATCTCCAGTGTTGTTGGATGCACTGATGACAAGCATATCTCCATCATTGCACCTTCTGATAATTAAACTAATTACTGTATGGAATGGAAGGATGCCAGATGAAGGGATAGTACGATCCATAACCACCACCACAGCTGTTAAATAAACTAATTATTCACAATTTATTTTGGTCATCTTTATTTCCTAATACAAAAGCAAAAGTTATTCTTTTTATTTTGGATTTGAGAAATCTTCCAATACTTGGCCATCTCCTCTTCATCTGTCAGTGGTGCTGCTGCAGGTTCTCCCTCAATTCTTGCTGTCGACAAGCCAGTAGTTAATTTTATTACTCTAATTAAGAAATGTATAATTATAATTATGTGATTTTTTTTTATTTTTTTTTTTAGAAATATTTAATTATGTGAAGAGTGTTAGACTATGTGGAAAAAGCTGCAGCGCATTGAAATAGACACAGAATGATATTTAATGTCAAATGTTTGTAAAGTCATTTAGCGCACACTCATGAACCTTTCATGTTTAAAGCTTTACCTTGATTGAATTGTATTTTTATACTTCATTTTTAGCTGCTGCCACATTTATGGTTCTTTGTCTTTTTCCTTTTTTTCTTTTTTTTTGTGGCCATGGGATACCATTAAAACGAATATTATTTCAATAATGTACAGTTTTCACCTCTGATATTGTAACGGTTATTAAGTTATTGACAGTTATTAAGAATTAAAGTTACGCATTGACGGAAGTATGCGCGCTGACGTCTTTTTGGCGGGAGCTGTTGCCATGGTGAATCGTAATTTCGGAGCTCCACTGATCATGACTTTTCATACTCTTGGTGCACGCGCTAAACTCAGAGTCAACCTACTTAGAGTTGAGTAAACTAACACAATTCAGCTGTTCTGTAACCGAAAACTCAGAGTTTCCCATCTCAGAGTAAGTCAACTCAGAGTTCAAGTTTAAACTCCGAGTTGGTTGAACCTCCTTATTGAAACGGGCCCCAGGTGTTCCTGTGTGTTTACCTTGCCCTGTCTTACCTTGATGTCGTCATTAAAGATTATTATTTTGAAGTATCTCCTCATCTGCGTGTTCCTCGTTTCTCCCTGCTGTGTGCACCGTGACAGATGTCAGGTTACCATTAACCAACAGTGAACATACAAATGCGATAATTATTAAAGTATTTATTTAAAAATGTCAGGGTACTTCAAGAAAATATATTACATTAAAGATTTTCAGATGACAAAAACATGTTTGGGAATGCCTGCATTACATGTAAATTAAAAATAATGTGAATTTGTGTATTTTAAAATCATGCATTCTTTGTGGGACTGTCCACAAAACTGGAAGACTTTGAGTGTATATAAGCAGTAAGCTATTTTAGAAATTAACATTTAAAAGATGAAAAAGAGGAATTAGGGAGAATCAATTAATTTATTTATTGCTATTATGTGAATAAGTATGTAATCCATAAAGTAATTGTAGTCTGATTACAAGTATTTAAAAATGTAATTTAATCTAATTACAAGTACAACATTTTTGGAATATAATTACGTAATCCAGGGGTGTATTCCAGAAAGCAGGTTATGTGACATACCTGGGTATGTTTGAGTATAAGCGAGCGGATAACCTCAGCTTGCGGTTCCAAAATCGGAGGTAACTTTCAGGCTATGTAAGTAACCATAGTAACTTGCTCTCTGAAGATAACCTGCTCCGGAGCAGGTTCTGTTCCAGGGTTAGTTCATTTCAGAGTCATCAGCGCATGCGTGATCTACTGATGAGCGTGACAGATTGCGCACAATATTATACAGTTATGTAATATAGCCTACTAATATATATATATATATATATATATATATATATATATATATATATATATATATATATATATATATATATATATATATATAGTTGTATATATGTTAATTATAAAGCGCTAATATAAGTAATAAATAAGGTAATATTCTAATATGGTTATTATATTTATTTTATTGGCATATATATATCAGTTATTTGTATAAATTATAAAACATTCTGACAAGGTAATGTTTAATTTATTATATTATATATATCTATTACATTTTATATTATCATCTCACACATGAATCTGCATTTTCTATAATGTATTTCTATAATAAAAATACATATCTGATATGACTTAATATATAAGTATCATCAAACAAACAATATAATTCATATTCTCAAGGATTAAAGATTAAACAGAAAAAAAAGAAAAATGATTGCACAACCATCAATTAGGTGGCGATATGCACTAAGCATGTAAATGACCATTGAACAAAAGAAGAAGAAAGAAACATCATGGCACGCTTTTTCTTAGCGTCCGTTTCCATTGTGACTCGTCAATTCATCGCTCTGTTGAGAATGTCTTGAGTCTTAATCAGGAACATACTCTTGAGTTGAATAAACTTACTCCCGGATTTGTTAATCAACCGAAAGTTCAGGGTTTAGCTGACAGTAAGTTAACCGTGCTTTCTGGAATACACCCCAGATTACATCAGTTACTACCCAGCTCTGCCTATAGTAAACACCTCTGATTTGCCATTGCTTTCAACACAGATGCCTGTGATTGGCTACAAAACTCAACACTGCAAAAACACGTTGCAAGCCGAAACTTTTGGTTTTGTAATTCCAAACCAGAGCACACAGACAATAACACACGAGTGTTTGAAAGTGGTGGACTTTGAAAGACTGCCAGATCAAATCTGCTCGAATCACACAAATGACCCATTTTCAATTCAAGACGGCTAATTTTTGCCAAAAACAAATTTGCATCCCTGAAATGGTCAGATTCCAGGGTTTAAATTGCCAAAAATGTTCATCTTAATCAAATTAAAACCATCCCTATCAATCAGATCAAAATTTCATTCGGATTGCACTCAAATGGAAATGACAGAAGATTCTTCACTCCAAGTGAGCAAGCAATCCAATTATAAACAAATTATTTGATCACTTGTAAATGTATAAATTGTGGTATTTCACAGCAAGAGTGTTTATCAAATTTGTTAAAGGTGCTGTTGTATCCATTTAAGAAAAAATATTTTATTTTTAAATACAATTTGTTTGTGTTTTGTTTAATCTGTTAATTATGAAAAGTAATAAAGGGCGTGGTAATGAATTGGACGGCAATACGCCGGAAGAAATGGAGTGGGTCAGACAAAATTTTTGACCACTTTATACGTTTTGTTTGTGGAAAATTGGAACTAGGGATGGGCGATATATTGCATGCGATAGTCATGCGCATCTCGTCAGTAAAGCCGGTTCCTTGATTAGCGGTTAATCTCCATCACCTGTTTACAAATGGAGCGGCATTTAATACACAGAGCCGTAGTTCACAGACAAGCTACGCATATATCGACTGATATATCACCTTCGATATGAACGCGATATTGCGTAGCTTGTCAGTGATCTACGGCTCTGTGTATTAAATGCCGCTCCATTTGAAAACAGGTGATGGAGATTAACCGCTAATCAAGGAACCGGCTTTACTGACGAGATGCGCATGACTATCACATGAGATATATCGCCCATCCCTAATTGGAACGAATTTCTTTTTGTATAATTTGTATCCTAATTTAAAACCGATACAGGAATAAGATGTCATCGTCTGAGAGTAGCCAGCAATGAGCTTTCTTTACAAAGGTAAATTAAGGAATTATATTTACTTAATTATTCAATAAACTGATATGTTATTGTAAATATTAATGTTACTTGTTCATCATGGTGTCCTGACGAAATGCACTCTATTGGACCGTTTAGGACAACTGTACATATTTGAAATATTTCATGTAAGGGGAGATATAAATTGCTCATTCTAAGGTAATAAAAATATAACGGTTCATAAAGTCTTAATACACCTCTGAAAACATATTATATTGCATTTCTGTCAACAGATCCTCCTAAATATTACTCACTGCACCTTAAAACTGAATCAAATGTATGAGAAATGCCTTGAAATGATCAAAATTAGAGGATGTTTATTGCAACCTCTATACTTGAAAGGATGTACATATGAACAGCTTTGGCCACTTCTGACCGTGATAAAATAAAAAAGCCTCAAAGCAAAATATAAAGAAGGATGCAAATAAACCACGTGGTGCAGTGTTCTGTTTAGGTGATCATCTGATACGGGCCACATTTAAAAGGTCATGTGAACAGACTTACATACACACACACACACAAAGAGCATCTTTTTTTTCAAATCTCGTCACTCTGAGGAACACTGGGTTTGCAAATGCCGTTTCAGGTCTCTTTTATACAGGAACCTCATCTCACATTGAGAGCATGGGTACGGCTTCTCTCCAGTGTGAATCCTCATGTGAATCTTAAGGTTTCCTTTAAAAGTGAAACTCTTTCCACAGTGAGGACAGATAAAAGGCTTCTCTCCAGTGTGACGTATCACGTGTATTTCAAAGGACTCTTTGTGTGTGAATCTCTCTTCACAGTGTTGGCATGTGTAAGGCTTCTCTCCGGTGTGAATCCTCATGTGAGTCTTGAGGCTGAATTTGTGACCAAATTTTTTTTTGCAGTGAGGGCAGGTGTAACGTTTCTCTCCAGTGCGAACTCTCATGTGATATTTAAGATTTCCGTTTTGTGAGAAGCACTTTCCACACAGTCTGCAGGTGTAAGGCTTCTCTCCAGTGTGAAGAGTCATGTGAGTCTTGAGGCTGACTTTATGACCGAAACACTTCCCACACTGAGTGCATGTGAATGGCTTCTGTCCGCTGTGAATTTTCATGTGATTCTTCAGGTATTTATCAATTTTAAACGACTTTTCACACTGCTGGCATTTAAAAGGCTTTTCTTTGGAATGAAGTATTGCGTGCCTGTTAAGGTGTTTAATGTTCCAGAACTTCCTTCCACACTGACCACATTTAAACAAGTTCTCTCTTGAGTGAACCACTGTGTGGAGATTAAAGGTTTCAGTGTTTTGAACTCTTAAAGATGTCTGTTCTCCAGTTACAAAATCATGATGTTTCTCTTCCATTTCATTCAGTTCCTGATTCTCCTCTTTCAGCACCATCAGCTCTATGACGAAAAGAGACAAAAACAGGTTAGCCCCTGTTCAATGGCACAAAGCAGCAAATATCAAAATATGTATGCTAGATCCTACCCACTGAGCTACTGAAAGATGAGAAACCTGTAATCCCAGAATAAGAATGTGAGATATCACAATTTGTGTCTCCACAATCTGTTACTGAAGATATATTGTGCTACAGCACACATACTATTATTTGCAGTTCTGGAACTTCTGTCTTAATACACTGTACAACGCAGCACACATTCACATTAAATGTTACATATAGTGTTTTATTTTTATATATGTTTATTCAATTTCTTGAATACTGAAAAGGTCTTTATCTTGAAAAAGGTTTTATCCTCACCCAATTTGCCCTAAGTATCTGCCATTCTTATTTATTGTATATTTGTTAGGGAAACTAGTTTGTACTGCTGAGACAACTTGAAAAATTGTACAACCAACATGAAAAAGAATAGTGATAAAATCATGATTTTCCTGGAATTTTTTTTTGTGATATCATACTGTTGACGTGTTGCCCACCACTATCCCAGAAGCTATTCTTAATATTGTTTACTTTTTGCTTACTGTAGGACATGTCCCAATAACTTTCAAGCTGGCTGATATTAAACCTCCTATCAAAACAAACAAACAAACAAACACTTCTGAATCACTTGATCTAGTTAATTATAAACAAATTTTAAATATGCAGTTTATGTCTAAAATATTAGAATAACTCAACTTGGTCCTCTCAAATATGGAGAGTTGCGAACAATTTCAGTCAGGATTTAAAGGGACAATCCACCCAAAAATTAAAGTGCTGTAATTATTTACTCACTCCAAACTTGTTCCAAACATGCATGGGTTTCGTTCTTCTGCTGAACACAAAAGACGATATTTTGGACAACAGTTGTTTGTCCCCACTGACTTCTATAGTATTTTTTTACACACATTTTTCAAATATTCAGTTTGAATACAAGTTTGTAAGAATTTAAGGTTTGCGTACATGACAGCACTTGTTGTTTGTTTGTGAACTACCCCTTTATAAGTTCAATAATAGCGCAGAATCTATGCTTAGTTACAAATGACCTACATTTGGCATCTAATTGCACCTTCATCTCTCTTCTAGTGCCATTAGATTTTTCAACAACACAGACCATGATATTCTCTTGGATAGCTTGAGAATTATGTTGGAATTCAGTTATGTTGAATTATGCAAATTATTTGTTATTGGCCATTGTCTATTTTATGTTACTACTTTGTGTAAACAAAGATGCAAAATATGGAGTGCCACAGGGCTCAGTGTTAGGTCCTCTGCTTTACTTTTATGCATATTTGCACTGAGGGAATTTCTCACTGGATTTCACTGTTATGCCAATAATAGGCTACTCCAGTTAACAGAGTGCATTAATGATCAAAGATGGGATGGTGTAAAGGATGGGTTTTTTTTTTGTTCGCTCAATGGATGAACGGTGTGGGACTGGAATTTAAGGGGGACACTTTCAGGGTTGCAAATTACTTAATACAACATCACTATCTCTTGAGAAAGTGAAGGAGTCTATTGCATTGACCTTCAAGATAAGGTTGGAAACTGTTGTCTTTTGATCATCTTTAGGTGCAGGTTCCTGGCACCACATTGATTACAAAACCGCAGAAATATTGCCAAATAAGAACTCATCTTTTTCTGTAATTAAAACGAAGTGCACCCAATTGGTAGAGGGAGCGAGTCTGGCCAGCTTGTTTTCTCTCTCACTTGGAGGGTTGTTCTTAAAGCGCACCTAAATTTAAAGTATAAAAAAAGGGTTTCTTTCAGAAACAGTGGAAGCTCAGCCGTGGGATAAGTGCACGTCGCCCCGGCATTCTCGGACAAGTGTTGGTCTTCCACTGAGACTGTAAACGGGCTCCCCAGTCTACTGAAGTGTGAAGATGATGGCACAGTTCTGAGGTTGTATAAAGCTCTATTGCTTAGCTTTGGGTTTTTAGTTTTAGTGTATGCTCAAATTTGTGTATTATTCATTCATAATTATCATCTTTTATCCATTTACATATCATTCATATACAGGTGCATCTCAATAAATTAGAATGTCGTGAAAAAGTAATTTTTTTTCTTGCAAGTTATTTCAAAAAGTGAAACTTTCATATATTTTAGATTCATTGCATGTAAAGTAAAACATTTCAAAAGTTATTTTTGTTTTAATTTTGATGATTAGAGCTTACAGCTCATGAAAGTCAAAAATCAGTATCTCTAAATATTAGAATATTTACATTTGAGTTTCAATAAATGACCATCCATACAGTATAAATTCTGGGTATCTCTTGTTCTTTGAAACCACATTAATGGGGAAGACTGCTGACTTGGCAATGATCCAGAAGACGAACACTGACACCCTCCACAAAGAGGGTAAGTCACAGAGGGTCATTACTGAAAGGTGTGGCTGTTTACTGGAAATTTTGCAAATTTTACTGGAAGGAAGAATTTGGGTAGGAATAGGTGCACAAGCAAAAGGGATGACCGCAAGCTTGAGAATACAGTCAAGCAAAGCTGATTCAAACACTTGTGAGAGCTTCACAAGGAGTGGACTGAAGCTGGAGTCAGTGCATCAAGAGTCACCACGCTCCGACGTCTTCAGGAAAAGGGCTACCAAGCCACTTCTGAACCAGAGACAATGTCAGAAGCGTCTTACCTGGGCTGTGGAGAAAAAGAACTCATAGGTCCAAAGTCCTCTTTTCAGATGAAAGTAAATTTTGCATTTCATTTGGAAATCAAGGTCCCAGAGTCTGGAGGAAGAGTGGAGAGGCACAGAATCCATGTTGCTTGAAGTCCAGTGTGAAGTTTCCACAGTCAGTGATGATTTGGGCTGCCATGTCATCTGCTGGTGTTGGTCCACTGTGTTTTCTGAAGTCCACAGTCAACGCAGCCATCTACCAGGAAATTTTAGAGCACTTCATGCTTCCTTCTGCTGACAAGCTTTATGGAGATGCTGATTTCATTTTCCAGCAGGACTTGGCACCTGCCCACACTGCCAAAGGTGCCAAAAGCTGGTTCAATGACCATGGTGTTACTGTGCTTGATTGGCCAGCAAACTCACCTGACCTGAACCCCATAGAGAATCTATGGGGTATTGTCAAGAGTAAGATGAGAGACACCAGACCCAACAATGCAGATGACCTGAAGGCCACTGTCAAAGAAACCTGGGCTTCCATACCACCTCAGCAGTGCCACAAACTGATCACCTCCATGCCACGCCGAATTGAGGCAGTAATGAAAGCAAAAGGAGCCCCTACCAAGTATTGAGTACATATACAGTAAATGAATATACTTTCCAGAAGGCCAACAATTCACTAAAAAAAATATTTTTTATTGGTTTTATGAAGAATTCTAATTTGTTGAGATGGTGAATTGGTGGGTTTTTGTTAAATGTGAGCCTAAATCATCACAATTAAAAGAACCAAAGACTTAAACTACTTCAGTCTGTTTGCATTAAATTTTTCTGTGTGCATTGGCTTTTCCTGCGGTAGAGCATGGCGCTAGCAACGCCAAGATCATGGGTCCGATACCCAGGGAAAGCAAGAGCTGATCAAATGTAAAACTGTAACTTGAATGCAATTTAAGTCTCTTTGGATAAAAGCGTCTGCTAAATGCATATATGTAAATGTAAATTGAATTTATTTAATACACGAGTTTCACAATTTGAGTTGAATTACTGAAATAAATGAACTTTTCCATGACATTCTAATTTATTGAGATGCACCTGTATAATGCACTGGTTTATGATTATTCTGCTTTTATGTGTTTATTTTTGATTATCAATATTCTTTTATACATTTAACAAAGATTATTATTATTATTATTATTGATATCAGCTGTGTGTACCAACAATAAACAGTTGTAATTGCTTGATTAGTATGGTGTACGGACCTTTTATTGACACCTCCTCTTGCTGAATTAGCACCTCACTTGTCTCACATCAATTTTAAAACAGAAACCATACTAAAACAGATGGCTAGTAATTTTCTTCTTTTACAGGCAGTGCTGCGCCTGCCTGTGATGAGGAGATTGTGAATAAAAAAATGAATATTAGTGGAATTTAAAATAAATAAAAAATATTTATGCACAATTTTTATAGACAGTTGTTTCATTGTATTGACAATTTAATGTGCTGCATTATTTAGCTTATTGCGCCCTCCTGTGGCCTCAGAAAACAAGCCACAAGTTTCCTTAAAACTTATTTAATCTGCATATAAAACATAAGAAAGGAGATATGTTTAAATTTTATTTTGTGTTTGACTATTAAAACAACAAAAAATGTTGTTTGTCTTTATAAACTGGGTAAATTAAAAATACAGTGGATACATTTTTTTAAAATTCTATAAAATATATATATTTTCATATTAATTAATGAAAAGGAGAAGGGTTGGCTAAACCTGAGCTAGAGAAACTTCAACTGCAAAAAAATAAATAAAACTTGTTTTAATTTTTACATGATTTTATTTAGAAGAGACTAAGTGCTAACTGATGTTTATTTACATCTTCTAAGCATTCATTCAGTCTACAGTCTTTATTCTTTTGTACCATGAACTGCCCCATTCCTCTTCTGTCTCCCCTGCACACATTCACACCTCTCTGACCGAGATGGTTCTTCATGGGCTGGGCGATATAGATAAAAAATGTGCCAACGATATAATGTTTCATATCGTTTGGTAGCGATAAATATTGCCATTTTTTTATAGAATTTTTTTTAAATTTATCCACTGTATTTTTAATTTACCCAGTTTATAAAGACAAACAACATATTTTGTTGTTTTAATAGTCAAACACAAAATAAAATTTAAACAAATATCTCCTTTCTTATGTTTTATATGCAGATTAAATACGTTTTAAGGAAACTTGTGGCTTGTTTTCTGAGGCCACAGGAGGGCGCAATAAGCTAAATAATGCAGCACATTAAATTGTCAGTACAATGAAACAACTGTCTATAAAAATAGTGCATAAATATTTTTTGTTAATTTTAAATTCCATTAATATTCATTTTTTATTCATCAATATTCATCACAGGCAGGCGCAGCACTGATCAGCACTACTCGATGAAGGAGTACCATTGATAAATATTGATACCGGTATATCGTTACCGTTTTATCACCCAGGCCTAGTTCTTCACCACAGCAGTAGTAAAGTTTCAAATTCAGAGCAATAACGTCAAGCATCCAGCCACAAACTATAGACAAACTAACTAAATCCAGACACTTGACAAGAGCCATTCATAAACAGGAACTTGAGAGATTTACGAGTAACTTATTTGGGAAAATAAAGGATTGGCAGAACAGCTGGCATTGAAATCTGGCTAAACACAAAACTTGTATAATCTATTTACACAATCTGACAGTGACAAAGGAGAAAAATAACAGTGTCCATCCAAACGCCACCAGAAAATCCACTAAATTAACCCATAAATTAATTTTATGATAATACAATTAGCCTATTACATTTATTTACAAATGAATAAATAAGTGATTGGGATTAATCTAATGATTCTGCAACACGTAAATCTTCACACAATCTTGATTGATTTGAGTGTTACTATAAAACTGACCACTTAATGTGTAACTTTATTGGTATTATTAGCAGAGTTGGTCAAAGTTTCCTTTATAAATATTTTCTATTAATATATTACATAATATAACATTATTTTATACATTTTATCATATTTTTTTGTTGGCTACTGATGCATAATTATGTGATAGAAATTTCATTGTTTTCGTTTCTGCAGAGCTGGACATTTTAATGAGGATCAAATGAGTGAGTTCAGCTCAGAGAATGAAACTAACCTGTTTGTTCCTCAGTCTCTTCATGTTTGACTCTGAATGTTTCTTCAATCTTCACATCTTCACTCTCCTCTTTAATAAACACCATCTTTATAATAGTGTGGATCTCAGCAGGAGGTTTTGTTTGGACAGTCTGTCATGATTGAGATGAGATTAATTCACAAAGATGAAAATAAACCCAGACTAAATCATCTCTCAGTGCACTGTTCTCACTGTGTTTACACTGTTTTGATCAGCAGATCTCTCTTCACTGGTTCCCGAGGCTGTGTTTATGATAAACTGATCTGGATATATTAGCTGGGAGAGAAATAAGACGCCCCTTTTCTGTCATGATGCGCTTTACTCACACAAAACAACGTTCGTACATGTTCAATAAAGCACTGAAATATTATATTCAAGAATAATTAATTAATTTGACATCGCTTGTGCAAACTATAAAACTGCCTAAACGGTTTGTATTAAATTAAATACTTTAAATGCTTGAAACCACAAACCTTCCTTCAGTCGAATCACAACAGATGCAGGAGTGCGGCGCAGCCTTGTGACATCAGCGCCACACCAAAATAAAAGTCCTGATAGTGCAGAGAGCTCAGACAAACATCTGTCAGAGACATTCAGTGTTTATTCGTGGTGAAATATATATTTATATATATGTTGTCCGATGACCTGCTGAAAATAACTATGATTCTGTCTAAAAAGGTGAAAGTCATGTTTGAGTGCAGAAACCATTTATATCAGCGGTCAAGAACTTCCATAAGATTTAATAACAAGCCTTTAAAAAGTGTTTAATGCATTTTTTGAAGGAACCAAAGCTTTCATTGTGCTATATAATATATAAAAACACGGTTTGTCAAAAATAAATTTAAACCTATATTAGGGGCCTCATACTACTTAAAAAAAAAAAATTGCAACAATCAATGGGTAACAATGTTACAATAGGTTGATTGTATGTGTATCCTCTTTGAATTTTTTTTTTTTTTGACTTATAAAAGAATATATATATGGGCGTTTCTTCAACTAGGAGCACTTTTAGCCTTGTGAAGTTGAATAAAAAAAACTTGTTCAAAAGTCACGTAACAGTCTCATAAGTTTAAATAATTTGTCTAGTTTTAAGGTCTGTAAGAGGACAAACTTAGATTACAAGAGAAATTGTTAATATTTTACATTTTTCCGACCTGCAATGACCAAATGTCATTTCCACCATATCTCAATATACAGCTGTTATTTAAATATAGAATAAATTATGCCACTCAAGAATTGTCTAAGATCATTTTTGTAACTAGTTTTACCAGTTTTTCCATGATGTACAATAATTATACATTTGTCAATGAGATAAATTAACTGCCCTAAGGACCAAATGCTGAACTGTACACCTGTCACACTCTGAAATTTAATATTGTTTAGGGTAAGAGCTTATTAGAAAATAAATAACTTGAATTTTTATATTAAGTAGAGCATGATCTCATAAATTGTGGATACATTTTTAATGTGTGATAACTTGTTAAATATTTTTTTAAAATGTGTGGTGATGGCAATTACAGGGTGGTGGTGGAAATGACAATGAATTAACGTGAGTATAGATAAACAGTAGAGATATTTATTAGAAAAAGTCTTAAAGTCGTCATGAAACGGAAGTTGCGACCATCTTTTTTTCTCTACTGTGACGTATATCCGAGTGAAACGGCATCTGAAATGAGAGGACGGGACTTGATTTCGTCCTTCGGGAATTGATTGGATCGTTGGAAGTTGGGGCGTTATTAACAAAATGGAGGCAGATCTGAAATGCCAGTTTGCAGATAGTGGTGGGGGATTTCTCGCCACTGGATTCACTGCCGACACCCAAGCATGAATAAATGTCTTATTTATTAGGGATGACGACCACGATCAACGGCACAAAACATGTCTAAACAGCGCGTGTGCGTGAGAGAGAGTGCCTGAATGACTGAGCGCATCCTCCATCAGGTTAAATCATATTCATGAAACAAATTAGTTTGTGATGTCCTAAGAGTAATGTTGTTGTAATATCCTAATATCCTTTCAGTGTTTAAGGGTAACGTACTCCCTCATGACTGGTGTCAGTGCTATAAAGTGAAGCATCAGCCTGTAGTTTATCCCAGTGTTTACCCCTTACATCACTAGCTCCGCCCTTGCGCCATCACTCGTGACCAGAAGAGTAGAGTCGTCGTTTTGAGGGGGAGGGGAGGTTAACGTTTTTGATTAAAGATTACGAGGGCACATGATTTTTAAAAAAAATAATGAAGTGCACGGACAAATTATTTATAATAAACACTACAGTATTCCATCAAAAAATAAGAATAGTCAATTTTGATTTCATGCCGACTTTAAGTGATTGCCAGTTGACGAGCAGAAAGGGAATAAAACGGCGCTGAAAAAAACAGCCCAGGGCTCAACGCTAAGGATTTTTTTGTCAGTGGTTCAAATTATTACTTGCCCTGTTTATATTTTCACTAGCCTTGCCACAAATAAATAAAATAGTTGCTGTTATCAATTTTGTTTTATCTATGTTACCTTGTATTCTAATAAATAAACTTATGATACCAATAAAATTTTACAAATCTCGATTTCAATTTTAATACCACGGCAAAAACCACTAACCTAACTAATATAAAGTTCAAACAAATTGCAAGTAATAGCAAAATTAAATATATAGCACAAAGATAGAAATGAAATTCAAGGTAGGTACAGAAATGTAATAATTATAAAATAACATTTGCATATTCTTCACTCTGTGTTGCACCTTGATTTTTCATTGCCATTTGAAATTATTGGCAAGGCAACCACTGCAATTTAATCATGAATCAATCCACAAAACAAAAAAAAACATGCAATGTTTGATTTATATTAGACTGCATAATTTCAAAATCTGAAGTAATAACAGAATGGTGTGACTTTAGCTTTGTGAACTTATGCTACGTGAATGAAACAAACAGCAGACGGGCTGAATGAGATGCAATTTCACTCTCTGACAGCAGGTGGCGCTTATAGAACAGTGATAAAGCATTTCCTTGGTTACCACTGTAAACCAGCAGCGCTGCGTGTGTTAACCATGGGTGCAAACTCGTCAGGAGTGAAATAGGTGACAGTTTTTGCAGTGCACCATTCAAGGATAAACACCTTTATATACTTAAAAGACGTTTGAGCGACACCTACAGTCTACAATCAACAAGGATTGTTGTTAAGATGTTACATGAACTTAGTCAGGGCAAATAAATCACTGTAAATCTTCATTTCAGCACTCAAATTTTTGAAGCAGCTGACGGGCTAAACGCGAGGTGTTTCTCCGTCTTGAAACAGGCTGTTACAGGCTGACACTTAGCTATGGCTTAGCGCTGCCTCCACTTCAGCTGAGTGATACTAATATTACTGTACATTAAACGGTATGCTTTACTTGTAGGTCGAACAGTTCTCAAATCGACTTCATGTCAAGTAGATTACTGATATGTGAGACAAATGTTAAGGTCGAGACTGAGGAGTATTTTTGCAAAGGGTAACGAACTAATGTAGCGATAACGTAACTTACAATCTTCATAGCTATCGCAACAGCAGCCTCACGCAAAACAAAACAAACAAACAAACAAACAAACAAAAAAAACAGCAGCCTCACGCGGTAATCACCATTTAAACTGGAACACCATAATTTACAGCAGATACAAATGCATTCTGTCCGAAATATGGACAGTTGCCTGCGGCGTCTAAAAGCTAGGCTTCAGGAGTGAGACTGGTTGGATGAGGGAAAGAACATTAAGGTAAGCCAATCAGAGGCAGAGTAGGGCGGGTCTATTCCTTTGCCAACAGGGGGGAAAAAAACGCTACAGGTGACGTGACACAGATGACTCTCAGATACGACGACAACTACGACCCCTCCCCTCCCCTCAATTTTTTTTTTTTCCATGACCCGTGGGAACCCTGTGGTTTATGAGCACTGTGCTGGCATTACAGGTAAGATGAAATAAAAATGCCAACAACACGTTTCAGAGGACAGTCAGTTCCCTTCAGTTACTTTCACATAAAAACATCCGCGCCGCGTTTTGACTTGAAATTTGCAGCTCTCATATTTATTCAATGACATCATAGCCTTTTGAAGTTTAATCCAGCCATATCATGACACTTGTCTTTCCGCCCCCAACTGTAAGATCTCTTGAAATTATAATTAAGACACTTCTTATTCTATTTAACGTATTTAAACTTTTTTATGGCCTTAAGTTTGATACAACTCACTTTAAGAGTTTTTAAGGACCCACGGGAGATACACATTTAAGATAGCCCATCAGTGATACATTTTGGTAACCCGACTGGAAATAACAATATCCCCGGGACGTTGGGCTAGCGATTTTGCGAGCCCTGCATAGGCTTAATTCCATGTTGAAAAATAAGATGAATACAGTTCCTGTTTCCGGTTAAGGTACTGACTGGTCACCTGACAGGTCAACCATACATTTCCTACAGAAACATACACACTTAAGATGGTAAGAGGAATAAAATAGACTAAGAAAACATGTAAACCAGTTAAAACTATTTATTACAATGGGTTTACAGATAATAGAGCGGTACTGGATGTCTCTTATGTGAAAGTGTCACAAGAGCATGTGTAAGGCCTCTCTCCAGTGTGAGTTTTCATGTGGACTATAAGGTTTCCATGTAGACAGAAACATTTTCCACACAGAAGGCAGGTGTAAGGCTTTTCTAGAGTGGGAATTCTCATGTGGCCTTTCACAAATCAAGCTTTTTCTACACAGCATGAAAAATACTTCTCCCCAGTGTGAATTCTCATGTGCCTGTTAAGGTTTCTTTTATGAGTGAAACTTTTTCCACACTGTTGGCAGGTGAAGGGACTCTCTCCAGTGTGAATTATCATGTGACTTTTAAGACCTGTTTTACGAGTGAAACATCTTCCACACTGTTGGCAGGTGAAGGGACTCTCTCCAGTGTGAATTCTCATGTGACTTTTAAGATCTGTTTTACGAATCAAGCTGTTTCTACAGTTGGCATGAAAAATAATTCTCCCCGGTGTGAATTCCCATGTGCCTGTTAAGGTTTCTTTTATGAGTGAAACTTCTTCCACATTGTAGGCAAGTGAAAGGACTCTCTCCATTGTGAATTCTCATGTGCCCTTTAAGAACCGTTTTACGAGAGAAACTTTTTCCACACTGTTGGCAAGTGAAGGGAGTCTCTCCAGTGTGAATTCTCATATGCCTTTCAAGACCCGTTTTACTAGTAAAACGTTTTCCACACTGTTGGCAGGTGAAGGGACTCTCTCCAGTGTGAATTTTCATGTGCCTGTTAAGGCTTCCTTTTTGAGTGAAACGTTTTCCACACTGTTGGCAGGTGAAGGGACTCTCTCCAGTGTGAATTCTTATGTGGACTTTAAGATCTATTTTACGAGTGAAACTTTTTCCACACTGTTGGCAGGTGAAGGGACTCTCTCCAGTGTGAATTTTCATGTGCCTTTCAAGATATATTTTACGAGTCAAGCTTTTTCTACACAGTTGGCAGGAAAAAGGCTTCTCCCCAGTGTGAATTCTCATGTGGACTTTAAGGAATCCTTGTTTACAAACTCTTTCCACACTGAAAACAAGTTAAAGAACTTCTAGTTCCTGTCTTTTGAAGATTCTCATATTGATCTTTCTCTTCAATTTCATTAAGTTCGTCTTTCTCCTCTTTCAGTTGCATTCGGTCTAAGGTGAAAAAACAAATAAGAGTTAACAGAAGTTTAATGGCACAAGACAACAGATATAAATACAATTAAGGTATGTTTATATGACAATTTTCAACTAAAAACAAAACTTTTCATAAATTCTCCAAGTAGGGATAACTGCAGGCTGGAGCAATGGGCATGGCAAAAGGTTCAGGTGTGCCGAAAGGTAGGGGTGCAGAGAAATATCTTTATAATTGGTGGACAAGGCTGTATGTCAGGGTGTGGGGGTAGGATTAGGAGTAGTTTCTGTTGTACCAATTGTAATGCCTTTGTGGAGGAAAAGGACACACACACACTAAGTGCAACCACTAATTCCTTAAGCTCAAAGAGCCACTTTCGTCTCTATCTGCAAGTCATAAAATTGACAGATGAAGAGCACCTCACCCAACTGGCTGACTGATTTCCTGCCATGCTATCGGGTTATCATCTTAAGGAAACCTCTAAAAACCAGTAGAGCTTTGAAGGAAACATCTGCTAATGGCCCAGCGACAAACTTTATGGATTCCCTGATCGTTTAACGCAATAATTCAATGATGGTATCAAGAAGAAAGACTGGTTTTACGACAGACGTCCGAGCTAAGACAGACCAGATCTCCACAAACGTGACATTCTCATGACCTGGACAGCTCTCCCTCCTGACCTCCCGTTCCTCCCACATTCCACAGCTCGTTTCTGGTCTTGGACCTTGCTAAAAGGACTCAAAACTTTTATAAAGTGTTCCAAAAGACAATTAATAATAGCTACTGGGCTATTAAAGCAATATATTCAAAAGCAATATATACAATATATTTTACAATATATACATTCAAGTTGTATTTTATGAAATTAAGCTTGTTGTGTTATTGGAATCTATGGTATTTTTGGAATCTTTTGATGTCTAATTTTCCCGATCACTATTGTTTAATTTCACATGCTTGGTGTGATTATTTAGAATTTAGGATAGTTTAATCTATGCCTTAGCCATGTAATATATAAAATTGAGATATGTACTTTGGGGAATGCCAGATATCTGCTGTTTGGGTTTTAATGAAAGCTAATTTCAGTGGCAATAATTTGGTATGAATGAAAATTAACCTTAGCACCATAATGTATGATTATAACACATGTAGAAATCTGCCAGGGTATTTTCTTCATGTAACAAAATAACTAAGCAGATAAATTTACGCACGGAAGATTGATCCATGTGGGCGGGGCTCCGCCCACAGGAACCATTTCATTGGAAGAGCGCTGGTGGACGCCCTGACGTCAGTCCATCTAAAAAACGGACCCCGCTCTCTCTCTGGCGCTCTCGCTCTGCTTAAAAATCGCGCGCTTCTTGAAACTTGGAGATGCTCCAGAAGAGCTCTCAGCCTTTAACATCTGGCCGAGCTTGAACATTGAACCAACACTTAGTCAAATCTCTGAAGAAACCCTTGAAAGTCTGAAGCTACGCGAAAGGAACTCAAGAGCGTCAAACAGCACCGAGCAGCCAACAACCAACGAAGGGCATCCCCAGAGTGACGTCACGGAATGACAACACGCGGGATTCCTTCAACCAGCCAGGAAACGAAACGACAGATCAGCGTCATCTCAACTTAAAAGCAAGTATCAAACAACCTCTATTCCGCTGGAACTGGTCGTATTTATCTCTAAAGTAAAGATACTAGAGTTCTCCTCTTGATGATCGGCACGGGTAAAATCGTGTGGAAATAGCAAAACAGTGCTAGATTTTAATCATTCTCAGATTGCAACAATTCATTGCCTTTGTTTGTGTATGTATGTATTTTGTTTTGTGTTATTTAGCTTAGTTCATGTATTTTAGTAAGATAGCAAATAAACTCTTGTTTGAAGTGTTCTGTGTTCAATATTCAAATCAAACTTTGCCCAGATTACGTTACCTATGCTCATAACTGTCATAAAGTTATTTAAATAATTCTGTATTATTATATCGTGGCCACGAGAATAAACATAATTTCTCAGATATACTGAAATCTAACAACTCGCTGGACGATTGTTAGATAAGGTATAAGTTGGACGATTTGATTAATATCAATTGATCATATCAATATCAAATCGTAAGATTCCCTAAAGCTAAAATAAAGCTTAAACCAAAGAGCTAAATTAAACAATGTATTGTTTATAAAATTATTACACAATTTACTTTTCGACATGCCAATTGCTCCAGGATGTAGCTACCCCTGTCTCTGAATTTTGGCTGTTCATTTGCATGACAACCTGATTTTGGGGGCCTGAAAGCACAAGCTTTTAAATATGGGTTTCAAAGTGCAAGGTTTTGAAAATGATGCCTTTACCATCTCCATGGAAACGACAAAAAACATGATTTTTTTTAAAGCGGTGATGTCAGACCTGGCATGCATAATATGACCATAATCTGCAAAACTGATCAAACAGTCGTCCTTTACTTTCAATCACAGAAATTGTGCATTTACATTCCCTCTCCATTACCACGAAACACACGACACACAACAAAAAACAACTTTGATCACTGCGTTCTCCATCCACTGGTTGTTGACGTTTGTAAATGCCACCACACAAAGACGTTGCTGTCTGCCAATTCAGAGTTCCTGCTGCCAGTGCAAATGCAACCAGGAAAACGGCCCGTGGGGGGGATATGGTTCTCTAGGAACCACCATGCTGGCTAGTTCCTAGAACTACACAGTGCAAAAGCCCCATTAAAGACACCTTTCTACTAACTCTAAAAAAAACACCAGGAGAGGAAGATGCCCAGGGTTCCTGATCACCTGTGTGAACACTCCATAGTCCTGCTCAGGGGCGTCATGCACTCATTATTTTTGAGGGGGCACGAGTTGGGGTTTGACACACAGCAGCCACAACAGCAATTATGTTTTATTTTTTATTTTTTTATTTGAAACACTCCCAAACGCATTAATATATCATGAAATATCTTGATTCTCACCTTTATAGATTACGTTAGTTGATCTATAGTGAGCGATGGTCAAAGTAACCTAATAATGTAATCTATTAACTATGCATAAAAATCTGTTTGTTTACTTAATTAACAGATACGAGTGTCATGCCATAACATATTTTTATTACGACTGACTTTATATTAAATGTGAATTTAACATTGAAAGTTAATATGAATAAAAACATTGTAAGTTAGGCTACTAATCATAACATTTTCATTGTACAGAAAGACAGAGAGCAAAGAACATTTACATTATCAAATAACTTTTTACTGACAGTCTAGAGTTCAAGCACTATCAAAAACTCCCATTAAAATAACTGAAGCTGTTTACACTATGAAATGAATATCTTACTTACAGATTCATACACACATCTGCACTTTGTTGTTTCTGATGAGAGAATTCGCCAGAAAGAGGTATTCAGTCAGCGAGCTAGTGAAGAGAAAACCAACATTTTAGTGATAACTCATCTGAACACCTCTGATTGGTCATTGCATTCATAAGCTCAACAGAATCGTGTGTGATTGGTTATAATGCGCAGTGCTGTAAAAACGCGTCTGGCTCAGCGCCAGCCAGCAAACACAGATTTTAATTTAGCAGCTGATGAGAAGACGCACTGAATGTTCCAATCACGCTGGTGTGATTGTGTTAAATATAGAAAATATTAATTGCTATTTTTTTTTTTTAATTATGGAAGCTGCATTCAAGATCCACTTGGCTCAAAAATCTGAGGGGGCACGTGCATCCTCACTTTGAATGGGCATGACGCCTCTGGTCCTGCTGCAAGAGGCATGAGAACTGCAGGTGCGACCAGAGCAATAAACTGCAATGTCTGTAATTTACGAGGTCTAAGACAGTTAAACAGGGAGACAGGAAGGACGACTGTTCATCCTTGTAATGCCAGGCCTCAAGTGACCGTAGTTGAGTAACATCTCACAGCAATAACTGGCAGACCTGGTTCAGTCCATGAGGATGAGATGCTCTGTAGTACTTAAAGCAGCTGCTGGAACACAAAATACTGAGTGCTGCTTTTGATATTGACATTTTTGTTCATACAAATATGTACACATTTTAAGAAATTTGCTTAAAATGTTTAGTTTAGTTGTGATATGTCAAGCACTAAACGCATCTGGCTCAGAACCAGCCACAGCACAAAAGCATATTTGAATTTAGCAGTTCATAACATGACACACTGAACGCTCTAATCACATAGATGTGATTGTACACATTAAAGAGCTACTTTATGTCCGAAATTGTGTAAACGGCTTCTTCATGTGTTTTTTTAAGGTTTCCTTTTTAAGAAAAACACTTTACACAGTTAGCAGGTGAAAGGCTTTTCTCCAGTGTGAATTTTCATGTGGGAATTAAGGTTTCTAAATCTGCCAAATCCACACTGTTGGCAGGTAAAATAACTTATTTTTGCTGTCTTATGAGCTCTCGTTTGTGTCTTTGCAGTCTGTGAGCAACTAAATGAGTTTTCTCCAGTTATGAAATCATGTTTCTTATACTGATCTTTACCTTCCTTTTCATTGAGTTCTTGACTCTCCTTTTTCAGTGACATCAAGTCTAAAGCAAAAAAGACAAATGCAAGTTAAACAAGTTTTCATGCCATAAAGTAACAAACATCCACATGCCAAAACAACATGAATACTAGATCTTATACGCACAAAGCAACTAAAAGGGGTGTTAAATGTAATCACAAAACCTCATTATTATTAACTTTTCACTTTCTTCAGGATATGTTCCAAAAACTTTCAAAGTGGCAATTATCAAACCCCAAACAGGATAATTTAATTATAGACCAATCTAACATCTGTAATTTATTTCTAAAATAAGAATTTGTCTTGTCAACTATGTTCATTTTTGCATAGTAAGAATATCTTTCAGGATTTAAGCCCCACTGAATTTCAGTCAGGATTTAAGCCCCATCATAGTACAGAAACTGAATGAAGAGACGTTTCATCAAACACAAGTATGGAGTGCCACAGGGCTCAGTATTAGGTCCTCTGCTTTTACCCTTGTATGTGCTTCCCCTGAGGGACATTTTCAATTTTATGCAAATAATATTTTTTTTAAAATTTAATTTCACCCTGACAAAGCTTCTCAACTCTTCTCAAGCAGTCACTTTCAAAAATCTGCTAATTACACACAAAGCTTTGAATGGTTGAAACTTAAGCAACCTTCCACTGTGTTATAATCCATTATTTTATATCATAGTCACAAACCTTCTGGCCTAGATTGTTTTTTTCTGTATGATTTCTAAACCCTTTAAAAGGAACACGCCACTTTTTTGAAAATAGGCTCATTTTCCAACTCTCCAAGAGTTAAACGTTTGAGTTTTACAGTTTTCGAATCCATTCAGCTGATCTCCGGGTCTGGCGGTAGCACTTTTAGCTTAGCTTAGCATAGACCATTGAATCTGATTAGACCGTTGGCATCTCGCTCAAAAATGACCAAACCTAGCTGGGGAATATTTTCAGGCGCTGCGTAATATCATTGCGCCTGCTGCCTGCACCCATGGTACGGCAGCAAAGTTTCTCAGGCATGTGATCGGCTAGAGACAAAAAAGAAGGAAAATCTGACCACGCCCCAAGTCACGCCCACAAGCCACACCCCCAGCACTTATTAAAAATATATATATTAGCACATTAAAAGATATATCTTATACTGTATGACTTTTATGACTTTGAAGGGGCAGTTGTGGCCTAATGGATAGCGAGTCGGACTTGTAAGCGGAAGGTTGTGGGTTCGAATCTCAGGTCCGGCAGGGATTGTTGGTGGGGGAGTATCCTCCTTCAATACCATGACTGAGGTGTCCTTGAGCAAGGCACCGAACCCCCAACTGCTCTCCGGGCGCTGTAACATGGCTGCCCACTGCTCCGGGTGTGTGTACACTTAGGATGGGTTAAATGCAGAGAATACATTTCACTACTGGTTATATACTCTCTATGTAATTGTGTATGTGACAAATAATAAAAAAAAAAATCTAATAATAATCTGTAAGAATACATACTATTGTCCTGTAAAAATTAAAAACAGCACTTTATAATCATGATAATATAATATATTATAATAAAGTACTATAATATAT
The DNA here is from genome assembly GCA_027422415.1 of Schizothorax lantsangensis. Lineage (NCBI taxonomy): Eukaryota > Metazoa > Chordata > Actinopteri > Cypriniformes > Cyprinidae > Schizothorax > Schizothorax lantsangensis. The sequence continues at coordinate 33,435,699 of CM049851.1, read as the reverse complement.
TATAGTAAAGTATATAGTATATAGAATTGTTATTATTATTAAAGTACCTGCCAAAAGTTTGGAAACATTACAATTAATGATTCTGAAATAACTATCTTCTGCTCATCAAGGCTGAATTTATTTGATTAAAATAAAGTAAAAAAAAACAGCAATATTGTAATATATAATTACGAATGAAAAAAAGGTTTTCAATTTTAATACATTATAAAATGTAATGTTATTCCTGTGATGCAAAGCAGAATTTTCTTCATCATTACTCCACTTTTCAGTGTCACATGATCTTATAGAAATCATTACAATTTATTTGACTCTCAAGAAACATTTCTGATTATTATTAATGTTGAAAATAATTTTGCTGCTTCATATTTTGTGTTGAAATAGTGATACACTTTATTTTTCAGGATTTTTTGATAAATATAAAGTTTAATGAACAGCATTTATCAAATATATCAATTAAATTTGTTAATGAATTTATTAAATAGAAATCATTTTAAATGTCTTTACTCACTTTTTATCACTTTCATGCACGAATAAAATTATTAATTTCTCTCTTTTTTAAATCTTACACAAATGTTTGAGTGCTATCATTGTTTCCACAAAAATATTAAGCAGCAAAACTGTTTTTAACATCGATAATAATGAGAAATGTTTCTTGAGCAGCAAATCAGCATATTAGAATGATTTCTGAAGGATTATGTGACACTGAAACTTCTCTTTGTAAACAACAACAGATTTATAAACGTTTCTAATGATGAATGTTGCGTTCCCAAATGCAAATTAAAGAGGCTCGAACAGTGAATCGAAAGTAAAAACAGTACTGTAATAGCAGACACGTAGCACGTCAGACTACAGCCTGTTATATAATTACAACACAACCGTTGGGAGTTTTATGACAGCACTAGCAATCTCAAATTCTCACCGCCATTCATAAAAAAATCACCGGGTCGAGTAACACGTTCCAGTGCTGATTCTGGCGCTTTGAATCACCTGAACGCATTTAACTGTCCTGCAGATGGCGCCGCGAGCTCGTGCAGCGCTCTCAGGATCATTCCGTCCATGATGTTTGAGAAAACAATCTTTTCGCAGCTTATTTAGGTAATAGCTCAAGGCCATTTGCGCGATTTCAATCATCATGCAGTGACCAAATCCCCCCCCCCCCCCGGGTCTACGCAAATCACATGGGTCATCCCTCAGAGGTTGGAAAATACGGAAATCCGTATTTACACGGAAAAATCACATCCCTGTTTCTTGATTATTATGCCGGAATGAGAGTAATAGCCATATCGGTCTAGAAAATCACAACTTTTCATTTTCCGTCAGTCTTAGTACACATTGTAATTATAGAAGAGTCAAGTTTTAAATAGGAAAAATATCAAAACTCTTTGGTCATTTTTGAGCGAGATGCTAACAGTCTAATCAGATTCAATGATCTATGCTAAGCTGCAGCTAAAAGTGCTACCGCCAGACTCGGAGATCGGCTGAATGGATTCAAAAATGTAAAACTCAACTGTTTAACTCTAGGGGAGTTGGAAAATGAGCCTATTTTCAAAAAAGTGGCGTGTTCCTTTAATAGCTTTCATTGTCTGAGACTCAGGCTCACTCAGTTTAAGTCAAGACTATTCAGCCAAACATAAATAATCTTAAATGTGATGTCTCTGATTTACAATTATTTATGGCATCTTTGGTAATATTGTTCAAGAAACCCATACATGGAACCCATTCAATATGACAATGTAATACATTGGAGAGCCACCCAAATGACTGCCAACCTGTCTGATGAAGCCATGCACTAAATATTAATACAACAAAATTGTGTAGTGTAGAAACTTAGAAAAATGTGTTAAAAAATGCTGTACACATTTATGATTTAAATGCAAGATTGATTCGGTATACATGTCCGTTTGCAAGGGGATGAATATTTTGGTACAGCGCTGCCCACATGCCCACAGAAGAGCCACTGCTGCACTGTTGCATATTTAGCTGATTGGTTTAATGTTACACAAAATATATTTGTTTAGGAATTGCATAGTATTTTTCCTATAATAACAAATGGCCAACTTGGAAGTAGAATCCTCTCAGGTTCACTAGAATGCAGCATTAGTATTTGTTTGGTCATGGGATCTCAAAGTCACATAAAACCACTTTAATTAGGACATATGACATTCTTCAACAATATCATTCATTTCTGTAGAGCTGGACAATTTAATAAGGATCAAATGAGTGAGTTCAGCTTTGAGAATGAAAACCAACCTGTTTGTGTCTCAGTATCTTCATGTTTGACTCTGAATGTTTCTTTAATATTCATGTATTCACTCTCCTCTTTAATAAATGCCATCTTTATAATGTGTGTCACGTTGATCTCGGTCGATTCACCAGGAGTTTTTCTGTGTTTGGCAGAAAGAAAATTAAATCCAAACTAATCTCAGGGTGCATCTCATTCAGCTCCCTACTTCAGTAGTCAACACACTGGTAAGGGAGTCAGTAGAGTGATAAATAATGGACCTTAAATTACCTGGTAAAACAAAAACAAAAACAACAAAACTAGAACTCTTACAAGGTTCATATTTGTATTAATATTTATATTTAGTATTTTCTGTTTTGTAGATTATTTTTAATATATTCAATTTTCATGAAAACATTTGCAGTTGTTTTGTAAAAGCTGTCATTACACAGGTTTGCGTTTGTTGGGTGCCGACATTTTTGGTCATGACTGTATGCGTCTATTTGCCCCTTTTTAGAGCAGTAATAGCTTTCTTTGAAAGTGCCGCCATTTTTCTCTGGTTCCACGGTCATGTGGTACAAGCCGTAGCTCTCAGAAAACTCCCAGTTCACAAGTTGTAATTACGAGTTCTACGAGGATGTGAACTGTAAGATATCAGAGACTGAATCAGACAAATTTAAGATTCGATCAGAACATTGAAACATGAGAAGCTGAAATTCCACAGAGGCCCAAGAAAACAGGACAACGTCATAAATCTGTCCAGATCCTAGCGCCAGCCCGTCTGAAGACAGCCTAACCAGCAAGCCTCTTTCATAGAACAGCTCTCAGCATTAAAACAAAGGAACTCTTATTGATAATTCCAACAGGAAAAAGACTGTCAAATTTGGGGCAAGTAATCCAGACTGATGGTCAAAAGAAATGAACCGCATGAACGTCACATGGGTTCCACGCTGGAAATCACGAGCTTCTTTAGACTGACTTTCCCCCCCACATAGAAGACAGACCAGACTGAAATTCCTTTTCCATGTTTTTGTTCTACGTAGAACTACACACAGAGACTTTCTTTTCATATGCAGCTGAAATCATCCTAAAGGACATTTCTATGCAGAACCCTATATTATGTTTGTAACCCACACATTAGACTATCATGTTTTAATCAAATATTATGTCTTTTTAATCATTATTGAATAACTGAAGGATTCATATGCATGTTTGGTATGGATGAGTTTGAAAAATCATTCTTTAAATGTTTCTTCCAATCAATTCTTTGTCAAATGTATCATAGTCTTGTTATAGAAATTATGCCCAAAGTATACTTTGAAAGAGCCTGTAAAGTTCGGACATGTGACTGACCATTTAACATGTTAGGTGTGTTCAACTTCATGCAGCGCCATGAAAACCGATCGGCGGCTGACTTGAAGCAGTGCATGCCGGTTAGAAAATTTGTCCGACTTGAACCGGCACCGACGCCGCGTCACTGTCACGTGTGGCATCAAAGTACCGCGAGAGCGTTTCGAGAGCAGCCGGCGCAGTTTCTCCAGAGCGACTGCGGGAGCGCTGATGACGACACAACTGTTTCATGATTGGCCAAATTCACCACGACAACAATGGCGTATGTTTCTAACATCTTCAATTCCAATACTGCTCACAAATCTGTTTTTAGAACAGTAAAGGTCTTTTTACTGTATAGTCACAATGTTATATTGAGTCACATTTAATAAAAAAACACTGATAAAAGCAAATACACCCCCACTTTATTTGTATTTAAATAGTATATGTTTATATGTTTAAGCTGAACTTTATTCTTGAACAGATGGCCCTGTATTAAGCAGTTTATAAAAAGCGTTTCTGTTGCTCATGAAAACATTTCTGAAATGTCCGTGCGACAAATATTGCAATACTGCATGTTATTCACTTCATCTGTGATAAGAGTATCCAAACACCGCGAGAGCATCACTACCGGGAGCAGAAAGAGTCCGACTTCACGTCTCCGCTTTCAATTCCGCCCCCGACTGCAAGCGGGTACTCTCGGCGATAGGTCTATGCGGCGCTGCATGAAGTCGAACACACCTATAGATTTATTGATGGGGTGGAGAAACAAAGCAACACCCTGAGCCAGAACAGTATCTAATTGGTCAAGACACCCAGATGGGAGGTATCTGAAAGCCGAGTTTAAAAACTCAGGACACCATCAAATCCCTCTCTTACAATCTCTTACAATTTCTTCAAACTCTTAGTCACATCTGCTCTTCTGAACTTTTAGCCATGTTTTTTGTCATCACTTTCTGTGCTCTTTGAGCACCATTCCAGCGTGCTCTGGTCTACAGGCCAGCTGCGACCACAATGAGAAGAGCAATGCAATGCAAGCAAGTAACCTCCAGATTCTAACTGAATTGGTGCATTTAATACAAATTTTAGCCTCATTGAGAAACTCAAAGCGAGGGTTAAATAAGTGATTGAAGGTTGTTCAGGTCAATGCAATAACACATATTGCTGTAATCTTGGGATATCACATTTTCATTCTCTTAAACTCATCCTTTCCTTACTTTCTCTCCTTCTGCAACGTGTGAATGTGTGAATGCTTGTGTTCATGTGTTAGATTAGTTTACATGTCTTAGATTTATCAAATAATGCCTTGTTTATATTCAAAAGAGAAGTATCTTGTGTTTTGTGCTCACAAGTTAATGTCTTAATCTGCCGATTTTGTTACTGTGCTATTTAATAGTGTTTTCACTATATTTTGGATTTTAATATCTAGTGCAGAGTTGATGTTATACGGCTCATTCAGTGAATCGCTGCCGCCTCAGTGATCAGCCGTGAATCAGCGATTCTGTTCAAATTCCCTATAAAATCATAAATGATTCCCTTTGAGCTAAATTAAACTATTTCCTTTAAATTACATATTATATTTTACATATTACATTTACAGAAAGCTTTTTACTAGTTGGTATCTTGTAATTATGGTAATTACAATATGGCGTGAAAGCACCTATAGATAACGGAGACACAAAATGAGCAGGGCTATGGGTCCTCCAGTACAGGTCTGAGAAACCACTCCTTTAAGGTGTAAGCCACTGAATCATTCATTCAACTGATTTGTTCAAAAAGCTGATTCGTTCAATAAGGAAACTCCGTCCTGTGTTTTATTCAAAGACGCAAAACGGTATTGTGACCTTTGGAACTATCTTCATTGGCAAAATTTAGCAAAAACAGGCAATAACGTGTCTAAAATGTAAGTTACTTAATGCTAACTTTATTAAACTTCGATTTTTAAACTTTATTAAAATTAATATTACATTTGTTATTATGCTGATATCTGGAGAAAAGAATTGCACTCTTCATGTGAATATAACATGCTTGCAGCGGCACCACCTCAATCTCAGTGTAACGATGAGATTGAGACAGAGGCGTGCGGATCCAAATGCAGTTTTAATTTAATAAAGAGTAGTCAAACAGGCAGAGGTCATATACCAGCAGAACAGTATCCAAAAGGGCAAGGCAAACGGGAAATCCAGGTAACAGGTAAAAAGGTCAAGGCAGGACTAGCAAACTTGAAACAGGGAAAACGCTTAGTACTGTATGCAGCCAGATCTAACAATACTGAGCCCCGAAAGCTGGGTCAGAATGGCTTAAATAGTGTCTATGTTATTGGAAACAGGTGAGGGTGTAATCAATGAGCATGATGGGAAATGGAGTCCAAGATAAAGTCCATGTGGTGTGTATGTGTTTGGCGGCCTCTGGTGGTGAGCCAAGAGACGGACCGTGACACTCAGTCCAGCGTGGTTAAGATAATAAAGCCAATTACACGGTGATGTACAATTCATAGATCTTTATTAAATAACTCTTGATCAATCGGCATCAACAGTAGCAGCTATTCAGTCTAAAAACATAGGCTGATCACAGGCCAGCTTTCATTAGAAAATTACACCAGTCCAGTTTTCAAGATTTGGGAGACTGTAAAAGGGAAAATTAGCCTCTCCAAAAAAAAAAAAAAAACACCATAAAATAAGCAGCTATGACACCACTGCACCAGAAAAACAAATGCAAAAGATACTAAAATTACCAACATTCAAAACCTAAAAAGCAGGAAATGTAATTAATTAAAAAGAAAAAGAAACTCAACATTACGTATTTAGATATTATAATAAATTGGTGAATAAAATAGTTAATAAAATGGCAATACATGATAATTACCAATCACGTTTGCTACATATTATTTATTTAACTCGTTGCTAATGTTTTATCATATTTTAATTAGTTGTTAGTATGATTTAGTGTTGCTAGCATGTTACTGGCATGATTTATCACATTGTTAGCATGTTGCTAGACAAACTTTGATGTAGGCTTGACAAAGCCTTCTCTGAAAGTTCAAAATACTTATAAAAGTTTTAATTTGAAGTAGTTCGAAAAGCTTTAAGTTTGAACATTTTAAGGCCATGCAGACCTGGTTCTGGATGGTTTCTATCCATTGCCATGTTAATAGCTTGCTGGAAGGTGGTTCTAGGTAGGTGTTAGAGATTACTAGTGTCATACCACAGAGTATAGACCATGAGAGGAATTCACAGGTAAGATAATGTAGGTTTATTGACAGGCTCGAGCAGAGTTCAACACAAGCAGGCAACAGGCAAGTAGGTAAATAGATGTGCAGGTTTCTCAAGACTTAGCTGAGTGTAATAGTTCCTTTTCTCTTTCTCTTTTCCACAGGGAATTCGATAAAGCAGATGTAGAAGAGGTGCGCAGAAGATGGCAGGTTGGGTAAGGAGTCGGGTGAGTCTTGTAGAGACTTGAGGTAAGTGCTACAATGTTACTTATAAAACAGGTGATTGATGTGAGCAGCTGACTAACAAGATACTTTTTCTGTTGATATTTCACCTGCAGGCTGTCTTGTGACAGGCATGATGACAGAAGCTGGTGAATTTGTGACAGTACCTCGCCCTCCTGGAAGGTGCGACCTCGCGCCAAAAGGAGTCCAACAGGGGAGGGAGGGTGGGTGTCCTGGAGCTGTGGCAGGAAACAGTCAGGTGAATAGGGCGGTGCTTGCAGGTTAGGACACCTCCAGGGCGGCGCTGGCAACTCAGGGAGCCAGAGAGGCGCTGGCCATTCAGGAGGCCATGGAGGCGAGGAGCGGACACTGGAACTGGTGAAGAGCTGGGTGGGACCAGCGGAGATGAAGGAGACGATGGAGAGCTGGACGGGACCAGCAGAGACGAAGGAGAGCTAGGCGCCGGATTGAGCAGGCTCCTGGTTGAGCTCTGTGAAATGAGCAGGCTCCTGGTTGAGCACTGTGAAGTGAGCAGGCTCCTGGTTGTGCTCTGTGAAGTGAGAGCATTCTGGAGCGGACTCTGGAGAGCATTCTGGAGTGGACTCTGGACTAGGAGTAAACTCTGGAACGGATTCATGAGCTAGAGCAGGATCCTGGCTGAGCTCTGAGGCAAGAGCGGGCACTAGACCGAGCTCAGAGGCAGGAGCCTCTGAGTACTTTGGTCATTGCCTGGTGCTTGCACTGGACTCTGGTCTGAAACAGATACCCTCTCCAGGCCAAAATTAGGATCAGAAGCCCTCTCTGGGCCAAACTTGGGAACAGGAGCCCTCTCCGGGCTAAATTCAGGGTCAGAAGCCCACTCTGGGCTAAACGCAGAGGCGGAAGACCTTTCTGGGCTAAACTTGGGGAAAGGAGTCCTCTCTGGGCTAGACTTGGGTTTCATAAACAAACAAAATATTTACAGATAGTTTAATTAAATTACAGATGAACTGGTTTATATGGAGATCTGAAACAACCAGATCTACAACATACCTAAGAGTTTCCTCCCTTACATGAAACTTCATTAGAAACATTTCAGAGAAGAGCTTAAGTTTCAGGAACAAACTAAAGAAACAAAACAACCAGGGGTGCACATAAGTGGTGCGCATACACGACCAAAATAGAAAATGCGTTGGGTGAATAAGTTCAGACCGATCATTTACGTAGCGACATGACTACACAGCTGTTACTGCACAAACACCATTTTAGATCTACAAAATATACAATTATATTTACGTTTTTTTTACAAATATTTTTTGTCCAACTTGTAGCAAACCCAGTGTTGAGCCTTGTGCACACACTTACAAAAAATAAACCATGCTAAATATACAATTATATTTACTACAATAAAACTTGGTATACAGCACCATAAACTGGTAGCATACCGTCAATAAAATAAATGTAAAATACAAGTAAGCCAATAAAGAAATACAATTATTTGTATAAAAAATAAAACTACATAAATAAAGTTAGCAGGGAGAAAATGATTATTAAGAGGATCAATGTGGTTTTTATAGCGGACTGAGGGTTTACTGTAACTGCAATCATTTGGCTGTGATTTGGGTGGATTGAAACCTTTATGTCTTGTCTCACTGTATACACTACATTATTTTGTTTTGTTAGCTTGTTTCTGTCAGGGTTCTGTTGTGTGTGTCATCTGTTCCTGCCTCTTGTGTCCATATATGGTTCGTTTCCTGTCATTATGAGTTAAGTATGTTCCAGCTGTGTTTGTCTCGTTATGTGTTAATTACCCTGTGTATATTAGTCCTGTCTTTTGAGTTTGATTTCGTCTGGTCTACTCGTTACTCCCGGTGTTTCCTGTCCATGTTAGTCATGCCTTGTCTTGCCCTGCCCTGATGTCATTAAAGACTATTATTTGAGTTTACGTCCTCGTCTGCGTGTCCTTGTTCCTCCCTCGTGTGTGCACCGTGACAGTTTCCAGCAGTTCAGATGTGATTCTGCTCTTCTCATGAAACTTCAGCTCTTCTCGGAAATGTTTCTAATGAAGTTTCATTTTCATGTAAGGGTGGACACTTAGGTATGTTGTAGGTCTGGATATGTCAGATGTTAAACTCCATATGATTTTTATTTCTGAATGATTCATATTTACCATATTAACATGGTACTCTTTTAAATGCTTTGGATTACTGTTGTTGACATGATAGATGAATAAGGTTTTCATTCATTACTATGGTATATATTATAGTACAGTGGTATTAACATCACTATACCATAGTTTGAGTTTCAGAGTTATGTGGCCAAACCAGTCTGGAGACGTGTTCATCTGGGTACTTAATAAAATATGTGCTGGACTGAACAATATCTCCTGTCATTTTACGTTTGGCTTGCACAATCACAGGCTTATAAGAGTGAGACAATTAACAGGAGACTTTAAACACGACCTTCACTATCTTCACACATCAGCACTGACTAGAAATGAGACCTTTCGAAAACTCTGAAGATGAATGTATTGATCTGGAAACTGAAATAGAAGAGCTGGAAGAAGAAAAAAAAGACCTGGAAGAAGAAACAGAAGAGCTTGAGAAAGAAACAGAAGAGCTGAAAGAAAAAACAGTAAATCTGGAAAATGAAATTGCAGATCTGGAACGAACAAAAGAACACCTGAGAGAAAAAGCAGCTATAGACAATTATGAAGAAAGAAATGATGATCTGGAAAATGAAATAGAAGAGCTGGGAGAAGAAACCGAAACAGAAGAGCTGGAAAGAAAAAAAGAAGAGCTGGAAGAAGAAATAGAAGAGCTGAAAAGAAAAAAAGAAGAGCTGAAAAGAAACAAAGAAAATCTGGAAAATAAAATGGAAAAACAGAAGAAAAAAAAAGAAAAGCTGGAAAAAGAAACAGAAGAGCTGAGATCATATATAGAACATCGCTTTGGAAGCAATAATTCACCCATTTGAATATATGTTTAAGCAGTGACTAAAGAAGGGCTGCCTAAAACATGAGGTATAACATTCAATACAATCTCATTATTTTTTTCAAAGTAGCAAATATTGTAGAACTGGGTCAAAATGTCCTAAATGTATCATAATTTAAAAAAAATAAGTAGAATTTTAACTCTGCTAACTAACCTTAACAAAATGTATACATTTTGTATTCATGCTATGTTTTGTACATATAAGAGTTGTATTTCATAATCTAATAAGCGCTGTTCTACGAGTATTTTTTTTTAATGTTTGCTCTTTTTTGAGATCATGAATATAACAGCAGTTTATGTTTGTTTCTTGCACACAGAGACCATATTTACAGCTGATGAGAACCACTGAAGATCTCAAGACCTGCATCTTTTGATCAGATTTAAAGCAGACAAAATATGAATTTCTTATATTTCTCTTCACTGTCACATTCAAACCAGACAGCTGTGGTAAAATCTGTCAATATTTCTCACGGTGCTTATCGCTGAAATTCAATTTCTGTGTAAACTCAAAACTTATTAAAGTCCTGACTACAAAAAAATCTAATGGACATTTTCACTGTTACTGCACTGTTAACACACATTAATCTTTTGTGGCAGATGCCCCAGTGGCAAGACATGTCACACTGTAGAATGGAAACTGACACTATTATACTCGATGTTCCCTTTAATTTTTTTTTCCTTGCTGAGAAAATATTTTCTCTATTGGGAGGGCATTTTGGCCACCTGAGTGAAAACATTCCTTAAAATAAAATGGTAACACTTTACATTAAGGTTCCCTTTATAAAGGGTTTATAAAGGTGTTCATAAATGACTAATAACTCGTTTACAAATGCATTATAAATAATTGATAAGTAGTTATAAATGCATGAATAAAAAGAGTGACTTTAATGCAATACCTGCCAAATAGTGAGCCACTTTTAACTCACGTGTTATAAATACTTAATAAATATATTTATTCATACTTTTTTTCACTCAAAAGCAGAGTCCTGATTTATTTCATGATGCAGCAAAAATAGACTGTTATAGCAAGACTGAAGCGTTTTGTATCTATGGTTTTCTCATTTATATCTCATGACTCACACGTGTCACTTTTCTTACAATATTTCTTATCAGAATCTACTCTGTATCTTACCCATGATTCTCTGCAAAAGTTAATGATGCCTGTCCACAGCAATGATTAGAAACTGATATATTTTGTTTATCAAGATGACATCATAAACTTTATTTTAGGGGTAACAAATCCTTAATGCTCAACTATGACTTGATGAGATATTAATAATTATAATTTTAATTCCAATATCAGTTACCTGTGAACCTTAATGTAAAGAACCATTTATTATTGAGTTATAAATGTTAATAGCCTGTGAAAGTGAAACTTAATGTAAGTGAATTAATAAGCAATCAGTAATTATTTTTGATATCATGATAAAGCTCACTGTAACTTGAGTATTTGACCATCCACACTTACAGTACCTGTGTGCGAGCGAACCGTCCGCAGCAGCGCTGGCGAGGTTATTTATTTGTATGGTAACTAATTCATTGAACTAACAAAACGCTTACACATATAAACACTTGAAAAACAAACATTGCACTGTCACTCACAGTTAAGCCCCATTCATTGGTCCCGGAAAATTGCCAGAAAATTGCCGGAATGCCTTCTGTGTGAACGCAAACACGTCCCGGGATTAATTCCGGGATTGATCCCGGGTTGGGACCTAGTAACATTGCCGGGTTCAGTCCCGGAACAAGCTCTGTGTGAACAAAAGCCGGATCAATGCCGTAAAGGGTGCATCGTAGTGATGACGCACTTTATCGTTCGACAGTTTTACCGGGTGTTTTGAAGGCAGATCAACGTTCACACAACGAAAAATGTGGAAACTAGAATGAAGCAGCGAACAGGGAGATCCTCACTATCCGTGCTGGAGCTGAAATCATTCTCCAGTTTAGTGACATGGTGAGCGCGCATTATACACGTCACATGAAAGGTCACGTGTCTTTACGGGATCTTTACGGGTTGTGTGTGAATGCACGCACAGATTCCGGAAAATCACTGGCAGTGTGAATTAACCAAAATCATGCAGCAAATCTGACGATCCGGGAACAAATGCCGGAACACATTACCCGTGTATTTTCCGGATTCTCTGTGTGAAAGGGGCTTTAGTTTAAAGTTGTGTTTACTGATATACTGCTTCAACAATAAAATACATTTACTGTAGTATTAAAAACACTTTACAATAAGATTCCATTTGTTAGATAACATGACCTATCAATAAACAATAGTTATATAACAATTATTCTTCTTAGGGTTCATTTCAAAATTTACTAATACATAAAATCAAAAGTTCAATTTGTTAAAATTATTTAATTCACAATGAAAAAACATGAATGATCAAGTCTTTGTTTTAAATAACATTCATAAACACTAATTAATGTTGAAAAAATATATATATTGTTCACTCACTGTAAGTTGATGTTAGATAATAACATGAAATCATGTTAATGAATGGTATTATTGTAAAGTCTATACAGGAGATAAAATTTGACTGTACTTTCATTTAATCCAAACTGTGTACATATGTCATTTTAAAGGGCTTTTAAAACCTGCTAGTTATCCAGCCAAGAATAACAACTAACTAACTAGCTAAAAAAAAAAAAAAATGCCCAGAACTGCTTTTCTGACGGACTGATATGACATAACCACTGTTAACCATTTGCAAATTCTCTAACACGCATATTTTAGATTCACAATTCATGTAAAAGCCTCTGGGCCCGTATTCATAAAAAATCTTAGTGCTAAGACTTGCTCCTAGTAACAAAATTCTAAGAAAATTCTTAGAAATGTTTCCTCTTAAAATGAAAGAAAAGATTCTAGTAAAGAAAAAAGTAATTCCAAACGCATCTTAAGCCTTAAGAGAGGTCTTAAGGTCCGAAATTGTTAAAAGACTTTTAAGAGGCTTAAGAGTTTCTTTAGCAGGGGAAAATATGGACGAAACATGTAGAGGGAGAATAAATGTGTTGCACACAATGCATGACAGTGAGTTAATAAGACTCTACACATTAGATCGTGCAGGGATCATGTTTGTGACCGATCTTATTAGTGACACGCTAACATCTCCGACACCGCGCAGAAATGCCATCGCGCCAAAAATGGAAGTAATCACTACATTAACATATTTGGCAACTGGAAAAAAACGCATCTAGGCAGCAGTGATGATTTGGGTCTGTCACAAGCTTCTATAAGCAAAGAGATCACACAAACAATTACTGCAATTTCAGAACCTTATTGTGTTGCTGTTCATTTCCTATAAAATGTGTGCATGTATGACAGCATGGTAAATAAAAAATAAAGAATATATATACATATATAATGTGTATGTGAGTGTGTGAATATGATAAAACAGAAAAAAATTACACCTGTAATTTTAAAGTGAAGGCTTATAATAGACCCTACTCTTAAAAGCGCTCTTTTATTTCCTTCTTGGACAACCAACCAATCACAGTATTCAAAAGACTGTCATAGCTAGCAATGGGGTCATCCCCGCCTCCTCACTAAGATAAAAGTTTTTGTCTTTACCTCGCTAAGAGTTGCTCTCAGAATCACTTTTATGCTAAGACTCCTAGTTAGAAATTTTTAAGCTAAATTAGGAGCTCTCTGAGAGGATTCTTAGAATCTTTAATACGGGCCCAGGTGTGTAAAAATAGTAAATACCATCATGTCCTCCTATTTTTTTTACCTTAATAAAAGTTATAGAAGCATTAAATAGTTAATAAAGAAACTTCATTCTAATGCTCATTATATTAGCGCTAGCCACGCTTATGCTAACGATTAACTCCACTAATAACGGTGATGTTTATTTCAATCCGATATTCAAATTAAAATATGGAATAACATTCATAACAGAAGATCTAAATATTAAATTTTAAATTGAAACTTACCTGCTTGAACTCTTTCATTTGATCCGGCTGTTGGTCTTTTAAAGTGTTTTGTTATTTGGATGTGTTTTCTCCTTTTGATGTCACCACGTCTCAGTGCTTTTATGAAGAGAGCTCATCTGCGCATCTTTCAGATAGCGCAGCAAGAACCGGGTTACCAAGTTGACCGGGTGCTCGGTACCACCGGTACTTACAAAAACCTGGTACCGTGGCGTTTTAATTTTTTTAGTACCGACTTGGTACCGAAGTACCGGGTCTATTGACAACACTAAGCTGTGACCGCTCCATCTTTCAGTATCAAACGATGTGTAAATCCAGCACCGAACTGGGCCTTGTTTATAAAACGTTCCTCAACAAACACACTTACAAAACTCCGTTGCTGCCCCGGAAAAACAAACTGCATCCACTGTTTACATTACGTTGGGTTCTTTGGGAAGCTAAACAAGGTTATCTTTCCCTCACAACCAAAAACACACTTCTTTGGAGACATTCTTCTCAAGTAAGTCCCGTGCAGTGCTGCCGAATGAATGAATGAATGAAGCATTTATATAGTGCTTTATTGTGTATTGCTATTCACCCAAAGCGCTTTACAATCATATAGGAGGTCTCTCCTCAACCACCACCAGTGTGCAGCATCCACTTGGATGATGCGACAGCAGCCACAGGACAACGGCGCCAGTGCGCTCACCACACACCAGCTACAGGTGGAGAGGAGAGAGAGAGACATAGAGCCAATCAAGTGGATGAAGCACGTTGATGGGCGCACTCTTGCTATCGCTCTGGTCGATGTGTGCGCAGGCGTCCTCTTCTGGGAGAATGCCCATATAAGGAGTTCCACCCTTCATTACGTCATGAAGAGCCATGCTCGAAAAAACTTGTACGAACCCAGAGGGAGTGTATTTGACACAGATATACCCCGTTCTACATCCAAATTGTTTTTTGAAACTTTGGCCATGTTTAGCATGAGAATCCAACTCTTGCTTAAAGTGTAAATAACTCAACATGCATGAAATAGCATTAGACCCCCCTTGAGATGTTACTGAAGTGTAATTTTGCTAAACAGTTTTGGAGATTCTTATCTTTCCCCATTCCAATAGATACTGGCTGTATTTGTTTACATATATATTTTAAGGGTGTTACAGTACTAAGATCATTTGACTTCCCTTCAATTAACTTTTTTCCTGGACTCCATACAGTTTGCTCCGTCATCATGAGGGTGCGACACACTCTGATATCCATGTTGTGCTGATTTGCATCAATAATCATGTTCACCTTGTAGCTGTATTTGTTTATTTGAAAGTTATTTTTGTCTTCTAACTTGAAATTTATCACAATGAAAGAGAAACAGTGCATGTAACTCACCACCCAGGTAGCCAAAAACGGTCTGGCCCGATAATGGCCCAGATCTGGCAGGCCGGAAGAAATAACTCGGCCCGGCTGCGGTTGCCAGACTCGGCATGGACATGGGATGAATGACGCCCCAGAATCGGCCCAAATACACTGGCCCGAGTCCGGCTGCCAGAACTGCCGGCATTGGGCCACAATCATGCCAACCAAAATAGTACACTTAGCCGGCACTGTTCCGACACTTGGTACTGAAACTGAGCCGACACCGAGTCACAATCATGCCGACACCTAGCCGGTACTAGTCTCATTCGCTAAATTAAAAAAATATATATACACTTATACAGAATTGTAACTTCTAAAATGTGTATTAAAGACTCCTTCCAGTTTTTACATAAAACCAGAGCTTTGAATAATTTGTTTTTCCAACTAAAAAAAAAAACATATTTTACAGTGTCCTTGTTAAGCCTACATGTACTTATGCATGTCAACTAAATATGTCACCTTTACAAAGATTAAGGGTTTGGACCTTACACCATTTCTTTTCATGGCATCCCCACCAACTACCCCATGAATTACCCCATAACATCCATATGTGCTCCTCAGTCGCAATACTATAGACCAGTGGTGTCAAACTCAATTCCTGGAGGGCCGCAGCTCTGCAAGTTTAGCTCCAACTCACACCTGCTAGGAAGTTTCTAGTAATCCTGAAGACCTTGATTAGCTGGATCAGTTGTGCTTGATTATGGTTGGAGCTAAACTCTAGCTAGCACTATGTCAGAGAACTCACAATTATAGCTTCATTATAAATAAACATTACTTTGATATTATATGTGTAGAACGGTTTATTAAAATTATATTATATGTTAGATTATCAAATGTTTACTCACCAGGGTAGCAAGTTCTTCTGGTCTTCTGGCAATTAGCAGCACAAAAAGCCCGTCAGGTTTTGTCATTAGATGTCAAAGCTAGGGCCGCATGTCTCTTGAAACTCATATAGAAAAAATAATGTTAAAGTTCCCTTAACCACTTTAAGCTTGTTTTATTATATTAATTAAATCATTAATTTTCAAAATGTATTAAAAAATTAATAGGCATTAAAATAAAAAAATACATTAAGAAATAACATAACATGGGCAGGTAAAAGATATTATGTTTAAATTTAAGTGTCACTGTTACATACTATTTACCACATTGTAAACAGAGACCCACCCCCAGCACTCAACCTAAACTGGTCCGGTCTGCATGCCAATATCTCAGCCAAAATCAGACCAGCCTTTATGGTCCTGTTTTTAGTTTTTGTTTCTTTATGTTTGTTTCCAGCAGTTCAGATGTGATTGTGATTGATCAGAGTCACTGGTGATATTTATTTCCTGTTGTGCTATTTTTTGTGAATGCATTCTTCTTTTTTTCTATCAATCACTAATAGCTGCAGAGTAAACACACAAACACAATAAAACATATTGACATTCATTATAATAGTTTAACAGGGAGAAACAGGGAGTCCAGGGTGGAGATGAAGAGTCTTTTATTAATGTCACTTACTAGCCAAGTGTCACATGAGAAGTGGCCCCTGATAAGAGAAAAAGTGGCCAAGAACACAGAAATCACTACTACATAAATCTCCCTTCTTTGCCTCCCCAAGCACTGGCATATGTCCCAGTTCCTCTGTGCACCAAGTACTTGTTTATCGGTTCTTAACAGAAATGTAGGAGGTAGTTCTGCCATGCATATACAACTGTGATTATAGATTACACAGTATGAGAAGAATAAAGACTGAAAATATTAAAAACATATATGTTCCCATGTGTTAACAGTGTAACAGTCAAAGTGTCCATTAGATTTGTTAGAATTTATAAAGGTTTGTACTTATACAGAAATTGGCTTTCAGCAATAAACACTCCATGAGAAAAATTCACTGGAGTATAAAGTGTGACAGCTGTGTGTCAGATTTAATCACAGTTGTCTGGCATGAATATAACAGAGAAGTACAGGAAATTCGTATTTGGTCAGCTTTTCTGGTCAAAAGCTGCAGATCTTACTCCACCCCAAAATGAAAATGTTGTCATTAAACACTTACCCTCATGTCGTTTCAAACCCGTAAAAGCTTCGAACACAATTTAAGATATTTTTGATGCATTCTGACAGCTCTCTGACCCTCCCGTAGACAGCAATGTAATTAACACCATCAACATCCAGAAACGTAGCAAGGAGATCGGTAAAATAATCCATGTGACATAAGGGGTTCAACCATAATTTTGTGAAGCTACGTGAATACTTTTTGTAAGCAAAGAAAACAAAAATAACGACTTTATTCAACAGTTTGTCTCCTTTACAGATCTCCTTGCTACGTTTCTGGACGTTGATCGTGTTAATTACATTGCTGTCTACGGGAGGGTCAGAGAGCTGTCAGAATGCATCAAACATATCTTAAATTGTGATCCGAAGACAAACAAAGCTTTTACGGGTTTAGAACAACATGAGGGTAAAGTGGTTAATGACCCTTTAAGGTCTTCATGGACTCCCATCCATGTGAAAACATGGTGATGATAAAAATAATGATACATTTTTTTTTCAAATCTGCAAAAATAACCCCTTTCTCAGATCAAGCCATTCACAGATTCTGGCCTGATGTATGTCACACAGGCCAAGGCCCCTCCCACGACTACTGACGAACACTGCCGTTTTACCTTAGACCACAAAATGAGCAAATTTCATGAACTTCAAAATATTTACAGATAGACTAATTAAATTACAGATAGATGAACTGGGGGCTGTTTCATAAAACAATTTTACCAAACAAGCCAGGCTTATTTAACTGATTCTGACTTATTTTGAACCAAATCAACTGACAATAAGTCAGACTAACTGAAATAAACCTGGCTAGTTTGGGAACCTTTTTAATGAAACAGGCCCCTGGTTTATATGGAGATCTGACACAACCAGATCTACAACATACCTAAGAGTTTCCTCCCTTACATGAAACTTCATTAGAAACATTTCAGAGAAGAGCTTAAGTTTCAGGAACAAACTAAAGAAACAAAACAACCAGGGGTGCACATAAGTGGTGCGCATACACGACCAAAATAGAAAATGCGTTGGGTGAATAAGTTCAGACCGATCATTTACGTAGCGACATGACTACACAGCTGTTACTGCACAAACACCATTTTAGATCTACAAAATATACAATTATATTTACGTTTTTTTTTACAATTATTTTTTGTCCAACTTGTAGCAAACCCAGTGTTGAGCCTTGTGCACACACTTACAAAAAATAAACCATGCTAAATATACAATTATATTTACTACAATAAAACTTGGTATACAGCACCATAAACTGGTAGCATACCGTCAATAAAATAAATGTAAAATACAATTTAAGTAAGCCAATAAAGAAATACAATTATTTGTATAAAAAATAAAACTACATAAATAAAGTTAGCAGGGAGAAAATGATTATTAAGAGGATCAATGTGGTTTTTATAGCGGACTGAGGGTTTACTGTAACTGCAATCATTTGGCTGTGATTTGGGTGGATTGAAACCTTTATGTCTTGTCTCACTGTATACACTACATTATTTTGTTTTGTTAGCTTGTTTCTGTCAGGGTTCTGTTGTGTGTGTCATCTGTTCCTGCCTCTTGTGTCCATATATGGTTCGTTTCCTGTCATTATGAGTTAAGTATGTTCCAGCTGTGTTTGTCTCGTTATGTGTTAATTACCCTGTGTATATTAGTCCTGTCTTTTGAGTTTGATTTCGTCTGGTCTACTCGTTACTCCCGGTGTTTCCTGTCCATGTTAGTCATGCCTTGTCTTGCCCTGCCCTGATGTCATTAAAGACTATTATTTGAGTTTACGTCCTCGTCTGCGTGTCCTTGTTCCTCCCTCGTGTGTGCACCGTGACAGTTTCCAGCAGTTCAGATGTGATTCTGCTCTTCTCATGAAACTTCAGCTCTTCTCGGAAATGTTTCTAATGAAGTTTCATTTTCATGTAAGGGTGGACACTTAGGTATGTTGTAGGTCTGGATATGTCAGATGTTAAACTCCATATGATTTTTATTTCTGAATGATTCATATTTACCATATTAACATGGTACTCTTTTAAGTGCTTTGGATTACTGTTGTTGACATGATAGATGAATAAGGTTTTCATTCATTACTATGGTATATATTATAGTACAGTGGTATTAACATCACTATACCATAGTTTGAGTTTCAGAGTTATGTGGCCAAACCAGTCTGGAGACGTGTTCATCTGGGTACTTAATAAAATATGTGCTGGACTGAACAATATCTCCTGTCATTTTACGTTTGGCTTGCACAATCACAGGCTTATAAGAGTGAGACAATTAACAGGAGACTTTAAACACGACCTTCACTATCTTCACACATCAGCACTGACTAGAAATGGAAGCTGTCAGAAACACTGATGAAGAACAAGATGTTGACGCTTCAACTGAAAATGAAGCAGCAACAGACAATTATGAAGAAAGAACTGGTGATCTGGAAAATGAAATAGAAGAGCTGGGAGAAGAAACAGAAACAGAAGAGCTGGAAAGAAAAAAAGAAGGGCTGGAAGAAGAAACAGAAGAGCTGAAAGGAAAAAAAGAAAAGCTGGAAGATGAAATTGCAGCTCTGGAACTAACAAAAGAAGAGCTGGAAGAAGAAACAGAAGAGCTGGAAGGAAAAAAAGAAGGGCTGGAAGAAGAAACAGAAGAGCTGGAAGGAAAAAAAGAAAAGCTGGAAGATGAAATTGCAGCTCTGGAACTAACAAAAGAAGGGCTGGAAGAAGAAACAGAAGAGCTGGAAGGAAAAAAAGAAGGGCTGGAAGAAGAAACAGAAGAGCTGGAAGGAAAAAAAGAAAAGCTGGAAAATGAAATTGCAGCTCTGGAACTAACAAAAGAAGAGCTGGAAGAAGAAACAGAAGCAATAATTGGCCCACTTGATTTTGAAGGAAGAATTTGAAGCTCGAACGGCAGTGACTAAAGAAGGGCTGCCTAAAACATGAGGTATAACATTCAATACAATCACATTTCTTTCAATATTTTCAAAGCAAATATTGTAGAATTACCTAAATGTATCATAATTTTAAAAATTTGAGTTGAATTTTAACTGCTAACTAACCTCAACATAACTTTGCTCATAAATTAACAAAATGTATACATTTTGTATTCATGCTATGTTTTGTACATATACGTAAGAGTTGTATTTCATAATCTAATAAGAGCTGTTCTATGAGTTTTTTTTTTTTTGAATGTTTGCTCTTTTTTGAGATCATGAATATAACAGCAGTTTATGTTTGTCTCTTGCACACAGAGACCATATTTACAGCTGATGAGAACCACTGAAGATCTCAAGACCTGCATCTTTTGATCAGATTTAAAGCAGACAAAATATGAATTTCTTATATTTCTCTTCACTGTCACATTCAAACCAGACAGCTGTGGTAAAATCTGTCAATATTTCTCACGGTGCTTATCGCTGAAATTCAATTTCTGTGTAAACTCAAAACTTATTAAAGTCCTGACTACAAAAAAATCTAATGGACATTTTCACTGTTACTGCACTGTTAACACACATTAATCTTTTGTGGCAGATGCCCCAGTGGCAAGACATGTCACACTGTAGAATGAAAACTGACACTATTATACTCGATGTTCCCTTTAATTTTTTTTTCCTTGCTGAGAAAATATTTTCTCTATTGGGAGGGCATTTTGGCCACCTGAGTGAAAACATTCCTTAAAATAAAATGGTAACACTTTACATTAAGGTTCCCTTTATAAAGGGTTTATAAAGGTGTTCATAAATGACTAATAACTCGTTTACAAATGCATTATAAATCATTGATAAGCAGTTATAAATGCATGAATAAAAAGAGTGACTTTAATGCAATACCTGCCAAATAGTGAGCCACTTTTAACTCACGTGTTATAAATACTTAATAAATATATTTATTCATACTTTTTTTCACTCAAAAGCAGAGTCCTGATTTATTTCATGATGCAGCAAAAATAGACTGTTATAGCAAGACTGAAGCGTTTTGTATCTATGGTTTTCTCATTTATATCTCATGACTCACACGTGTCACTTTTCTTACAATATTTCTTATCAGAATCTACTCTGTATCTTACCCATGATTCTCTGCAAAAGTTAATGATGCCTGTCCACAGCAATGATTAGAAACTGATATATTTTGTTTATGATTGTTTATGAGATGAAATTATCAACTTTATTTTGGGGGTAAAAAATCCTAAATGCACAACCATGACTTGATGAGAAATTAATAATGAAAATTTTAATTCCAATATTAGTTACCTGTGAATCTTAATGTAAAGAACCATTTATTAATGAGTTATAAATGCTAATAACCTATGAAAGTGCACCTTAATGTAAAGTGAACACGTGAACTATTTATTAATGAATTATAAACGTTAATAAACCTCCGTGAAGTTGGCCCCCCCACCCAATGCAAAACGTCGGCAAAATAGTCTCAATCGTTTGTGCTGTAAAATTTTTTGTTTATGCTGTTTTGGTTTTTTAGATATTAAAATAATATTTATAGGTCATTCTTAGGTCACTCAGCCCCCCCCACATACTCCAAATTCACCCCAAATAGTCTCGTTTGTTTGTGCATCGTTTGTGCTGGTTTGTACAGGTAAAAGTTTCGTTTGTGCTGCTTCGGTTTTTAAAATATTAGACATTGAATTATAGGCGATGACGTCACCAGCCCCCCCACATGCTCCAAATTCACCCAAAACAGACTCAATCGTTTGTGCTTCGTTTGTGCCGGTAATATTTTCATTTGTTGCTCCTTCGGTTATTAAAATATTAGACATTGAATTATAGGCGATGACGTCACCAGCCCCCCACATGCTCCAAATTCACCCAAAATAATCTTCTTTGTTTGTGCTTCATTTGTGCTGGTTTGTGCCATACAAATTTTCGTTTGTGCTGCTTCAGTTTTTTAGATAGGCTATTAAAATATTATTTAGTGTTCATTCTGAGGTCATGCTCCAAATTTACTCCAAATAGTCTTCTTTGATTGTGCTGGTTTGTGCCGTAAAACTTTTCATTTGTGCTGCTTCAGTTTTTTTAGAAAATAAATAGTGATCACTCAGCCCCCCACTTGCTCCAAATTTACCCCAATAGTCTCGTTTGTTTGTGCTTCATTTGTGCTGGTTTGTACCGGTATTTCGTTTTTGCTACTGACTTTTTTAAAGATTTTTTCTTAGTCGAGTCGCACGTTTATATTTAAATGATTAATGTAATAAACCATCCTTACTATATAGGAATTTAGGCATAGACTATTTCACGCTCAAGCGCGCGCATAAAGCACTGCGGCAAAAGTATTAATTATGAATGCGTCCAAGGAAAAGAAGACTGTAATTATTTATTTCTACGCTTTCTCAGTCAGTGTCGGCTGCAAAGATGAAGTTGCCAAATGCCGACACTGATGGCCATCTCCACAGTAGGCTAATGGATGTGCCTTTAATAGAGAAATGCACCATTCATATGGACCACATAATTACAGAAGATTTTTATTTTATTTTAATTGGTTTGTTTAATAGTAGACATTTCAAGATTTCTATAGATTTATTTTTTGTCTGTGAGCCGGTTCATTGTTGTTACGCGGTCCATTCACGGAGACTGCATGAGACTACAAAAAACACATCCAAGAATGAGGAAGTAGGCCTATTTTAAGTTCTATCTGCAGGAAAAAAAAAAAAGCAAAAGATTGCACGGGCGCCTCCATATCACACAGTAAGCGCGATAATACTCCCACACTCCTCGCTTGAAATGCGCCTATATAGCAATTTTATTATTCATATAAAAAATAATAATAATACCCTGTTTTGGTCATATTTACTATTAATAGCCAATCAATGATCTAGCACAGAGATATAGTTATAAACTGAACGTGCGGGAGAAGCATTAGCCTACTTCTAATTTGGCCAAAGAAAACTTGTTAAAATAAAAAAATTAAATTCTAGATTAATTTGTGCATTTTTCAAATGTTTACTAAAGGTGCAAAAAGTCATAAACAAAAATCTATAAAAAAATTAAAAATAAATTAAAAAAATTAACATTTTACTTTTTCGGGCAGCATTTTGTGTGTAAGGTTCTAATTTAAAATTTAGTTTTCAGGATGGCATTTAAAAATACAACAACCGTTCTTTTTTCATTTTTTCGTCATGGTTAAAAAAGGAAAAACAAATGAATGCAAAAGTATAGGCCAGTGGGGTCTGTGTACTTTTGCGTCCATTCGTTTTTCGTTTTTTAACCCAGAAATTAAATACGGAAAACGCGGTTTCTTCTTTAATGGTTCAAACACTGATGAATAGAATAAGCAGGCACAAACAGATTTTCATTATTCAAAATTCCGATTTCATTAAAAATCATAAAAATGATATGAAGTTTGCTTTTTAATGTATATAGGCTAAATGCTAAATTTAATTTCTACCTTTTATGGCGTATACAGACACTAGCGCCCTCTCGCGCTACCACCATAATTGCTTTATGAAAACCTTTAGCTTCGATATTTTTATGATCTTAATAATTTTTCACGCCTAAAA
The DNA here is from genome assembly GCA_027422415.1 of Schizothorax lantsangensis. NCBI lineage: Eukaryota > Metazoa > Chordata > Actinopteri > Cypriniformes > Cyprinidae > Schizothorax > Schizothorax lantsangensis. The sequence continues at coordinate 33,411,893 of CM049851.1, read as the reverse complement.
ACATGTATGAAATACTCATTACATATTTCTTTGCAAATAACTGTATCCTGGACAAGTTTTACGGGAGTGCTAGAGGGAATGAAACGAAAAAGCAAGAGAAGGTCACTTAAAGCAAAGGGACTTTGGTTAAAGCTAGAAATAGGATGACTGACATTATAGATTAACAAACCACATATTTGAAGTCCAAGCAAACACATTCTCGCCTAAAACACTCTCAAAACTGCATTCCGTGACACAAAACAGTATTATTTTTAAAATTATAATAGACTTGGCCATCAGCAATGACACTCATGTGAGAAATACGGCAACTTCGGCAAGCGGAGTGATACAAACGGTGAAGAGGACGAGGAGCTCTGTTGGACTCCAATATCGCATACCTATCAGCCAATCAGATTCGAGAACCAGAAAGAACTGTTGTATGAAAAATACTTAATAAATATATTTATTACAAATTACAACGTTGTTGTTTCTTTGGACTAAAAGTGCTCGATGGAATGTTGTTCCGTGGACCCTTACCTTTCAAACTAAACCAGGATTTACAGCAGTGGATACGTTTGAGATTCGTTATCAGGATGAATATGGTATGTACTGCGGTTTTTTTATAAATGTTTTGATGTGTACTGCTTACACAAATTTAGCAAATACATTCCTTTATAAGCTTTCTATCGAAAAACAGCGATCTGTCGTCGATGCTTGAGGCTTAGACCTTCAAAATGATATATAGTTTGTCAAGATTAATTTTGTCCTGTTTTACTTTATCTGTTTGAAAACAATGACATGTGCAAACAAAGAGCTTTCAGTGCGCCGGCGTCCTGGTGCATGTTAACAGGTTAATAAAGATAAGGGCCGTTTCTCAATACCAAGTACGCAAAGTTCGGACTTGCGTCCTCGGAAGTTCGGACTTCGCAAGTTCGACTCGGGAGTGTGAACTCTCGAGGACGGGAGGACATAAGTATATGTAATTCTGCAAATGGAACAGCAGTGTACTTGATAACGTCAGTCAGCTCGCCTAAGTTATCTACACTGTATTACAATACGACGAAATACGATATAATTTTTGTTTTCATGTAAACATATTAATAGCCACAAAAATGTAGTTCAGGGAACGTACATACTACATTACAGTGAAACGAAATATTATATCAAACAGCGTTGCCTCTTTTCTGTTTCATTTAACATATTAATAGCCACAAAAAAATGTGGTTCATGCAATGGGTACAGGCATTACAATAAAAACAAATGATATCAAACACCTCTGCCTTTTTATTTTCTACAAAATATAAAACACAACCCTCTTTTCGTTTTCATTTAAAAAATACAAAACATTAATATGTGGTTTAGGTAATATGTGCACATATACTCCGATTCTCTGTATAATAAAATGTAATATGACAAGCACAACTGTTAAATGTCGATTTTAATGAACAATTATAGCCATTATAAAAGTAAAGTATAAGAGACTTATGTAATAGGAAATAAAAACAAAAGCAAACAAATTAGTCACATTAACAAAGTAAGCGCTGTATTACCATTAATAAATAAATAATTTATGAAAAATAACTTTGTGCTCAACCAAAACGATATGACCTGGAAGAAATAATGAATTCATGAGACCAAAGATTGCCTGTTAGATTTACCCAAAACGAATTTGACCTCATGTTTAACCACTACAGAGACATCAGAGCCAGCGGCAGATGTTAGAAGGACTAGCCGCGGTGAGACTGCTCTCGGAGGATACACGAGCACTGAGCGCCCGGTGATCGCCTGGAATTCACGTCTCCGAAAAATCGGCGAAACAAATTTTCAAATAGGCACTTTCTTTATAAATAAACCGCAGATTTGAGTTTTAAACAACTACATTCTCACCTGAAATACTCTTAGAACGGCATTTCATGACACAATTATAGTAATATTTTGAAATTTTGCAGTTTCAAAACTCCACCATTAATGCTCCCTGATTGGTGCGAAATGCATTCTGGGATACCTGGCTGCCTCAAGTTCACACAAGTCACCTCTGGATGCATCCTTGATAAAAGGGGCGGAGCAAGAACACATCCGGGGATTTGAATTGTAGTTGGCTAGATGCAAACTTTTGAATTGGAACAGTACTTGGGCGACGACTGATGACGTTTCACAAGTCCACAAGAACACAAATACAGACAAGAACGCATATTGAGAAACGGCCATTGTCTATTTAAAAATTTGCTTCAATGTTTTCGGAGACGGGAGATCCATTGGTTCAGCGGCCATTCAGAAAATCACACAATCATAATTTACCGCTGTCTCTGATGTCTCTATAGTGGTTAAACACGAGATATGATTTGTGTTGGGTAAATCTAACGGCCAGTCTTTTTGTTATTATTATTAAGTCTTTTTCATAGGTTACGCGTATGGGGCTGTCACGTGATGAACGAACGACTCAAACCCGAAGACTCGAAACAGGTGAACTAATTCATTGCAGAACCTATAGGATGTTGCGCATGCGCGACTGAGTCAATTCGTTCTTCCTGAGTCACATTAAAGATTCATTCAAAAAGAATGAATCGTTCAAGAACGACCGACCCATCACTACAGTTAACACAATTTAACAAGTTTCCTCACCTGCGCAACGTAACGTTACATCTATCTAGCTGAAGCATTAACCTGGCAAGTTTTGGGTTGATGGCGTGTTCAAGGACAAGCAGCATCACCTCAAGTAAATCCTTCTTCACCCTGAGACACCATTCTCATCCATTTATCATGCTCTGAAAATACACAAAACAAAATGCATTGACTTATTAAGCTGGTCTTATTCTTGGTTGAAATACATTTTTAAATATTTTTAATTTTGTTTTTTTTAAATACTTACATATTGGTTTTCTGGCCGGATGTCTGACACCGTTTTCCCATGCTCAGTGCATCAATGTCTGGCTTAAAACAGCATGGAGGTTCTCATTGGTGATGTGTGATCTACGCTTGGTCTTGTTTTGATTCATAACTGAAAACATCTGTTCACACAGATAGGTGCTCCCAAACATGGACAGAACACAAGCATCATGAAGTCGGAGCTGTGGCATCAAAGAAGGGGGCAGTAGATGGTAAAAATCCTCGATTGGAGCATCCTGGAATTTTGCTCTCAGGCCACTAACGCTTTGAAGCTCTATTAACTCCATCTGAAGGTGATGGGGTGCACTGTCGACATTGGCGGTCAATGGATTGACAAAGATGGCAAAAACTGACTGCTGTGTTCTAAAGTCAGAGAAGTGCCGATCAAACTCATTAATTAACCGGCTTATTTTGGCAGCCAGTCGCGTGCATGAAAAAGCACCGGGAACTGAGGCTGAGATGCTCTGACAAACAGGAAAGTGGGTAAGATTGTCCTGTTCCAGTTGGGACTTCCAACTGAGAAGTTTGCACAGGAAAGCTACGATCATGTCAGACATCTGTGTGATGATTTGTTTGTGTCCCTGTAGCCAATGATTCAGTCAGTTATGTCACACAAAATAGCAAAATCGCACAGCCAGTTTGGATCTGACAGTTCTGGCAAGGGTTTTCCTTTACTTTGGATGAAAAAAGCAATGTCTCAAAAAATCGTTGGAAGACCGCACTTCTGCTCAGCCACCTTACTTCTGTATGGTACGACACGTCTCGATGCTTCGAGCCCACCTCCTGCAAAAACACCTGGAACTGGCGGTGATTCAGGCCACGCTCCCGAATGAAGTTCACTGTTTTCGTGACTGTGGTCATTATATATTCCATTTCCAGAATCTTTCCACACAGAGTTTCTTGATGGATAATGCAATGATATGTTATTAGAGGTGTGAGGAAGTTACTTTTTTTCATTTTGCCCTTCATTAGTCCATCCAAGCCTGTTTTTTTCTCCACACATTGAAGGTGCACCATCGGTATAAAATGCCTTCCTTCTGCATCAGTTTTTCTCTTTTTGGACATTTTGTTGTTATTATTTGTAGATGTTTAATTCTCAATACTGCTTAGTTAAACACTAATGTGGGAACACTGCATTCTAGTGGCGGAATGCCGTCACTTGGCAGGTTGCAAGATTGACATGCATTGTGGGAGATGTAGTTTATGGTCAATTTACGATATAAAGCAGCATAGACTTTTATTCATTGCTCTCATAAAATGATGTGGCGGGCCTTGAGTTTGACACATGTGTTGTAGATAGTTTACCACCAAAAAGTGTTGTTATTAGATTATTATTAGACATGTTGTTATAGAAAAATTCAAGGGCCGTGTTCAGAGGGACTTTCCATCAGAGTAACAGGGAAAACATTCAATTCGTTGAGCATTAAAAATGTATAAATAACAAAAAAAAAAATTTGTTGAGGAATATTATAAATAAGAATATACAATATTGGAAATTTTAGAATTTGTTTGATTTTTATTACTTGTAAAATCAAATGTAATGAAAGTTATAAAAGCTTAGTTGGGGACATGGCAGTTTAACCTTCTTGCACTAAAATAGGAGCGATTATTTTTTAAATTAATTAATTTTCGGTACATATTTATTGTGTTTTATGGTAGAGGGTCAGTAACTTTGTTAGATAAGATGAGCATTTAGAAACAAGTATTAGCCCATTTTACATCCTAATGGAATATGTCCCAAAACACACTACAGACAACCACTTTTTAATGGTTAAAGTGGATGGTTTGTAATGTTTGTAATGGTATTTGTAGTGGAAACCATTAGTCTTTTTTCAGATTACCTATCTGTAATGTTTTTTTTTTTCTTCAGTAGAACAGATGTTTTTGCTGCTGCACAGAATAATCCCACCCAGCAAAAACACGTTGAAAAGACGACAATGCCAGACGTCTAAACAACGTCAAAATTTGGTTGAAAAGTGAAAGGTGAAAAGACGTCTTTTTCGGGTCGTCGAAAAGACGTCTATAAAAAGACGTCCAAATTAAGTCTAAATGTGGTTGTAAAGTTGAAGTTGAAAAGACGTCTTTTCAGGCCTAATTCCAATAGTGAATTCATGATTATATTTATATTTCATATTCATAATTACGGTCAAAATAAGACAATTCACAAAAGAGTACCAAAACATTTATTGACACATTAAATACATCTTTCACGTAAAAGAAACACATTCCTGATCACATCTTAAGTCTGCATTTGATCAAACATACCATAAAAACAGTAATTTTGTGAAATAGAACTACAAATATAATTGTTTTCTATATGAATGCATTGTAAAATGTGATGTATTCCTGTGAACTAAATTTTCAGCATCATTACTCCAGTCTTTAGTGTCACATGATCCTTCAGAAATCATTCTAATATACTGATTTACTGCTCAAGAAACATTTCTTAATATTATCAATGTGGAAAACAGTTGTGCTGCCCAATATTTTTGTGGAAACTGTGATATTTTTCAGTATTCTTTGGATAAGAACTTTCAAAAGAGCAGTATTTATTTGAAACTTTTTTTTTTAACAATTTAAAAGTCTTTACTGTAACTTTTCATCAAATGAATCCATCTTTTCTATATAAACATTATTTTTCAAAACAATAAAATATTGAAAATGTTTATAAAACAGAACAATGACTAATTATAACCACATTAGAACATATTTCACCCAAAAATGTCAAATCTGTCATTAATTACTTAACCTCATGTCACTCCAAACCCAGAAGACCCTTTTGTGCAGAACACAAATGAAGATATTTTTATGCCTTGTGTACAAAAAAAAATGCAACAACAAAAACAGTGCAACCCAACACTGATGCATCATGGTGCTCTCGTGAACGTGTTATTTTGTAAATAAAAATGCAATGTTTTGGGGATGCACACAAAACATTCACATCACTTTATAAAATTGGGGTTAAACAACTGGAGTCACAGTTTAATTTAATGATGCCTTTACTACCTTTCTGAGGCTTGAAAGTGGTAGTTACATAAACTGTGAAATGGAGAGGCAGAAATTTCTCTAAAAAGATCAACATTTATGTTTCAAAGATGAACAAATGTCTTAGAGGTTTGGATCGACATGAAGGTGAGTGATGAAATTTTTTGGTTTAACTAACACATTAGGTACATCTGTTCGTTCAGTAGATCTCTGCCTGATCTCTGATCTTCTGGTTCTTCTGCTCCTTCCACCATCCAAATCCTGGATTCTTGAGCCACGGCAGATTCCACTTTGAATGCAACAGCCTGGCTGTTTTTTCTCCAGCATCTGAAGTGAGAAAGAAAACAATAACCAAAATGTAAATGTAAAAATAAAAACAATAATAAACAATAAATAAATAATAATAATTAAAAAAACAATGGTTGTCCAAAATGTAAAGTATACACTTGAGTTTTCCCTGCTGTTAGGGCATTTCCACCTCAGGGCACAAAAGTGGGAACTGACTTACAGCACAGTTTTGTCACTTCCTATACAGGGCTCCAGACTGTTGTGACCGATTTTTCTGCCGGTGCGAGTAAATTTTGTGAGCGATCGCACTGGCGCAACCTCATTGATCGCACTGGCGCAATCTCATAAACGCTGATATTTCTGTTGCATATGAGAAACATCAAACAGCAAGCGAAACAAAGCTAGTGAAACAGCGCTACTCATTTGAGCTGTGCAGCCGCCTCACGTCACAGAAGTCAGTTAATTCTCAGCACATAGAGACTCCTTCACCTAGATATCACACTATAGAGATTGTGTCTGTTCCCCGAGCTAGAAGATACAGAAAACGTCAAAAACTATTTATGAGTAACCATTTAATTGATGTTCAACAAATAAAAAATGTTTACAATACACAGAAACAATTGATAAAACTTGGTTTACTGAATATCAGGTCCCTTTTTACAAAAGCACTTTTTGTAAATGATTTGATTAATGATCATAACCTAGATTTGCTCTGTTTGACAGAAACATGGCTAAAACCAGATGAATACATTATTTTAAATGAGTCCACCCCCCAAGATTACTGTTACAAAAATGAGCCGCGTCCAAAAGGTAAAGGGGGAGGTGTTGCTACAATTTATAACAATATTCTCAGTATTTCTCAGAAGACAGGCTTTAAGTATAACTCCTTTGAAGTAATGGTGCTTCATATAAAATTATCTAGAGAAAAAAGTATTAATGATAAATCCCCCGTGACGTTTGTACTGGCTACTGTATACAGGCCACCAGGGCACCATACAGACTTTATTAAAGAATTTGCTGATTTTCTATCAGAGTTAGTGCTGGCTGCAGATAAAGTCTTAATTGTTGGCGATTTTAATATCCATGTTGATAATGAAAAAGATGCATTAGGATCAGCATTCATAGACATTCTGAACTCTATTGGGGTTAGACAACACGTTTCAGGACCTACTCATAGTCGAAATCATACTCTAGATTTAATACTGTCACATGGAATTGATGTTAATGGTGTTGAAATTCTGCAGCAAAGCGATGATATATCAGATCATTATCTAGTCTTGTGTAAACTCCATATAGTTAAAGCTGTAAATTCAACTCCTTCTTATAAATATGGTAGAACGATCACTTCTACCACAAAAGACTGCTTTGTAAGTAATCTTCCTGATTTATCTCAATTCCTCAGCATATCCAACAGCTCAGAACAACTTGATGATGTAACAGAAACTATGAACTCTCTCTTTTCTAGCACTTTAGATACAATTGCTCCTTTACGCTTAAGGAAGATTAAGGAAAAGAGTCCAACACCGTGGTATAATGAGCACACTCGCACTCTAAAGAGAGCAGCCCGGAAAATGGAGCGCAGCTGGAGGAAAACAAAACTAGAGGTATTTCGTTTAGCCTGGCGGGAAAGTACCCTATCCTACAGAAAAGCTTTGAAAACTGCTAGATCTGATTACTTTTCGTCTCTTTTAGAACAAAACAAACATAACCCCAGGTATTTATTCAATACAGTGGCAAAATTAACAAAAAATAAAGCATCAACAGGTGTTGACATTTCCCAACAGCACAGCAGTAATGATTTTATGAACTACTTTACTTCCAAGATTGATACTATTAGAGATCAAATTGTAACCATGCAGCCGTCAGCTATATTATCACATCAAATAGTGTACTATAGATCCCCTGAGGAACAATTCCACTCATTCTCTACTATAGGAGAGGAAGAATTGTATAAACTTGTTAATTCATCTAAACCAACAACATGTATGTTAGACCCTATTCCATCTAAACTACTAAAAGAGGTGCTTCCAGAAGTCATAGATCCTCTTTTGGCTATTATTAATTCGTCATTGTCATTAGGATATGTCCCCAAAAACTTTAAATTGGCTGTTATTAAGCCTCTCATTAAAAAACCACAACTTGACCCCAAAGATCTAGTTAATTACAGACCGATCTCGAATCTCCCTTTTCTGTCAAAGATATTAGAGAAGATTGTATCCTCACAATTATATTCCTTCTTAGAGAAAAATGATATCTGTGAGGATTTCCAGTCAGGATTTAGACCGTATCATAGTACTGAGACTGCTCTCATTAGAGTTACAAATGACCTGCTCTTATCATCTGATCGTGGTTGTATCTCTCTATTAGTTCTACTGGATCTTAGCGCTGCGTTCGACACTATCGATCACAACATTCTTTTGAATAGACTAGAAAACTTTGTTGGCATTAGTGGAAGTGCATTAGCATGGTTCAAATCGTACTTATCTGACCGCCATCAATTCGTAGCAGTGAATGAAGAGGTATCATATCGATCACAAGTGCAGTATGGAGTTCCTCAAGGCTCAGTACTAGGGCCGTTACTTTTCACGCTTTACATGTTACCCTTGGGAAATATCATTAGGAAACACGGGGTTAGCTTTCACTGTTATGCTGATGATACTCAGCTCTATATTTCTTCATGGCCTGGTGAAACACACCAAATTGAGAGACTTATGGAATGCATAGTCGATATAAAAAACTGGATGACGAGTAATTTCTTACTGCTAAATTCTGAAAAAACAGAGGTGTTACTTATCGGACCTAAAACCCCCACAAGTAATAACCTAGAACATTGTCTAACACTTGATGGCTGCTCTGTAAATTCTTCGTCATCAGTCAGGAACCTAGGTGTGCTATTTAATAGTAATCTCTCCTTTGACAGCCACGTTTCTAGCATTTGTAGAACTGCATTTTTTCATCTTAAAAATATATCTAAACTGAGACCTATGCTCTCAATGTCAAATGCAGAAATATTAATTCATGCGTTTATGACCTCAAGGTTAGATTATTGTAATGCTTTATTGGGTGGTTGTTCTGCACGCATAATAAACAAATTACAGATGGTTCAAAATGCAGCAGCTAGAGTTCTTACTAGAACCAGGAAGTATGAGCACATTAGCCCGGTTCTGTCAACACTGCACTGGCTCCCTACTAAACATCGTATAGATTTTAAAATCTTGTTAATTACTTATAAAGCCCTGAATGGTTTAGCTCCTCAGTACTTGAGCGAGCTCTTATCGCATTATAGTCCTTCACGTCCGCTGCGTTCTCAAAACTCTGGCCATTTGATAATACCTAGAATATCAAAATCAACTGCGGGCGGCAGATCTTTTTCCTATTTAGCTCCCAAACTCTGGAACAATCTACCAAACACTGTTCGGGAGGCAGACACACTCTGTCAGTTTAAATCTAGATTAAAGACCCATCTCTTTAACCTGGCGTACACATAACACACTAATACACTTCTATTATTCAAATCCGTTAAAGGATTGTTAGGCTGCATTAATTAGATCAACCGGAACCGGGAACACTCCCCATAACACATGATGTACTTGTTACATCATAAAAATATTGACATCTACGCTAATATTAGTCTGTTTCTTTCTTATTCTGTTTCTCAGTCCGTGTCTGGATCAGATGGTGGATTGGCGCCGGGAGATGATGTCTGCGGCCCAGATTGTCGGCGGAGGCCGGACCCCTGGATGAGCCCCGGGGACATAATCCCAGTGAAGACCTCGACTTAAAATACAATAAAACTAAAAATAAAACAAATAACTAAAAATATAATAAAATACCTAACTACATAATACTATTATTGTTAGAAATTGCAACAATATTACAATAGAAATATAAAACATTTAAAGTCTTAATTAAAACAATAAATAAACAATAATATCCTGGCCAGAGGAGAACTGGCCCCCCGACTGAGCCTGGTTTCTCCCAAGGTTTTTTTCTCCATTCTGTCTCAGAGGGAGTTTTGGTTCCTTGCCGCTGTCGCCTCTGGCTTGCTCAGTTGGGGACACTTAATTTCTAGCGATTATCGTCAATTGGATTTCACAGATACTATTTAAACTATACTGAGCTAGACAATGACATCTCTGAATTCAATAATGAAATGCCTTTAACTGAAAATTGAGTGTTTAATCTTATTATTATACATTACTGACACTCTATCCTCCAACTTGATACTGTTAAGTGCTTTGACACAATCTGTATTGTTAAAAGCGCTATATAAATAAAGGTGACTTGACTTGACTTGACTTGACTTGACTGTTTATCAGCTCGGATCAGCGCAGCGCAAACAAAGTTCTCCGAGCTCAGAACAGGTTTACTCAGGAAGCAGTGTTGATTTCGTGTTACTGTACAGTGCTCCGAGATCCAGTGAGAAGCACTTGAATTCGCTGCAGAATGAATAATGTTGCTGTGAGCTCTAGTGAAAAGCATTCAAATTCTGCACAGAAATCTGTTATAAACAGGTCAAACAGCGCTGACATATAACCAGAAGTAGTAACGCTAACTATAACCATGTTTTTGTGGCAGAAATAGTTGAATTTCATTACATTACGCATTTCAGGGTTTGTACAACCTTTTGAGAGAGAAATTCATGCACTTTAAAGTATTTCACACAACTATTTACAGCACTATAATTAGTGCTATGCTATACAGCATATAATTTAAAAGTTATTTTTAAAGGGATGACCAAAATATACTTTGTGGTAAACAAACACTTTTGAAAAATAAAAAAGGGGAATCAAACTACCACTATAACCAGTAGATGACAGCAGAGGAACACTTATAGGCTTATTAGTCATTAATTTCTACTTTTTACTTTATATTTTGAAATTATAAAATCACTGTTATAAAATTTTAAATATCAAGAAATCAGATTTGGTAAAAGTTTAGCTCTTTTTTTGTGTATGAAGAAAGAAAAGTTACAAAGTGCATTGAAAAACACAAACTTCTCTGACTGAATCACAGATAAAGCAAGAGAGCTCCTTTTATAATCACTGAAGTTGTTGGTCAGTTCCGTATAATACTACAGAAGAATAATGGTACATTTAATAAGAGTAGAATATGTTAATTTTCTATATAAAACTTACATTTTGCACGTTACTGTTGTTAATAAAAGTACATTTTGTGCTTCCAACTCAAGCTCAGTGCTTTACTGTCAAATGTGCATTACCAAGAAATAAATGTGTAATACTACTAGTAACTACACTTATTAATGCAAAACAATAATAATTTTATGATTTAATTATCTTTATTTTGAATACCCCCACACACCACCCCCAGCGCTACCAAACCTGCTTCTGGCGCCACCAGGGGCAGACTTAACCAATAGGCGAGGTAAGCGGCCGCTTAGGGCCCCGGGGAATCAGGGGGCCCCGTCTGATATTCACGAAAGATTTGGCAAATGCACCAGTATATATTTGTGTTATGGAGAGCGTCAAATGTTCACTCACCACTCAAAACGGTGAGTTTTGTCAGGTGCGAAGTTCTGCAAGCTTGTGAATCCTCTCATTATAACAACGTGTAGATAAGATGTAAATAAGAGATTCATTGTGCAGAGAGCTTATTAACGGAACGTCGTGAGATCGCGATGAACTGAAGTGAGTGACAGCTTTTAGTGATTATAGACGGAGCGCTCTTTGCGCTCATTCTAAGCTGTTTTGACTGTCTCAGAACAGATATATTCACCTCAGTAAAGAAATTGTGTTTCAAGTCATAATTTTATTTGTCTTGATGTTTCAAAATGACTCTCTTGTGTGCTTTTCCCAGGCGCACCAGCGCGAACAATAAATGCAAATGAACTAAAAACGCATGTAAATGCACGAATGCAATGACTGGAGATTTTCGTTTAATAGATTACATTTTCGATTTGTTTTTCGGCAAACCCTATCATATGCCTTAAGAACACTTGGAATACGGAACGAGTTGCATGGGATAATTTTTATGACATTTTAATCCTTTTTGGAAAAAGATTGAAGAAGTTTACAATTCATTAAATAGACATGTCGCCTCTGGCTTGCTCAGTTGGGGACACTTAATTTCTAGGGATTATCGTAAATTTGATTTCACAGATACTATTTAAACTAAACTGAGCTAGACAATGACATCTCCCAATTCAATAATGAAATGCCCTTAACTGAAAATTGAGTGTTTAATCTTATTATTATACATTACTGACACTCTATCCTCCAACTTGATACTGTTAAGTGCTTTGACACAATCTGTATTGTTAAAAGCGCTATATAAATAAAGGTGACTTGACTTGACAAGTGCAAGCATTTTTTAATATAATGTCTTCTTTTGTTATCCGAAAAAAATAAGGTAGCTTAATATGGCTTTAGAACAGCATCAGGTTGACTAATTATGTAGGCTACTTAAGTTGTGAAGGGGTAATAGTTATAATAAATAATAGTTATAGCTATAATGAGAGAGAGCTAGCGAGCAAAATAAGGGTTACGCATAAAAGAGCATTATAGTTATTGTGTTGGGGCCCCGTACCCCCGTTTATGTAGCTGTGATTGACACAAACAAAAGGGAATAAAAGATACCATCACTGAATAGGAGTCAAATATTGCATATTTCTGTACAAATTAAAGTGTACTCATTGTTCAGGAGTGATTATCAACTAATCAGTAACGTACAGTTATTGTGTTGGGGCCCCGTACCTGAAATTTGCTTAGGGCTACCAAAACGCATGTAAATGCACGAATGCAATGACTGGAGATTTTCGCTTAATAGATTACATTTTCGATTTGTTTTTCGGCAAACCCTATCATATGCCTTAAGAACACTTGGAATACGGAACGAGTTGCATGGGATAATTTTTATGACATTTTAATCCTTTTTGGAAAAAGATTGAAGAAGTTTACAATTCATTAAATAGACATGTCGCCTCTGGCTTGCTCAGTTGGGGACACTTAATTTCTAGGGATTATCGTAAATTTGATTTCACAGATACTATTTAAACTAAACTGAGCTAGACAATGACATCTCCCAATTCAATAATGAAATGCCCTTAACTGAAAATTGAGTGTTTAATCTTATTATTATACATTACTGACACTCTATCCTCCAACTTGATACTGTTAAGTGCTTTGACACAATCTGTATTGTTAAAAGCGCTATATAAATAAAGGTGACTTGACTTGACAAGTGCAAGCATTTTTTAATATAATGTCTTCTTTTGTTATCCGAAAAAAATAAGGTAGCTTAATATGGCTTTAGAACAGCATCAGGTTGACTAATTATGTAGGCTACTTAAGTTGTGAAGGGGTAATAGTTATAATAAATAATAGTTATAGCTATAATGAGAGAGAGCTAGCGAGCAAAATAAGGGTTACGCATAAAAGAGCATTATAGTTATTGTGTTGGGGCCCCGTACCCCCGTTTATGTAGCTGTGATTGACACAAACAAAAGGGAATAAAAGATACCATCACTGAATAGGAGTCAAATATTGCATATTTCTGTACAAATTAAAGTGTACTCATTGTTCAGGAGTGATTATCAACTAATCAGTAACGTACAGTTATTGTGTTGGGGCCCCGTACCTGAAATTTGCTTAGGGCTACCAAAACGCATGTAAATGCACGAATGCAATGACTGGAGATTTTCGCTTAATAGATTACATTTTCGATTTGTTTTTGCAAACCCTATCATATGCCTTAAGAACACTTGGAATACGGAACGAGTTGCATGGGATAATTTTTATGACATTTTAATCCTTTTTGGAAAAAGATTGAAGAAGTTTACAATTCATTAAATAGACATGTCGCCTCTGGCTTGCTCAGTTGGGGACACTTAATTTCTAGGGATTATCGTAAATTTGATTTCACAGATACTATTTAAACTAAACTGAGCTAGACAATGACATCTCCCAATTCAATAATGAAATGCCCTTAACTGAAAATTGAGTGTTTAATCTTATTATTATACATTACTGACACTCTATCCTCCAACTTGATACTGTTAAGTGCTTTGACACAATCTGTATTGTTAAAAGCGCTATATAAATAAAGGTGACTTGACTTGACAAGTGCAAGCATTTTTTAATATAATGTCTTCTTTTGTTATCCGAAAAAAATAAGGTAGCTTAATATGGCTTTAGAACAGCATCAGGTTGACTAATTATGTAGGCTACTTAAGTTGTGAAGGGGTAATAGTTATAATAAATAATAGTTATAGCTATAATGAGAGAGAGCTAGCGAGCAAAATAAGGGTTACGCATAAAAGAGCATTATAGTTATTGTGTTGGGGCCCCGTACTCCCGTTTATGTAGCTGTGATTGACACAAACAAAAGGGAATAAAAGATAGCATCACTGAATAGGAGTCAAATATTGCATATTTCTGTACAAATTAAAGTGTACTCATTGTTCAGGAGTGATTATCAACTAATCAGTAACGTACAGTTATTGTGTTGGGGCCCCGTACCTGAAATTTGCTTAGGGCTACCAAATCACTAAGTCCGCCCCTGGGCGCCACCACTGCTCTCAAAAGTCAGTCTGGAGCCCTGCTCTATATGCATTGCAAATGTGGTACAATTAAAATGCAATTACTATGCAAGCACTAAAAAAAGTCAGCTGCTGAAATGTTAAAAGGATAGTACATAAGAACCGTACCGAAACAGTGACCCTAAAACGGTTATAAAAACCAAACCGAATATAAATACTGAGAATGTGTTTGACATTAAAAAAAAGGGAATAAAAGATAATAGCATCACTGAATATGAGTCAAATATTGCATATTTCTGTACAAATTAAAGTGTACTCATTGTTCAGGAGTGATTATCAACTAATCAGTACGTCAGGGGTTCTCAACTCTGGCCCTCAAGATCCACTGTCATACAGAGGGTGCGTCTCAGCTTCATAGTTCGCTAGGTTGTGAATTAATATATTGTGTACACAAATTCAGGCACTGGTAAGGACACACTGGTGACTTTTTCCATCCTCATTGTACAACATCACTACTGACATTTATGCACAACAGTAAAACTGATATATTTTTTGATGCTATTTACAGACCATTATGACCATTATTGTTACATGTACGTGCAAGAATTCAGTTATAAATAAATTGGAAATGTTTGCTAGATTAGACATTACCTGTCTAGTGATGTATGTTTTTGCTGAAATATAATATTGGTTTGTGTTTTAAAATCTATCACGTGTCATTTTGTAGCGAATTATCTCAAGTTGTGAGCTTCAGAACTTCCTGTAAGGGAACATAGTGAGCATCGATGCTTCCTGGTTTTCACAGCTTTTTTAGGGAGCAAACATTTCAGTGCACTGTAAAAATGTTGTGATTGAGACAGCCCTTAACTGACTACTGATCACACTCACCTGTTTGTGACTTTATTGTTAGTAAAACTGAAGACCTTGATTAAGCCCAAAGTATACTTCACTTTTTACGCGTACGCGAGGGACAGCGTACAGTGCACGTGACGCAAATTTCGTCATCAGAACAGTGTGCACGTACTGTACGCACACCACCCGATTTTTGTAACCGTGCGTACTTTGTACGCGCAGGTCGCACATGCGCAATGAAGTTATTTTGCAGTAATCAGTTTTTTCCACAAGGTGGCAACACTGTCCCGGGCCGTTGTTTCACAGTAGAAAACGAACCTAAAGAGACGGAACAACAAAATAGCGGAGACTGCAACAACAACAGACAGCCGCATTGACAAGCGTTTGTGAGCGAGAGGGTATGAGACATCAGCTTTGGTTTAAAAGAGTTAAAAAATATTTGTTATCGGTCATAACTTAACAGGGAAAAATAGAACAGACACTAGACATGGATGAAGCTTTCTAGAACGCATGTGTCGACCACCTGCGTTCGCGCACAACATCAAATGGAGTATACTTTGAAAGGCTATGCATTTGACTGTACACATATGCTAGCTAGCGTATGCGTACAAAAACAAAGTATACTTTGGGATTTAGTTTGTTCATGTGCACTGCACTTGGTTGGAGCAAAACTCTGCATGTAAGTGGACCTTGAGAGACAATGTTGAGATCTCCTGCAATATGTTCTGAACATGACAATTCAGAGAGGCAGGATGACTTCTAGATTGACTTACAACACTGGTTTTCAGTCCTGGGCATGGAGGACCAACATTCTGCAGAGTTTCTGGTGATCCTTGATCAGCTGCTCAGGTCTGCTTAATTGTGGTTGGAGCTAAACTCTTAAAAAAGAAAGAAGACAACCAATATTATGATGTTAAAAAGTTAAAGTGAAAAAATTTGATTCATAAATATGCACAATAGGGGTGGCACGGTTCGCGGAAAAAAATCGAACCGAACGGTTTTTCACACACGGTTTGGCACGCACTAAGCGGTTCAACTTAAATCTGACAACGCATCTGTAATATGGTTTGTTATAAATAACACGTAAAACAAACAGGGTTCGGCTAATGTATGTTTCTGTTAATGGATGCGCATTCCGGCTTCCCAGTACATTACAATAACAGCGATGGAAAAAAAAAAAAAAAAAAAAAAGTGGACAAACCATACACTCTTGTTCAATGTGAGTGCCGTATGCTGGATTATGAGCTGTCATTTATTCCGTCATCACCCGGGTGCTGATAGCGCGCACGCACAGGTGAGACATGAACAGCACACGTTGATATCCGTGTTTAAACTAAACTCATGTAAGCTTTGCCAGTTTAAACATTTAAGAGCCAGAGAATGCGAGCTCACGCGTGCAGTGAGAAGATTTGTGCTTGCGCTCATTAGATGCACGCAAATATTAAGCTCTCTCTGAAGTATTGTTTGAATGGACAAATTCACACAAAAATTATGCCAACATGCCCGTCTTGGTAAGTATCCTAGCAGACATAGCAGGCTGAACGTACAGTATCAGTGCACTGGATCAGTGCATTCTCTTAAAGTGACAGCACTTTCTTAATATTAATCAAACAGCAACAACAAAGAAATCACTCACTGCTCTTGATTGAATCGCTTTTGTAACTTTAATAAAGATTAATCTTTAATTTATACAGTCAAATATGCAATGCTGTTTTACATTTGATTTCTTTATTCAATTTCTGTACCTAAAAACTAATGCTATAGACCTACCTAAAAAAAAACTGAAAATCACTGATTATTTTATTTGTATCTTTACTCTATTGTATTTTTATTTGTGCTGTTGCTTGTAGTTAGATAGATTATTCTTATTTTCTTTATTGTTATTTGACAGTATAGTGTTTCCCTAAACATACCGAACCATACCGAAACCGTGACTCTAAAACCGTGATACAAACTGAACCGTGGAAAAGTTGAACCGTTCCACCCCTAATGCACAACATCTGAAAATGCAAAAAGTTGAGAAGAAAGCAATGTGTTTAATGAGAACTTTCAACCCACTGAAAAATAAGAAGCAATTTTAAGTCACAGATGCATTTTTATTTATTCTTGTTATTATTATTATTCTTGAAATAAGTTACAATTACCTTGTGGTTTATCGATGATTTTCAGTCTCTGAAATAGAAAAGATCTATCAATGATAAGTGGTATCATACTAGGGGTCGACCGATATGCGTTTTTCAGGGCCGATGCCGATACCGATTATTACAGACCAGCTAGACCGATAACCGATATTTTGAACCGATATATGTCTGGTGTAAAAATGACAATTAATGTCAAAATTTTGAATAACAAGGGCTCTGACAAAAACTGCCTTCCCTGGTGTTGGTTGCACTTCTTACTCTTGTCTTTCTCCATGCATCCATCTACAATAAGGGTAATATAAAGAGAGAGTTAAAAGTGGGGCCACTGTAGGGCTGCACGATATATTGCATGCGATTGTCATGTGCATCTCTTCAGTAAAGCCGTTTCTGTGATTAGTATTAAATCTCCATCACATGCTTTCCAACCCAGTAGATGGAGCGGAAGTTAATACACAGAGCCGTAGTTCACTGACAAGCTACGCAATTCGTGCTCATAATCACAGATGAATCGCCTTCGATAATGAACGTGATGTTGCGTAGCTTGTCAGTGAACTACGGCTCTGTGTATTAAATGCCGCTCCATCTGAAAGCAGGTGATGGAGATTTACTGCTAACCACAGAACCGGCTTTACTGACGAGATGCACATGACTATCGCATGGAATATATCGTGCAGCCCTAGGCCACTGTATGCTTCATGATTAAGCCTATGAATACTGTACTACAGCTAAACAGCTTGGGGAAATGTAAGTATTTGGCTTCACTAATTTACATGTTGGAAATGTATGTGTAATAGCAAAACCTCTCATAATTCTTCATTAATTATTTTCTGATGATTAAATCATAACCTACAAGAGGTGACTATTCAATTCATCATCTAATGCACATCAATTGATTAACTTAAAAAGCACAATGTATATAATAAGTGTAAATAATTGAATTGTCTCCATAGCTCCATTGTAGAAGTTAAGAAGACCGCAACTATTTTAATGAAACTATAACACTAATAGCCTGTTATAGGCACACTTGGTTCAATAGCCTATATCTTAGTCTTGGCCTATGTGACAGTAATTTCCATTAGTTTTAATTTACAGTGCAGTGCAAATGAAGGCATAACACATTAATTTAATTTACATTTACATTTATGCATTTAACAGACGCTTTTATCCAAAGCGACTTACAGTGCATTATACATGGTTATACATTTTTTATCAGTATGTGTGTTCCCTGGGAATTGAACCCACAACCTTTGCGCTGCTAACGCAATGCTCTACCACTGAGCCACAGGAACATTTATCTTTTAATCAAATGAGAGTTAAACTCTATTTTTGGCAAACAAATGGGTTTACTATTAAAATTAAAACATGGAAGAAATAGCGTATTGTGGGATTATTCTTTTAAAAAAAGTTGTAATAATTGTTGTAGTAGTATTAGTAGATAAACCAAACTTTTATTTTGACGGGTTGCCATGAGGACCTCTTAAGCTTCTGTAGCCTATGTATGATATGACGATCGTTTTACTCAAATGAAACGGTCAAATGCTCATGAAGTAACACTCAGGGCAGTTCTGGGGATGTTGTTCAAGTATTTATGTCCTCATTTAGTGAGACGGCAGATGCTGAAAACACTGCGAGCGTCGCACACTTCTGTGTGTGTGTGTGTAGTAAAAACCGCGCGTCTGTGCCATTCACATATACAGAGACACGCAGAACATGCAGAATTCATATTTAAATAATTTTGCGGCTTAATGTTTACAGATACTAGTCCATAGCGCGAGTCGATTTAAATGTACTGACCTACTTTTGATTAATTCATCCAAACTTTGACAAATTCCGTGACTCCGCGTTATACAGTAAATTCCATTTATATGACTGGATTCTGCGATTCCGTCCGGGTTTTCCCCATCGCGGAAACCATAAATAGATAATATTGAGGTGTTTTGCAACTTCAGTGTAGTGGATTGTGATTTATTGCAACTTGAGCAACGTCTGCTGCTGCCTTTGAGAGACAACTGATGCGTGATCACTGAAACAAGCAGCTCCAGTTAGCAAGCGCTTTCGGTGTGAGAGTGCCTTTAGTCTCCCACGCTGATTGGTCGGACTCGTGACTCCCAACAAATCAGATACGCGGTGGGCGGAGACTGCTCTAGCCCACAGAGTGGTGAGCTCCGACAGGCTGCATAAGAGCCAAATAACGCGTTTCAAAATTAAATTATTTTATCGGCACATCGATTTTGAAAATGGCCGATACCGATTATCATAAAAATGCTTAATATCGACGGCGATAATACGTAACAATATTTAATAAGAGTTCTAACACTGTGTCTACACTGGACGGCGCAACAAAATACAATAGAACCTATTCTAATCAGTGATGCTGTCTACACTGGATGCGGCGCGACACAACAAATCCCTGACAGTAAACTGATGCCTCGTTCTATTTATGACGTACTGACACAAAGTTCAAATGATTTTCAACGGTCGCTTTGTCGCGTCCACTGTAGACACGGTGTGAGAGTGTCTAGCTTGGGTATAGAGAATGGGAATCTACGTCATTGTGCATTGTATTGTGGGTATACAATACAAATCACCAGAGCTTCTTGCACTTTAGGGGGAAGTGGTGTGTGGCCAAGTATGGTGACCCATACTCGGAATTTGTGCTCTGCATTTAACCCATCCATACCTATCTGTACACACACAGCAGTGAACACACACCTGGAGCAGTGGGCAGCCAATGGCACCCGGGGAGCAGTTGGGGGTTCGGTGCCTTGCTCAAGGGTCTCACTCATTCAGTCGTGGTATTGAGGGTGAAGAGAGTGCTGGTTATTCACTCCCCCCACCTACAATCGCTGCCGGACCTGAGACTCGAACTCACGACCTTCGGGTTACAAGTCCGACTCTATCCAAGTTTGTGGTCAGTTTTTTTATGTTTATGTTATGTTCACCAAGAAAACTAAATTTATTTGATCATAAATAAAAACAGTAATGTTGTGAAATACAAACCCGATTCCAAAAAAGTTAGGACACTGTACAAATTGTGAATAAAAACAATGCAATGATGTGGAAGTTTCAAATTTCAATATTTTATTCAGAATACAACATAGATGACATATCAAATGTTTAAACTGAGAAAATGTATAATTTTAAGGGAAAAATAAGTTGATTTTAAATTTCATGGCATCAACACATCTCAAAAAAGTTGGGACAAGGCCATGTTTACCACTGTGTGGCATCCCCTCTTCTTTTTATAACAGTCTGCAAACGTCTGGGGACTGAGGAGACAAGTTGCTCAAGTTTAGGAATAGGAATGTTGTCCCATTCTTGTCTAATACAGGCTTCTAGTTGCTCAACTGTCTTAGGTCTTCTTTGTCGCATCTTCCTCTTTATGATGCGCCAAATGTTTTCTATGGGTGAAAGATCTGGACTGCAGGCTGGCCATTTCAGTACCCGGATCCTTCTTCTACGCAGCCATGATGTTGTAATTGATGCAGTATGTGGTCTGGCATTGTCATGTTGGAAAATGCAAGGTCTTCCCTGAAAGAGACGACGTCTGGATGGGAGCATATGTTGTTCTAGAACTTGGATATACCTTTCAGCATTGATGGTGCCTTTCCAGATGTGTAAGCTGCCCATGCCACACGCACTCATGCAACCCCATACCATCAGAGATGCAGGCTTCTGAACTGAGCGCTGATAACAACTTGGGTTGTCCTTGTCCTCTTTAGTCCGGATGACATGGCGTCCCAGTTTTCCAAAAAGAGCTTCAAATTTTGATTCGTCTGACCACAGAACAGTTTTCCACTTTGCCACAGTCCATTTTAAATGAGCCTTGGCCCAGAGAAAACGCCTGCGCTTCTGGATCATGTTTAGATATGGCTTCTTTTTTGACCTATAGAGTTTTAGCCGGCAACGGCGAATGGCACGGTGGATTGTGTTCACCGACAATGTTTTCTGGAAGTATTCCTGAGCCCATGTTGTGATTTCCATTACAGTAGCATTCCTGTATGTGATGCAGTGCCGTCTAAGGGCCCGAAGATCACGGGCATCCAGCGTGGTTTTCCGGCCTTGACCCTTACGCACAGAGATTGTTCCAGATTCTCTGAATCTTTGGATGATATTATGCACTGTAGATGATGATAACTTCAAACTCTTTGCAATTTTTCTCTGAGAAACTCCTTTCTGATATTGCTCCACTATTTTTCGCCGCAGCATTGGGGGAATTGGTGATCCTCTTCCCATCTTGACTTCTGAGAGACACTGCCACTCTGAGAGGCTCTTTTTATACCCAATCATGTTGCCAATTGACCTAATAAGTTGCAAATTGGTCCTCCAGCTGTTCCTTATATGTACATTTAACTTTTCCGGCCTCTTATTGCTACCTGTCCCAACTTTTTTGGAATGTGTAGCTCTCATGAAATCCAAAATGAGCCAATATTTGGCATGACATTTCAAAATGTCTCACTTTCAACATTTGCTATGTTATCTATATTCTATTGTGAATAAAATATAAGTTTATGAGATTTTACCCTTTTCCCAGGGTAACAGCTCTGAGTTTTCTCCTATAATGCCTGAAGAGTTTGGAGAACACCTGATAAGAGATCAGAGACCATTTTCTTCATACAGAATCTCTCCAGATCCTTCAGATTCACAGCTCCATGTTGGTGCTTCTTCTCTTCAGTTCACCCCACTCATTTATAGTGTTAGGGTCAGAGGACAGGGAAAGCCATGGTAAAAGATACATTTTGTGCTCAGTGACCCATTTTTGTGTTTATTTTGATGTTTGTTTTGGATTGTTGTCCTGGTGGAAGATCCACACACGGCCCATTATAAGATTTCTAACAGAGGCAGTCAGGTTTTGATTTTTTATCTTTTGGTATTCGATAGAATCCATGATGCCATGCATCAGAACAAGATGTTCAAGACCTCTGGCAGAAAAACAGGCCAACAATATTAAAGATCCAGCAGTATATTTAACCGTGGACATGGGTACTTTTGTATCCCTGTTTGTACTAAACTCATCTGGTGGGTTTGCTGCCAAAAAGCTATTTTTTTCAGTTTCATCTGACCATAGAAGCCAGTGCCATTTGAAGTTCCAGTTGTGTCTGATAACTGAATATGCTGGAGATTGTTTTTGGATGAGCTAGGAGAATTTTCCTTGAAACCCTCCCGAACAACATGTGGTGATGTAGGAGATGTTTGATATATATATTATTTTAGGTTTCTGACCCCAAGACTCAACTAATCTCTACAATTCTTCAGCTGTGATTCTTGGAGTGTCTTTGGCCACTCAAACTCTCCTCCTCACCGTGCATTAGGACGATATAGACACGTCCTCTTCCAGGCAGATTTTTAACATCTTTAGTTGATTGGAACCTCTTAATTATTACCATGATGATGGAAATGGGAATTTTCAATGCTTTAACTCTTTTCTTACAGCCACTTTCTATTTTGTGAAGCTCAACAATCTTGTTCTTCACATCAGAAATATATTTTTTTTTTTTTCTCATTGTGATGGATGATTAAGGGAATTTGGCCTTTGTGTTCCTCATATTTATAATCCTGTGGAACAGGAAGTCATGGCTGGAAGTCAGTGCACACTCCTGATAAGTAGATTCAGAGATTTCACATTTCTCTTCATACAGAGGATCTGCTCACAGATGCTCTTCAGATTCACAGCTCCATGTTGGTGCTTCTTCTCTTCAGTTCACCCCACTCATTTATAGTGTTAGGGTCAGAGGACAGGGAAAGCCATGGTAAAAGATACATTTTGTGCTCAGTGACCCATTTTTGTGTTTATTTTGATGTTTGTTTTGGATTGTTGTCCTGGTGGAAGATCCACACACGGCCCATTATAAGATTTCTAACAGAGGCAGTCAGGTTTTGATTTTTTATCTTTTGGTATTCGATAGAATCCATGATGCCATGCATCAGAACAAGATGTTCAAGACCTCTGGCAGAAAAACAGGCCAACAATATTAAAGATCCAGCAGTATATTTAACCGTGGACATGGGTACTTTTGTATCCCTGTTTGTACTAAACTCATCTGGTGGGTTTGCTGCCAAAAAGCTCTTTTTTTCAGTTTCATCTGACCATAGAAGCCAGTGCCATTTGAAGTTCCAGTTGTGTCTGATAACTGAATATGCTGGAGATTGTTTTTGGATGAGCTAGGAGAATTTTCCTTGAAACCCTCCCGAACAACATGTGGTGATGTAGGGGATGTTTGATATATATATTATTTTAGGTTTCTGACCCCAAGACTCAACTAATCTCTACAATTCTTCAGCTGTGATCCTTGGAGAGTCTTTGGCCACTCAAACTCTCCTCCTCACCGTGCATTAGGACGATATAGACACGTCCTCTTCCAGGCAGATTTTTAACATCTTTAGTTGATTGGAACCTCTTAATTATTACCATGATGATGGAAATGGGAATTTTCAATGCTTTAACTCTTTTCTTACAGCCACTTTCTATTTTGTGAAGCTCAACAATCTTGTTCTTCACATCAGAAATATATATATTTTTTTTTCTCATTGTGATGGATGATTAAGGGAATTTGGCCTTTGTGTTCCTCATATTTATAATCCTGTGGAACAGGAAGTCATGGCTGGACAATTTCATGCTCCTAGTCACCCTGGTGTGCTAAATAATGTAAATATGAATGGGGATATACTTCAGAGATATTTTACTCATAAGAATTTCTAGGGGTGCCAATAATTGTAGCCAACATTCATTGGAGAAAAACATTTATTTCACAATGAGATTTTCTCCCCACTTTCAATTGTTTTACTTCAATGATATGTTAGAATTTTGTGAATTTTTTGAGTGAAAGATCAAAAGGATAAACAATGCAGATTTATTTTCACAGCCACCTTTGCTCATATTTATTAAGGGTGCCAATATTAGTGGAGGGCACTATATATATATATATATATATATACACATACACACACACACACAAATTTTGCAAAAGAAAATTACAGATGCATTGTGATATAGGCAAAATATATTGTGAAAGATGCATATAAAGTTATTTAATAAGCTTTCTCAGATGATCAGATCACCTGTGTTTTCATGATCTCTGTCAGCAGCTCCCTTCAGAAATTTTTAAAATCAGGAACTTCTGTGTCGTAGAGGTTTTTTCTGACACTTCTGAAATCACAGAACAAGTGGTATCAATATGTGTTTAAAGATCAAAACATGTTTTAAGTTTCAGCCCATTTTCACGCTCTATGTAGGTGATGCAAGTTATCCAATTAACTGTAAGTTACAAGTTACTCGTCTGAGACAAATTTTGAAAATCCTAAAAGATTCCTATAATCCTAGGCTAAAATCTGTAGACTTTGATCGCTGGTTTGACATGTTCACCGACAGCCGATTAATCAAATTTCACCTCCGACGAAGTTCTGGCAGTGTCAGAAGATTTGACGAACAGTCCTGCAGTGTGACTACCCCTACGATGAATGTCAAACTGTCTCCGTTTTTCAAGACAAGCTATGAGCAGAATCAATGCTAGAGAATTATTCTATCTGCCATAAACTCCGGCGCTCCCGTCCTCCGCTCACGGAATTCATCTGATACGTTGCTGATACTGGTTGCGCCGCTGTTTTCATGTGGGTGAGTAGAGCTGCATACACTATTCTTCTTAAATACGCCTGTATTGCCGCCGTTCATATACTTTTCATGATAGCCAACAGTTCGGTCCCGTGTGTAATGCAGTTCGCAGTCACTGGACGTGTCCGGACAAGTTTTCTTGCACGCACCTGTTTTTAACTCGTCTTGACTGTCGTACAGTCTGACATCAATGACAACTGAGATCCCACAGTGTGACATGATCATCATGTTCGTGCAGTCTGACAAGTACAATCCTAAAGGACTTTTAAAAAATTGCACAGTGTGAGCCCGGCTTAAGTCACTTCGGATAAAAGTGTCTGCCAAATGCATAATTGTAAATTTAAAGAAAAATTAAATTAAAATGTAAATTTTTTTTGCAGCTCAATAAAAGCTGCTTGTTTCTTAAATATTATTTATTCAAGGTACTACTATAATATAAATGTTTACATATATTTCATACAATTTCTATTTGGAGCTTTCAAGGGTTAGTTCACCAAAAACATTTAAATTCAGTCATTACTTACTCGCATCCACGCTGTTCAGTCCTGTGTGTGTGTGTGTGTGTGTGTGTGTGTGTGTTTCCAAACACAAAAGGTGATTTTCCAAGTTTGTCCTGCTGGTTTCTGTTCATACTATATCAGTCAATGGAGCCTGACTTTCAGAAGCTTCATGACATTATATGATGATGCTTTTGAAGCTTCTGAAACTCAGGCTTCATTGATTGATTTCATTTAATTTAATGTAATTTATATAGCACAAATAAACACAACAGGAGTTGACCACTGTGCTTTACAGAGTATAAAACTAAAATACAAGACAAAAAAGAAAGAAAGCAGTAAAACATAATAAACATAAAACATAATTAAGAACTGCTAAATGCTCTGGCCAGAAGATAAGATTTTAACTTTGATTTAAACTCATGTACAGAGGACAGGGATCTCAGATAAAAAGGAAGACTATTCCAGAGCCTAGGTCCAACAACGGCAAACGCACGACCCCCTCTTGACTTCAGTCATGTTCGGGGCTGAGATAGAGAGTAACTGTTTGTGGACCGTAGACACCTGCCTGATGTATTCAGATTTAAAAGTTCAGACAGGTACGAGGGTGCAAGACCATTTAGAGATTTAAAAACAAACATCAATATTTTGAAATCAACTCTATGACGTACCGGCAGCCAATTTAGAGCCATTAAAATAGGAGTAATATGTTGATGTTTGCGGACTCCCGTTAAAAATCTGGCTGCAGCGTTTTGAACCATTTGAAGCCTTGTAAAAGAGCACTGGGAAATTCCAGCATATAAAGAATTACAATAGTCCATTCGAGATAAAACGACTGATGTTGTATGAACAGAAACCAGCAGGACAAACTTGACCAAAATCACATCCTCAATTTCTTTTGGTCTTTCTCTCGATGCTCTCGCTGGCTCTGGGCTCACTGAGGATGAACATTTACATGTTGAGGTGTAACATCCAGACAAGATTCAGTCACCTCTGTGATTTATCTGATCAATAATGCATTTACATGTTGAGGTGTAACATCCAGACAAGATTCAGTCACCTCTGTGATTTATCTGATCAATACTGCATTTACATGTTGAGGTAGCTGCTGATGTGTTCACTGGCTTTTTATCCAACACAAATGCTCCTCAGTTTATCAACAATACTAATGGACAAATTAACTTATGGTTAGCTACTCCATGTAGATTTATTCACATTACTTACATTAATCTAAAGCAGTGTTGAACAGTGAATTCTACATAACAGCACACATAATGTTACATCACTCACTCAGATGTCTGTTCATGTTGTGATGTGCTCATCTGTAATTCTTTTAGAATATTTTCCTGTCTCATATTAAATAAACATTTAGTAATCGTCTTTAAGATGTATGGTTTAAATGCACTTTGGAGACGTGCGTGTGGTTACTGGAGGTCTGGAGCTCCCCTGTTCGCTATAGGCTACATAATAAAACATGTTTTTACAGCAAAATCATAAATATACTGATATATACAATTGAACAGTTTACTCTACAGTAGCTCAATAAAAGCGATTTTAACACATATAACCGTGTTTTTGATTTATAATACTCACATTTGTAAACAGCCTCGTCGCTGATCTCCATCACGTTTGATGATGATTTACTGATCTCCCGTGGCCTCCTGGGATAGAAAAGTGTCCATCGGATGAACACTTCAGAATCTGGGCAGAAGCAGTAGGACATCCGGGAACTTCTCGACTTCTCTTTTAAGAATACTGAGGTTTCGGACATACTTATTCGCTCGCCTACTGCTTTTCCCCTACTATATAGTAGAGAAGTAGGCATATTCGGATGCACTTTAAGTAGACGCACGTCCGAATGTCGCGAGAATTATTACGTCACCCAGGTAATTCTCGACTACTCTTTTATGAATACTAAGGATTCGGACATACTTATTCGCTCGCCTACTGCTTTTCCCCTACTATATAGTAGAGAAGTAGGCGGTTTCGGATGCAGCCCTGGACTTTAGTTTGTGTTTTGGGTGCGGCAGTTGTCCGTGAGGGGCTGCCGCTTTACTTTTGTGTTTATTAATGTTATTAAAGTCTTTTGAATATTCGCCGGTTCCCGCCTCCTTCTTCCCGTTCTACGAACTGCGTTACATATATAATAAAAACAAAAAATATGCAAATATTTTCTGTAAAATTAGTAAATTAGCCAATTTTGTTTAAATGAAGGATTGCAGAAATAAGTACACCCTAGATTTAATTCAGCAAATGTGTAATATTCTAGGTCTAGTCCTCCATAACAAGTACACTGCTCTGACCCTTCTTGGCACTGAGTGTACAAGTTCATGACAAAATGCCACATCTGTCCTGTTTAACTCCTGGAGGACGACCTCCTTGAATGCTCTGGTCTTTAATGGGGAGCTTTGCTCAGCTCATCTCTACAGAATCCCCCACAGCTGCTCAAGAGCGTTAAGACTGAGTGAAATACATGTCCACTGAAGGATTTTCACCTTGGGAGAATGAATATCTTCATTGTCATGCTGAAAAAATGGCCAATAATGCAGGGAATGAGGGGAGGGTAGCATCTTCTGTTTCAAATTTTTGTATTCCATCACACAGTAGTGTGTGAATTCATGACAGCGTTGATAAAGTACAACTCCCTCACACCTTCAGCACTCATTCATCCCTATACAAGAGCTTTACTACCACTGAATGTCACTGTGGGTACCACACACTTCTCACTGTACTCCTCCTCTAGCAACAACAGAACATTTTGGATACTTTTGGATCTGAAATGATTGACTTGGTCTCTTGAGACCAGAGCATGGATTCCCAGAAGTCTCTATTTTGTAGCTACTTCTGCTATATTTTCACACTTAAAACAATAATTTGGTATTCCTCTTGTAACATTGTTTTCTTTTATGCTAAGAAATAAATAAGTATATAAAAATAATAAAGTATGATTCAGTGCGCTATATGACACTTAATTGTCAGGTTTAATATACTTATTTGTTGATCAACAATTGCCTTTTTTTGTTTTATTTAGTAACATTCAGGTACTCATTTTTGCACTTTGATAAGAAAAACTTATTTTGCTGAATAATTTTGGCATTCTTCTTTGGAAATTGATTACATTACATTTACATTTACATTTATGCATTTAGCAGACGCTTTTATCCAAAGCGACTTACAGTGCATTCAGGCTATACATTTTTTTTTTATCAGTATGTGTGTTCCCTGGGAATTGAACCCACGACCTTTTGCGCTGCTAACGCAATGCTCTACCACTGAGCCACAGGAACATTATTAAGCAGGCTTGCTGCAACATTATATCTCCAAAGAACCCTAACGTGTCATCTAAGTAAAGAGTGAGTTTTAGAGGGGTGCACCCATTTAAGCTGTGCACTGTATAAAATCAGTCTGTGGGACATACTTTCACAAAGAGCGTGATTTATTCAGTGCACTGCGTCCTCTCTTTCTCTCTCTGTAATTGCAGAAATGGCTTCACATCTGCACTACAAGAGCACTGCAGGCTGCGTTACAAGACTTTTAATCGTGTTTCGGGACAGTTGACAGAAATGTCACTTGCCCAATCTGGCCAATCTTGCATCGTCACTAAAGTTTACCATTTATATGTTTTTAATTCAAGACCAATAAGCCACAAAAGAGAAAACTTTTCAGGACTTGTGCACAATGCACTTTTTTTATAGACAGTTCCTTGCGTTGACAATCCAATGTGCTGCATTATTTTCTCATTGCACCCTATCGATACTGAATGATATGAAACATATGGCTGATACATTTTTAGCTGCATCGCCCAGCCCTATGCTATTATATTGTAAATATGAAATCAATAGCATAAAATGGTCTAAAAATTATGATAATATTGTTTATTATTTTTGGGACAATATATGGCGCACCAAAAAGCCTACTGTCCACATGTCTCTCCATGTCACATAAAACCATTTTAATTAGGACACTCGTGACATTCTTCAAAAATAACATTAATTTCTGTTTCTGACATTTTAATAAGTATCAAATGATTGAGTTCAGCTTTGAAAGTAAAACAAACCTGTTTGTGTCTCAGTATCTTCATGTTTGAATGTTTTTTCACTCTTCAAGTCTTCATTCTCCTCTTTCAGAAACTCCATCTTTATAACAGTGTGTCACGTGGATCTCAGCTGCTTCAGGAATAGTTTTTCTGTGTGTAAAATAAATTAAACTAAATCTCTGGCTGCATCTCAATCAGTAGTTCAGTAGTCAGCACACTAATAAGACTTGGGTAAAGTTGGTTTTATATTTGCACATTCACAACAGTCACACATTTTCGCGTTCAATAACTTTTTAATTATATGTGCAATAAAGTTATTTTTGGCAAATTCTATTCAGCGACATCATTGTCAACCTACTTCATTTTTTTTTTTTAAAACTAACTGAATGCAGAAGTCCGAATGTGCGAATATAAAACCAGCTTTACCCAAGTACTAATAAGGGAGTCAGTCAGAGAGAGTTAATGGACTTAAGTCACCTGATTTAGAATAAATAAATAAACAGGTTCATATTTACATTTAGTCATTTAGCAGACACTTTTATCCAAAGCGACTCACAAATGAGGACAATGGAAGCAATCAAAATCAACAAAAGAGCAATGATATACAAGAGCTATAACAAGTCTGAACGCAGTACATGTAGCAATTTTAAATTATATAATAAATAAAAAGAAAACAGATAGAACAGAAAAAGAATAGAGCAAGCTAGTTTTAGAGGCTTTTTGGTAAAAAAAAAACAAATCGATAAAATAAAAATCGATAGAATACAAAAAGAATAGAGAAGTTAATGTTTTGTTTTTGAAGAAAACAAGCAGCTAGTAAATGAATAAGAATGCAAGTCTAAAATGGGCAAGTTTCTTTTTTTAAGAATAGAATTAGAATAAAATATAGAGAGTTAGAGGATCAAATAAAGCTGAAGAGATGTGTTTTTAGCCGTTTCTTGAAGATGCTCGGATTGAGTTGTGCAGGTCATTCCAACAGGAGGAAACACATTTATACTGGAATATATATTTGATTTGATTGCACTTCCATGAAAACATTTGCAGTTGGTTTAAGATAATCTGATTAATAGAGAGTGAAATGAGACGTTACTCGTGTGGATGCGCTTCACTCAAACAATAACCTTCATTACTGTCACATAAACTGTTGCAATGTTACATTCAATAACAATCAATGATCTCTACAACGCTTGTATAAACTTTAAAGTAGTCTGACCGTGTTTATCGATGAAAACACAACAAACCCTTCTTCAGCTGAAACACAGACACGGAAGCGCGGCACAGCTCTGTGACGTCACATCACCAGATCAATCCTGAATCAATACCGTGAAGCCGGTTTAGCTGGCAAGCCGGGTCAGTTTCAGTTTAGTTTACACCAGTCCTGGGTTTTAGCTGCGTTCATTGCCATAGTAACCTACACTTCATGGCTAACCTGCTCCGGGGCAGATTATAACTAGGTGTGTTCGATTTCATGCAGCACCATGAAAACCGATCGGCGGCTGACTTGAAGCAGTGCATGCTGGTTAGAAAATGTGTCCGACTTGAACCAACTGTCACGTGTGGCATCAAAGTACCGCGAGAGTGTTTCAAGAGCAGCCTCTCTTTTTTTTTTATTATGCCTTACATCAGAACAATACAGTGAGAAACATTCAAACGTAAAAGAAAACATAGAAAAAGATGAACAACATTAATATAATGAAACAGTGCCAGAGGACAAAAAACAACAACAACAAAAAATAAATAAATAAACTTTTTTTGGGGGGGAGAGCAGCTTCTCCTGATGACGACACAACTGTTTCATGATTGGCCAAATTCACCACATGACAACAATGACGTGTGTTTCTAACATCTTCAAATCCAATACTGCTTACAAAATGACAGTATTACTAATCTTGCCAAAGAATTATTTACAGGATTGAGTAAGGATTATAAGAAAAAAATGGGGAGTTCTTTAAATATAAAGCAAGGTATATCGCTGTTAAAAGAAGTAAAGAATTTAAAAACTTTAAAAATCAATCTGAGCTAGAGTTGGTCAATAGACTTAATTCGATATTGTTAAAAGAATCAACTACAGAGGAAGAAGAACTGGAGATTAAAAAACTGATTTGAAATTGGCTAGAGGTGCATATATAAGATCTAGAGCTAAGTGGCTTGAAGAGGGGGAGAAGAACTCCAGTTATTGTTTTTCTTTGGAAAAACAGAATGGTCAGAGGAAAACTCTTTCAGCACTTAATCTTAATGGCGTTATCTCAAAAGTAATTTCAGAATTTGTTACCACATTTTACCGTAATCTTTACTCTTCCAAATTTAATTGACATATGTGAAGAATTCATTGATAAGATTAAGTACGATATTAAGGTTATTGATAGTGAGTTCAAAAAAATGTGTGATTCTGAATTAACAGTAGATGAAATTAAGCAAGCTCTAAATTCAATGAAAATGGGTAAATCGCCTGGTATTGACGGGCTTCCTGTAGAATTTTATGTCCACTTTTGGGAGATTGTTAAATTACCTTTATTTTATATGTATAAAGAATGCCTCAGTCAGGGAGATATGACAGCTACTATGAAGCAAGGTGTTATCTCTCTTATACCGAAACCAGAAAAGGATCTTCTATCAATTGACAATTGGCGTCCTATTACCCTTTTAACAATAGATTATAAAATATTAGCCTCTGTTTATGCCAATAGATTAAGAGTCGTCTGGGTTGTATTATCTCAGAATCTCAATCTGGATTTATGAAAGATCGTCATATTTCTAACAACATAAGGTTAGTTTTGGATTTATTGGATTATTCTAGTTTGATTCAGTCGGATGGCCTTATTCTCTTTCTTGATTTTTATAAAGCTTTTGATTGTATAGAACACAATTTTATTTTCCGTACCTTAGAGATGTTTGGATTTGGGAAATCGTTTAATGATACTATAGCCATGTTTTATAGGGGTATTAATAGTTCTGTGATTGTAAATTTTGACACTTCTAAGAGATTTGACATCTTATCGTGGAGTTAGGCAGGGCTGTCCGATCTCCCCTTTTTTGTTTCTTTTAGCCACAGAGCTACTTTGTCTGAACATTAACCACAATGAGAATTTCTATTTTTGACAAGGAGGTTAAAATTGCACAGCTAGCCGATGACACAACACTGTTTTTGAAGGATAAAAGTCAATTACCTAAAGCTTTGGAGTTAGTTGAACAATTTTCGTGTGCCTCTAAAAATAAATATTTCAGAGTGCGAAATTATCCCAATTCATGACACGGATAACACATCTTTAGAAAATATTCCAGTTAAAAACTGTGTAAAATATTTGGGTAATCATATTACTAAAAACTCAATGACCAGACATTATTAAAAATTTCATGAGAAAATTATAAAAACCAAAAATATCTTTAACATTTGGCTTCAGAGAGATCTTTCGTTGTTTGTCAGTCCTTTTGTTAAGGTAGAACTCTCTCGCTTTGTATATACAGCACTTTCCCTATATATTAATGACAAGGCTATAAAAGAGATTAACCCTAAGGGGATGGCTGTATCGCCGGCGATACCAACTCGTTTTTTTTAAGACCAGTGCAAAAGACATTAAAAATACTCCGTCGATTTTGGTCATACAGATAAGTGTTATACATCAGTTGAAACTTTGAAGTGTCTATTTTTTTTTGTGTACACTCACGAATACAACAAAACTTTGTGGTTTTGGAAAAAAAAAAGAAAACTAACAGGATGCGTTCTTTGTCTTCTCCATCTCCGCGAGCTGCTCTTCAAAATACGTCACTAAAATGAACTGTAACTCAGCGAAAACTCAACACACGGACATGGGAGTTATATCTATAGAAAGCTGTAAGTGTCTAATTTGAAATGAAGTAAGTCTTATCGAAAACAAACATTCTGTGATGAAGTAATCCGTATGAAACCAACACGATGTTCAGTCTGTCCCGTCTAACTCATTATTTCTAATGCGATCCCGCCCCCTCGCGTTCATATGTAAATAACCACGTGTGCCGCGTGCTCAAGGAGACGCCCAACAACAAACAAAGCCAGATCATTCCTCTCGGCTAACATTACTGTTCGTTTCTGGAAGAAGACACGCTGAATAAAAGCTGGATTTGCCTCCAAATAAGAGCAAGAGTTCATCCAGAAGAGAAGAGCGATCTCTTGATGGGATCCAATGGGATCTAATGGGATCCCATTAGTCAGTCACACTGATGTTACGTCGAAAGTGACTGACTGATAGGGAACTGATGTTATTGTGAGATCTAACCATGACATGCCACCTTTTATTATATCCATTCTTGTTGGTTTCCCATCATTCAAGCATACAAGCGAGTGTTCTTCTATAAATTCTTCTATAATTATCCCATTATTGTCTGTTGTTGAAGAAAATTAATTTTAATGCTTTTGTTTATATAGTGCAAAACCTTTTTGGTATGACTGTGTAGAAGGAGAATGGTCTGGGGATTTTAGCCTAAAGATGTATGGACGACAAGGGGAGTCCACAGAAGGGTGATGGGTGGAAAACCGGACCAGTGGGAGAAGGGCCAGATGTATGTTAGTGACCTGAAAGGTTACTTAGGCCCTAAATGTAAAGGGAGTAAGGCTGTGCAACATGATTTAGTAGAATGCTATTTACTTCCTCTCCAAGTATGGAAAAGTACAGCTGCAAGATTGTAACTTTGTAACCTTGAGTGTGCGGATATAAGGTGGAGGAGCACCCTCCCCGTTTGTCGCACTCTGCAGGGACCTGTGTTTCTGTATGACTGTTGACCTTCTTTGCAAAGAATAAAACCTTTAAAGACTAAAAGTGAGTTTGTCTCTTATGTTGATGAGAGTAAGTTAAAATTGCCACAACAATTTGGTGTCAGATAGTGGGATACCTTGGATGTGTCTTCTGGACCTGAGAGAGGACGGTGACCCTACATTCTGGACTTAGAGTCCAGCCCTAACCCCGAATAGGTTTGAAGGGACGGCAGGGACCGACCGCCAAGGCCCGGAGGGGACACCACTGGAATCTGTAAATGAACCCAGGTGGCAACAGGACTCTCGGGTAAGAGACAAATCAAAATTTTCTAAAGAATTTGGGTTTTGATTTGAATTGGAATTAAGATAAGGGGATAAACCATATTGGTGGGTCTGGCTCTGTGGAAGTCCGTAATCAAGAAGTCTCTGAGAAAGATTGAGGTTACGTGGAGCACAGTTAAGACGTTTTCTAGAAGAAATTGAAACTGGGCAACGAGGCGTGATCGGAAATTTAGCAAGAAATTGAGATCACGAGATCCGGAGATTTCGAAGCAAGAAATTGAGATCACGCGCAGCCAGTTAACATATTTCTAAAAAGGGGAAATTGAAACTGTGCAGGTAGTAATCGGAGCTGCACGAGGCACTCCGCCCGTCCGATTTGGGGTTAGCGATCGGATCTGTTGGAGACGTCTAAACAGATTATAGGCGCCGAAAAGTAGCCCACAGAGGAGAAACAGCAAATATGGGGAAGTCCCAGAGCAAGCTCGCTAAATATGATACACCGGTATTTTGTCAAATGAAAAAATTATATGGCCAGAAATGCATGCAAGATATGGGGAAACTAATTAGGTATCATGATCTTCCAAAAGAGGGAACATTAAGTGTCACAAGATTAAATGTTGTAAAGGAATCAGTTGAAGAGGGAAGCACAAAGCAGAAAGGGTGCTGTGTGAAACATATGTGTGATAGATGTGAGAAGACGGTGAATTGTTGGGTGGGGGAGGCAGACAAAAGGGAAAGAAGAGCGATGCAAAAAGAATTAGCATGTAGATCTGATAGAAAAAAGGAAAATGAAAAATGTGAAGAAAAAGTAACTGCATCACATAGACCTACTAACCGCTCTGATGTTTCTGTCTCTAAACATGCACCACCGCCCTATCATCACTACCCCGTCGCTGAGCTGCAAGCCCTGAAAGTGGACCCTGACCTCAACTGCTCTCCACCAAAAAGACCAACAGCACCGCAAGCGGAGGAAGAAGAAACAGAGGAAGACCCCGATGTGATTCCTGAAACCCCCCACGAAGAAGCTGAAGAGGAGAGAGTGCTCATGGCTGCCCGACAAAGAAAAGAAAAACCAGACAAACGGTGAAAGAAGAAAATGTGAGTATAACAGCTCCGATGATTGAAGTTTCGGGACCTGATGGGCCGATGATGGTTTTCAGACCATGGACTGTGACTGATATGAAGGAAGCGATGGCTCATTTGCCGAGTCCGGAAGAAGCGGGTGACAGATTTTCTACCGAACTGGTCACATTCTGCAAAGAATTCAGCCCCACTGTGCACGAGGTGAGGAGGCTGCTAGCAGTGAAATTGGGGGCTTCGAGCTGGCACAAAGTGAGTGGAAGGCTGCAAAGGGAAGGCTGCAGGAGAGAAAACAGCAAATGGGAACACCGGACCGAGGAAATGAGAACCAGCCAACCGAGGAAATCAACCGGAAACATGGGAGTGTCATTTAAAGAGCTGGTTTTTGAATGGATTGAGACCTGAGATTGCGCAAGCAGTGAAAACCAGCTACATAGAATGGAAAAATGGACGATTATCTGCTGTTCTAGCTTTGCATGCAGAAGAACTGCAGACAGCAAAGAAAGAAAGAGTTAAAGCAAAGACTGACAAAGATTTACAGCTGGCCCTAGTGCAAGCTGTCTCGAGGCCAGAGGAATCCTCTATGCAGCACCGTCAGCAGATGGGAGGAGGAAGAGGAAAAAGGTGGAAGATATTCGAACGGGGCTGGAAGAAACTTTGAAAAACGGGGTTGTTGGATTTGCGACACCGATGATCACGAGATGAGAAAATGCACCAAATGCAGACTGTGCAAGAAGGATGGTCATTGGGCCAAGGACTGTCCAGACAACCAGCGAGATCAAGAA
The DNA here is from genome assembly GCA_027422415.1 of Schizothorax lantsangensis. Taxonomy (NCBI): domain Eukaryota; kingdom Metazoa; phylum Chordata; class Actinopteri; order Cypriniformes; family Cyprinidae; genus Schizothorax; species Schizothorax lantsangensis. The sequence continues at coordinate 33,375,247 of CM049851.1, read as the reverse complement.
GCAGACTGAAGCGAGGAGGACGGAGAGCAGAAAGGAGGGGTTCAGGGCGAGCGGCCAGCGGCGACTGAACAGGGAAGTGAAACATTTTTAACCACACACATACACACATACACTGCTCTCTGCAATGAAGAAAAAGCTTGCATTTCTTTGTGTAATTCTGATTTGAATGATGAAAATTCTGATAAATGTTTAATGATGTATGAAAGTGAAGCATTTAAGAAAATGCCTAATTATCCCATGCTGGTTGAGGGGGTAATGATTGAGTTTTTAGCTGATTCTGGGGCTTCAAGGTCCTCTATACGACCATGTGACTTGCCATGTCAACCGTCATTATCAGATAAAACAAATGAGTCCATTTCTGCATCAGGGAATACAATTTTTGAAAGATTTACAGTGCCTCTAAATTGTGAGACAGAGGGGGGCAGAGTGCTGAATCATGCATTCGTTTATTCACCAAAATGCCCTGTGTCAATTTTGGGTCGAGATCTGTTATGCAAACTAAATTTGATACTAGTTGCGGACTCCTCGGGTGTCAGAGTGGCAGAAGAGGGGGAGCAATGGTGCTGTTTGCAAGCAGAGCCTCAGTGGGCCTATGAATGGCACATCATAGATCATGATTGGGCTGAAATGATGTGCGAATTGGCAAAGAGTCAAACTAAGTCACATAATACAGAAATTATGTTGCCTGACAATTTGCATTGCACGTCACATGTCGTAATGGAATTAGACAAACAAACAGTATGAAAAAGACTGGTTTGAGGGAGAAAAAGGAGAAACTTTGAGTTTTGAGAAAATATTTTGGACAGAAAATATGTGTGCTGTTTCAGTCAGAAAAAACAGCTTCCTTTTTTCCTAATGCCAGAGTCTGTGCTTCACTTATCACTCTCCAAGGCCAAAGAGCAGACATGGGCTAAGATGGGGGGGTTTGTGAAGAAATGTGTTGATGCTACAGACTGGTGTGAGATAAGCGCTGGTGTGAAACACAGCGAGAGTTTAGGAGCATTTATGTCAGACTGCAAACATGAAATTGAGGTAGAGAGAGAAGTGGTAACCATTGGCTTGTCAAAATTGTAGTTTGTAAAACAACAAGTTACAGTTTTGGGTCATGTCATAACACCAAACAGCAAATCCCTGTCTGACAAAAGAGTTCAAGGCATTAAAGATGTACCAAGACCAATCACAAAGAAACAAATGCTGTCATTTTTAGGAATGTGTTCATATTGTCGAACATTTATTCCAAATTCTGCAATTCTTGAGCAGCCTCTGAGAGCCCTAACAATAGGGAAGGGGCTGAGGTCATGTGACAAAGTTGAATGGACAAGGGAGGCAGATGAGGCATTTGTGAACATGAAAGTTCAGCTGTCTCTGGCGCCAACTTTGGGCCTACCAGTACCAACTATATGGCGTTATTTTACTGCCAAATGTCGAGAGCGCATTTTGGTAGCGCGAAAGTAGATTAATATAATGCGCGAGCGTGAATCTCCCTGCTCGCGCGCGAATTTCCTTTGCTCTCGCACAAAACCGGACGCGCGCGCTCCGATATACGCTGCTCTCGTGCAGAGAGAGTGCGCGCACTTAAAACGTGTCTCTCCTCTTGCTCAAGTGTGCGTGTGTGCGCTCAAACTTTGTCCTGTGCACTGGCACATCTCTCCTTGCTCTTGCACTAGATATTAATTATTTTCACACCTGGAATAAACATCAAAAGTTATCAACCAATCAGATTTTTCTATGACTGACCAGATGAAAATACTAAGCCTATGTGAAGAGGGAACTGATCCTGGAATTTCTCTACAATTTAATAATATTTAGTCATATCAAATGTATATTAGAAATGGCTAGGAATCGGGTGCTTGGATGATTTATTATAAATAAAAATAAAAACTAGTCTAATTGTCTAATTGTTTGGTCAAACCCCTGAGCGATTTATCTAAACAAACAAACAAAAAAGTATATGATTCTTAAAGTTCATGTGGCCATACATGTATTGTGTACTTGGGTTGAAATAAATAAATAAATAAATATAATATATATATATATATATATATATATATATATATATACACACACACATGAAGATTAATTATTTTCGCACCTGAATTAAACGTTGTCAAAAGTTATCATTATGCACTTTTAAAAATATCTTGAAACAGATTTCTTCATTAGGGCCTTTCCTTCATTTTTTTTTTTTTTTTGTGGCATATGTTGCATTTTTGTTTTAACACACTGGTTATTGTAGGCTACTTTGTTTTACTTTATATCTTTTATGTTTGTATTTTGTTCTTTTCTGTGAAATATTTTGACAATCAAAGAAGGATCTTTCATTTATTTCCAGTTTAATAATATTTAGCAATGTTAATCAAATTTATTTTTGAAATGGCTAGAAATTATGTGCTTGGATGATTTGTACATAAATAACCTCTGTCCAACTATGTTTGATCAAACCCCTCGATTTATCTAAAAACAGCCCATGGCTCTAAAGACTTCATATAAAAGGTCAATGTTATGTCATATTATGTCAGATATCTCAACTGAATTTAAAATCATTGCAATAAATTCTCAGTTGTTGGCAATAGTAAGTAACAATTCCTATCAAACAACATCAAATGCAAAAATAGTTGTAAACGATGATATCATAACACACTAAATGCTCTGATAGAATCACTGTTTGGACATTTATTGGGAGCTTATTTTTTTAAATCCAGTGTTTGTTTTCAGTTCTGATTTATTTAAACCCAAGTACACAATACATGTATGGCCACATGAACTTTAAGAATCATATACTTTTTTGTTTGTTTGTTTAGATAAATCGCTCAGGGGGTTTGACCAAACAATTAGACAAACTAGTTTTTATTTTTATTTTTAATAAATCATCCAAGCACCCGATTCCTAGCCATTTCTAATATACATTTGATATGACTAAATATTATTAAATTGTAGAGAAATTCCAGGATCAGTTCCCTCTTCATGTAGGCCTAGTATTTTCATCATAGAAAAATCTGATTGGCTGATAACTTTTGACGTTTAATCCAGGTGTGAAAATAATTAATATCTAGCGCAAGAGCAAGGAGAGATGTGCGAGTGCACAGGACAAAGTTTGAGCGCGCACACGCACACTTGAGCAAGAGGAGAGACACGTTTTAAGTGCGCGCACTCTCTCTGTGCGAGAGCAGCGTAACGTTATATCCGAGCAGGGAGATTCGCGCTCGCGCATTATATTAATCTACTTTCGCGCTACAAAAATGCGCTCTCGACATTTGGCAGTAAAATAACGCCATACAACTAAGCCTTTTGTTCAGATGGTGGATGAGAAAAATGGGTTTATGACTTCTGTGGTACTGCAAAATCATGGAGACCGATTGAGACCTGTGGCTTATTTTTCAAGCAAACTAGATCCGGTTGCAGCAGGCCTGCTGTTGTCTGAGGGCGGTGGCTGCTGCTGAACAGGCCGTAATGGCGTCTAGAGAATTTGTAGGTTACTTTGACCTGAAACTTTTCGTGCCACATTCTGTGTCCATGATTCTGCAAGAACAAAAAACATCGCATTTATCGACGGCTAGGTGGTTACGATACCACACTATCTTGCTTGATATGCCGAATATCACTGTTAGACGATGCACAACCTTGAATGCTGCCACTCTCCTCCCGACGCAGGGGGATGGGGAGGAGCACCATTGTTGTCTGACTGCGCTAGAACAAGTGTGTACACCGCGTCCAGATATTTCTGACGTACCACTTGAAAACTGTGAAAATGTCCTCTTTGTGGATGGCTCAGCGTACAAAGATTCACAAACAGGCCAGAATAAAGTTGGCTATGTAGTAACAACTAAGTTTGAAGTCGTGGCGTCTGGCTCGCTGCCAGCAAACTATTCAGCACAAGCAGCAGAGCTTGTAGCATTAACAGAAGCGTGTAAACTTATGGCAGATAAATGCGTCACAATTTACACCGATTCGCGTCACTCATTCGGTGTCACGCATGATTTTGGAGCACTGTGGAAACACAGAACATTTTTTAAGTCAGATGGGCGACCAATATTAAAAGCTCCTCTTGTCGCAGATTTACTGGAGGCCATTGTGCTGTCTGATAAGGTGGCCGTCTGCAAGTGTGCAGCACACACACGTAACAAAGATTTTGTATCCACAGGAGACGCCAGAGCAGACGCAGCTGCGAAGGCCGCAGCGGCTAAGCAGACAAAAGAAACAGAGTGTACTTTGCTATCTGAAATTGACCCAGACATTTCCTCTCCTTTACAGAGCATGCAGGCCTTTGCCTCAGTGGCAGAGAGAAACCAGTGGAGCAAGTGTGGCTGTAAAATGACTGATGGTGTTTGGATGAGCTGTGATGGCAAGCCTTGTCTACCTCGACACTTCTTTCCTCATTATGCCAGGTCAATGCATGGGAAAGACCATGCATCAAAAGGGGGAATGGTTATACAAATGAAAGAATTGTGGTTTACGAAGGGGTTTACAATATTTGCTGAAAACTTTTGTAAGAGATGTGTCATTTGCAACACCCACAATGTGGCAAAAGGTATAAAAATGTCCCAGGTATCCCAGCCGGCACCGACAGGTCCTTTTTAGTATCTACAAATGGATTTCATCAAGCTGTCCCCATGTGAGGGAAAGAAATATTGTTTGGTGTTGGTGGACATGTGGTCCAAATGGGTCGAGGTATTCCCAACATCAAAACAGGATGCAGCAGCAGTAGCAAAGGCTCTGCTGACTGAGATAGTCCCGAGGTGGGGGATCCCACAGAAAATCAGCTCGGACAATGGGACACATTTTGTTAATGAGGCAATCAAACAAGTGGGTAAATTTCTGGGAATAAATTTGAGCACACATTGCGGTTACAGACCCGCCTCAGGGGGCATGGCCAAACCACAGAACAGGATAATTAAAAACAAATTGGCTAAATGTTGTGAGGAAACTGGACTCACATGGGTTAAAGTGCTCCCGATCGTCCTCATGTACATGAGAATGAGAATGAGAAAACGATCTAGGGTAAACCTGAGCCCATTCGAAATTCTCTTTGGTAAACCACCTTATATGGGAATAGATGGGGGTAAATAACAGTTGCCATCGACAGAGGTGTGTGAGCATGACATGTTAAGTTACTGCAAAGAAATGTCTTCGCTGTTGTCTAATGTCTGTGTGCAGGTGAAAGCCGCTCAGGGGAAAGTTGCTGAAACGCCCTTGCATGACATTAAACCAGGAGATTTCGTGGTGGTACGAGATCTGAGGAGAAAGAGTTGGAAGGCAAAAAGGTGGTTGGGACCGTTCCAGGTGCTTCTATCTACCCACACGGCTGTGAAGGTAGCTGAGAGGGCAACGTGGATTAAGAACGGAGGAACGGAGAGAATAAGAGATCTGAAGCACATGTCAATAAATGCCAGGATCCTGTATAAACACCAAGTGCCTTTATGATTGCAAATGGATCTGTGGTGAAAGTAAAGCTTAGTAAAAATTAGGAATTACAATAGAGATTTAAAATGATTCGATGAATTATGGTATTTATTTGTCTGTATTTTTGTATTTCACTATTGAGTATTGAACTCGAAAAGGTCTTATTGTATTATATTGTAAATAATAGTTTTACAAGACGGGTGTGCATGCAAGGTTCGTATTAGGGATGCATCGATCCGATACTCAGGATCGGTATCGGCTCCGATCCGGTCATTTTCTGCGGATCGGGTATCGGAGAGACGAGACCGATCCAAATCCGATATTGTGTGTATACTATTCTGTGTTATTGTTAAGCCCCACGAAAGCACAAAAGCATTATAAAGCACCATAAAGTCCAAGTCAAAGTGTTCTGAAGCCGTTTCATAGTTTAATGTGAGGTACAGATGAATATTTAAGTCGTTAAATTCAAGTTCAGGTAAACTCTTCTCTCGCTGCGTCTGTCTGTCATCCTCCATTCAGCATTCAAACTGCGTGTTGCGTTCAGTTACTACAGTCAAAACAATGAAACTCTCTTCAAGAGCGCTCAATAACTGAGATTTAAAACTGTTAAAAGAAAAGGCTCAATAAACTATCGCGCAGATTTAATAAGCTACGCATCAATATCTCTTTCCTCTGTGCTTTGAACTCTTCTATCCGGAGCTGCGCGCTGTGACTCCGTGCTGCTTCAAGCGCATCATTCTGCGCACGGGATGCGCATAAGAGCTTTGTACCGTTCTCTATTGGAGCTTTTCGTATTATAATACTTTGCCGCAATGAAATATTATTTATAGCGTTTCTTGTACTGTCCTATCAAGGCTATTAATAATATAATGTATAGCACAGTAATGGAGGCAGGACTCCTCTATCATATGTTGCTGCCTTCATTACTGTGCTATATATTTAAAAGAAATGTCTTTTAATTTTGTAGTTTATATTTATAAATTAATACATTTACTTATTTTCATTAATGTATTTTACAACAATGCAAAGAGCAATGTGTAACATTTTACCAGATTTAGTCCTTCACATATTCACTTTTATTTGTTCCCCACTAAATAATGTTATTTCACTAAATGTTTAGATTTTATAAAATTGTGCACTCATGATTTTTCTAGAATAACTTTTGCTGCTAAATTATCCACTAACCTAGTTTATAATATTATTTTTGTCATAGATGGGCCTGTTTACACCTGGTCATTTCATGTGTTTTCTTGGATCGGATATCTATCTGATTTGATAAAACGTTTCCATTTACACTTGGCCACATAAATCCTCACAAAACGGATATAAATCCGATCTTCTATTCCCGCGCTATATTTCAATTTAACGAAGTTCACGTCAACGAAATCAAAAGCGCTGCATTTTATTAATTATCAGCTCATTTCAAGATCAAAGACCGCAATATGAGAGCGCGCGGCATCAGCACTGGAGAGATAAGTTTGTCTTATAGCTACTTTTAATGAAGATGATTGTGTGTTGAGCGTCTGTGACTTACTTTCAGTTTCATTTGCGGCAGTTTGTGCGTCTGCTTGCTGAAGAGATACTCAGCTACTCGTCCGTGGTGATGCGTGTTGCATTAACGCACTCATATCTGACTATAATGTCATACAGCCTATAACACGGTCTCACACGTTTATTATTTTTACATTTTGGGAGGAGTAAAATTCACATATGTGGATTCAACAACCAGATGCATTTACACATGTCCAGTTTCGTCTGGAATGTGGCCCAGACCACCTCCTGAAGTGGTTTGAGCGATCGGATTTATATTACAAAACGCATGAAGTGACCAGGTGTAAACAGTATAGTGTAAACCCCTATATATTTTTTTCATGTTATTTTTCATTAAAATGAAGTTGTCTAGTAAATTGTGTTTAACACACAAGTATAGAAGTGACACAGAAGTATAGAAACTCTAAATTGAAAAAAAAAACAAAAAACCCTGCGCTAGGATCGGATCGGAATTGGCCGATACTCAGAATTTTCTGGATCGGATCGGATCGGATCTGAAAAAATGGTATCGTTGCATCCCTAGTTCGTATTTGGTATGTGAGAAGTGACTGAGGGTCTGACCCATGTCAGAAGTGCAGTAGCAGTGTTTACTCATTTAGCCCGGCTTCCAGACAACGTAACCAATATCATCACTCACATGAGGATGGCCGTAAAAGAGCCTAAACGAGCAAATGCTGTATGGGGTGAATGGTTGACGAATCTGTGGGGAGGATGGGGATACTGGTTGTTTAACACTGTGTTACCAATTGCGTGGGCAGGATCATTGCTACTGTTATGTTTACCATGCATTTTTCAGCTTGTTTCCAGCTCAGTACAGAGACTGGCGAAAACTAGTGTGACACATCAATTGCTTAAAATGATGGTTTATTCTGATGACATGTTTTTGGACATGTGTGACGAGAAAAATCAGAGATGAAGGGTATAAATGTGATGTGATAACTTAAATTTGCTTTGATATTATCATTATTATTGTTTTAAGTGTATTACATATAATCTTGGTAAAGTAGTAAGAGTGTTAGACATAGAAATACATTTTGTTTTGATTAGTTATCAATGAATGATAAAAAGGGGGAATTGTTGAAGAAAATTAATTTTATGCTTATGTTTATATAGTGCAAAACCTTTTTGGTATGACTGTGTAGAAGGAGAATGGTCTGGGGATTTTAGCCTAAAGATGTATGGACGACAAGGGGAGTCCACAGAAGGGTGATGGGTGGAAAACCGGACCAGTGGGAGAAGTGCCAGATGTATGTTAGTGACCTGAAAGGTTACTTAGGCTCTAAATGTAAAGGGAGTAAGGCTGTGCAACATGATTTAGTAGAATGCTATTTACTTCCTCTCCAAGTATGGAAAAGTACAGCTGCAAGATTGTAACTTTGTAACCTTGAGTGTGCGGATATAAGGTGGAGGAGCACCCTCCCCGTTTGTTGCACTCTGCAGCAACTTGTGTTTCTGTATGACTGTTGACCTTCTTTGCAAAGAATAAAACCTTTAAAGACTAAAAGTGAGTTTGTCTCTTATGCTGATGAGAGTAAGTTAAAATTGCCACAACACTGTATTTATACTACCCCATAAACCATTATGTGCATTAAAATCCCCACATTTAATAATTTTACCCTGTGTATCACCCATCACTTCTTCTAAAATACTATTACTTATTTCTTTGCATGGGTTATAAAAATGTGTAATTCTAATTTCTTCATGTATTCCCATTACTTCTATACTTGCATATTCTACATTATTATTTTTGTATATTCTCTTATTTGCTATACCTTCTTTAATAAAAGTTGCACACCCTCCACCTCTTCCAGTTTCTCTATCTTTCCTCTCTACTACATATCCATTGATCTTAAAATCCAAGGAGCTATTTAACCATGTCTCCTGAATACACATGATGTCTGGTACCTTTTCCATTTCTGTGATATGTTTTTTTAAATTGTTGCCCATTTGCTATTAAGCTACTGGCATTCCAATGTAGTAGGAAAGACATTATACACCTATGTATTATTTTGAGTCATATCCAAAGCAGCAGTTCCTTCCTTTGCTTTCAGAATCCCATGGATCTCCTCCACCGTAACTCCTGTTAACTTTAGAAATTTGTTATCACATCCTACGATAATCTTTAGCTTGTCCTATTTCCTTTACACTTGTGAAGTACCATTTACCACTGCACAAATGAATGCCACAAAGTCAGTTATCATAATATGTAGATCCGAATCATTCCTCGCAAGATTTGCTCCTTTCTGGGTATTTCTAAGATTCCACCCTAATTCCTTGCACATTAGTTCACTTTGTTTCAACTATACATTTTACCTTACGGGTAGCTTCTGCATGTGTTAAATTTTGCACTTTTTATTTTTTGTTCTTCACGAGCTTCTTGCTGTACAGGACATCCTGCGCTATGTCCTCCCCCACACTGCATGTGTTAAATTTTGCATTTTTTATTTTTTGTACGTCACAAGCTTCTTGCTGTACAGGACATCCTGCATATGCTGCGCTATGTCCTCCCCCACACTGCATGTGTTTTGCACTTTTTATTTTTTGTTCTTCACGAGCTTCTTGCTGTACAGGACATCCTGCGCTATGTCCTCCCCCACACTGCATGTGTTAAATTTTGCATTTTTTATTTTTTGTACGTCACAAGCTTCTTGCTGTACAGGACATCCTGCATATGCTGCGCTATGTCCTCCCCCACACTGCATGTGTTTTGCACTTTTTATTTTTTGTTCTTCACGAGCTTCTTGCTGTACAGGACATCCTGCGCTATGTCCTCCCCCACACGCTGAATGCAACAGATTGTACAATGGAGCACTGTAACTTTTTATACGCTTCTTTAACTGTATTTTATTTTGATAATGAACAGGCTGCAATGTCGCAAAAATATGTTGTGTCTTTGTGCGAGTGAGGCGCCGGTGCGATATGGCCATACCAACGCTGGTTGGTTATACAGATGCAAGACATCATTCAAAACTGTCAAGCTTTTGCAAAACAAATAAAACTGTAACTTTTTATTCCTAACTCAGCATATTTTTTTTCCTTTCGTTTCGTTAATCTGTCAATGATTTAAGAGAAATATATTTATTTAACTATGAAGAGTTCACAGCTGAGCGCAGGCATTTCACTCGTTGGATGCGTCAGCGTCACATTTGCATAGTCTGTACTACTTAAATTCCTGATTGGGTGACAGCAAATTTCAAATATTAAATGTAACGATAAAATAACGTTATTAACTGGTTAATGGCCATTTTAAATTTTTGATTCTGTTCGGAACTATAAAAAAAAATGCCCATTGCGCACCCCACTATAATCCATTCAGTATTCACGGATTCACTCTCTGATAACCATTTATCCAGTATTGCCACTTGCCATTGTGTTACGTATAGCCTACTACTGTACATCAGTTAACTAAGTGAAGGTGAAGCAGGTGCTTGCTCAGTGAAATGTCTGTATGCACACTGTCAACACGCGCATGCGAGTAAACAAATAGACTACTGTATGTATAGCATTATTTTTTCTTTTACCATGCAGAAAACTTAAAAATATTTTGGAAAAAAATAAAAAGTATCAAAAAAACAAAACAACCTTTTAAGCCCTAAACACACTGCACGATTGTCGGCTGTCCCAGATGAAAGACTGGCATTGTGAAACAATCTTGGCGAATCAGAGATCGCTGTGAATGCTTCACGATGCCAGTCTTTCGTCTGGGACAGCCTAAAATCGTGCAGTGTGTTTCGGACTTTAAACCATTTCAGAACTCAGTGGTTCTCAAACCTGTCCTGGAGTACCCCCAGCCCTGCACATGCTGTATGTCTCTCTCATCTAACACACCTGATTCAACTCATCAACTCATTAGCGGAGACTGCAAGACCTGAAGAGGCTGTGTCAAATATAGGGAGACATACAAAATGTGCAGTGCTGGGGGTACTTCATGGAGAGGTTTGAGAACCACTGATTTAACTGATAGTATTAATCTGTTAAAATTCTTACTTTCGGTTAATGGTTAAACGGTCAATATGAGCATCCCTAGTCTGTGTACATGTGTCTGTGCAGGAGAAGGTGTGGCCTGTACTCAAGCCACAGAGATCCTGATTGGTCTGGTCCTGATTGGTCTTTCCCTGATTGTTCTGGCCCTGGTTCAAGTGAAAAGGACCTCCCCAAACACACTATGAAAGCCGAATGTGTGCCATCTGTCAGGCTCTATCTTGGTTTTTGCTGTGATTGCGTTTTGAAAGAATTGCTTTTGTTCATTTGATTTCCAATTGTTATTTGTAAATAATTTGTGACCTTAGAGTCACTGGGGTATTAAGTCGCTGGGGTATATATGTAGCAATAGCCAACAATACATTGTATGGGTCAAAATTATTGATTTTTCTTTTATGCCAAAAATCATTAGGATATTAAGATCATGTTCCATGAAGATATTTAGTAAATTTCCTACCGTAAGTATATCAAAACTTCATTTTTTATTAGTAATATGCATTGCTAAGAATTTAATTTGGACAACTTTAAAGGGGTCACATGATGCTTTTTAAAAGATCATTATTTTGTGTATTTGGTGTAACAGAATATGTTGACATCCTTTAATGTTCAAAAAACACATTATTTTTCAAATACTGTACATTATTGTAGGTCCTCTATGCCCTGCCTCTCTCAAACGCTTCGTTTTCTACAAAGTCCCTCCTTCAGACAAGCACAGTCTGCTCTGATTGGCCAACTGGCACAGTGCATTGTGATTGGCCGAACACCACAAGCCGCGTCGGAAATGTAACGCCCCTTTCCATAATTGTGAATTTCAGCTTTCAAAATTTTAAGTAAAGACCGTTAATAATGGAGTTAGTTTTACCATCAGTTCAAGCCCGAGAGGGGAACAGAGTCGCGTGACAGACACAGTGATGATGCTCGTATGTGTTTGTACACAAGCCGCAATTAAGACGATTTCTGACGGGCTGTACACTCCGCTGTGATGTGACTCTGTGTGTGTGTCTCTCTCTCTCTCTCTCTCTCTCTGTCTCTCTCTCTGTTGCATGCTGGGAGTGTGAGGTGGAGCTGAGCGTGTGTTTGAGAGTGTTGAGTGAATGTGATTTTTCACTATTTCTTTTTCTTATCCCTTTTTTTTTTTTTTCATTTATATTGATTTTTCCTCTTGCGAAATATAGTGTAGACAGTGTAGTGAGAGAGGTGTGGGTTTTTTCTCCCGTACGCGCGACTTAAAGTCGCTGCATGGCGTCTGTGCAAGGAGCACCAACTCTGTCGCTCCGTAATGGGTGCAGGTGTATACCCGACCCTGGGGTGACAGTGGAGGAAATGCTCCTGATTATTGGAGAGAAAGTTGGTTTCGAGAAAATCGTATCCGCTTCGTGAATGAACAAGGCTGTAGTTGTGTTTTTAAAATCCGAGCTGCTGGTTAATGAGTTGACGGTGAGCGGAATATGGGTGAAAGAAATGTTTGTTCCGGTAACCCCGCTATCTGCTCCAGCAACGAAAGTTACCATCTCTAATGTCCCACCTTTTGTAAGTAATGAGGCCATCTTAAAAGAACTTCAGAGATTTGGTAAGATCGCAAGCCCTGTAAAAATGATCCCCCTTGGATGTAAAAATGCCGCGCTAAAACACGTTCTCTCTTTTAGACGCCAGATTTACATGTTTTTGAATTCCCCGGAACGTATATTGGAAATTTCTTTCCGTGTTACTCATGGAGAGAGCTCTTTCATGATATATGCCAGTACTGACAGCATGAGATGTTTCGAATGCGGAGATTTGGGCCATAAGCGCTTCACATGCCCACAAAAAAATGAACAAAGTGCGTCCACATCTCGAGCCGAGACGAATAACACAGAAACGCCGAGATCTCAAGAGCCGGTTAAAGGAGTCACAGATGAAGTGAGAGGGCAGCAGGAGGTGAGTGAGCTTCATGTTAATATTGGCGATGTGGAAAAACCTTGCTGCAGTACTGCTGTTGACAAAGATGTGAGTGTACGTGAAGATGTAGATGAACATGAAGCTCAAAGTGATACTGAAGATGTGTGTGAGGGTGTTGTTGCAGGAGAGGCAGGTGCTTCAGAAGGAAATATGGTTGATGAAATGGAGGATTTGTCACAGTGTACTGATGATGGTTCAAGAGATGATGTTGAGCAATGGTCTGATGCTGCAAAAATGGTTGACAATGATTTATACACTCTAGATCAAATACATTCCTTTCTTGACGAAACTAAAGGAAAAACTGGTGTTGAGATAAGTGATTTTTTTCCCGATATTGAAAAGTTTGTTTCTTGTCATGGTGGTTAGGAGAACAAGTAACTATGATGAACTGTCTCAACAGAAACGCTTCCGTCTTAAGAAGCACTTAACTGCCATAAGATCAGGTAAAAAGTCAGGTAAAGCAAAGGAAAAATCTAAATAAATATGATGTTTAAGAACTCTTTTTTCTTTCTTTATGTTTTCCTCTTTCTATCTCTCTTCTTGATGGAAACCTTGAGGGAGGGATCCTTAAATATAAATGGATTGAGAGATGAAAAAAAGAGAAACTTATTGCTAGAATTCATAAGAGTAAAGTATTTAAGTATTGTTTTTTTGCAAGAGACCCACAGCAATGTTAGTAATGAAGTCGATTGGGGCTTGTGGTGGGAAGGGGAGAGAGTGCTTAGTCATGGGACTAATCTTAGTGCTGGGGTGGTGGTGCTTTTCTCTCCTGCTCTTAAAGTTAAAATCCTGAGGAAAACTGAAATAGAGCCAGGAAGACTGGTAGCTGTTAGAGCTGAGTTTCTTATTTGTCAATATTTACGCTCCCAACAGTGGAACAGATAGATTACAACTTTTTGTTAAAATAGAGCAATTTTTAAAGCAGCAGCAGGATGGGGATTTTATTATATTAGGTAGTGATTGGAACTGCACTTTAGATTTCACACGTGACAGGAATGGTGAAGAACCTCACATACAGTCAGCTTCTCGTCTGGCCAGTGTTATGAAAAATATAGGGGTTTCAGATATGTGGAGAGAAAATAATCCTTTAACAAAGCAGTATACTTGGGTGAAAATTAATAATGGTAGGGTTTCTGGTGCACGGTTAGACAGGATTTATGTATCACAAAATGTGAAAAATAGGGTGGTGCATACAGCTATCATTCCTACATCTTTATCCGACCATAAATTTATCACAGTGGAGTGTACATTGGTGAATAGGATTCATAAGAGCTACTACTGGCATTTTAACAACAAGCTATTGGAAGATAAACATTTCTGTGAGAACTTTAAATGCTTCTGGGAAACATGGAATGTTTCTGTATTTCATACAGTGCCTGTATGAAAGTGCTATTCAATGGTGGGAAATCGGTAAAGTGCATATAAGAACATTCTGTCAGCAATATGCAACCCATTCTTCTTCTGTTCTAAAAAAGACATTAGAGTAACTGGAAAAAGAAATAAATAACATGGAGAAGAGTATGACTGTCAATGATGCTGTAAACCTACAAGAGCTGTGGACTGAGAAAAAGAACCAGCTGAGTTCTATCTTAAATGAAAAAGTTAAAGGGGCGCTTGTAAGGAGTCGTTTTTCAACATTAAAAGACATGGACGGTCCGACATCTTTTTTTTTTAACTTGGAGCATAAATCAGGACAAGGAAAACTGATGTACGTTTTGAAGGACAATGATGGTCAAGATACTTCAGATCCTGTGGTGATGCGTAGGCTAGCTGTGGATTTTTACTCCAATTTATTTTCTGCTGAAGCCACTGAAGAGCAAAGTGGAATTGAACTGCTACAGGATATTCCTTCTTTAACTGAAGGGAATAAAGAACTTTTGGAGGTTGATCTTAATTTTGAAGAGGTTACTGCTGCTGTAAATGGTCTCTCTTCAGGAAAAGCACCAGTGATAGACGGACTGTCTTCTGATTTTTTAAAAAAATGTTGGACTATAATAGGACTTGATTATTTTGAAATGCTTAAAGAATGCATTAATAAGGGTGTTCTCCCTGTGAGCTGTCAAAGGGCTGTCCTAACTTTGTTACCAAAAAAGGGCGATTTAACCCTTTTAAAAAACTGGAGGCCGGTGGCAATTTTGTGTTCCGATTATAAAATTTTATCTAAATGTTTGTCAAATAGATTAAACAACGTGTTACATTCTATCATTCACAAAGATCAATCATACTGTGTAAAAGGAAGATCTATTTTAGATAATTTACATTTAGTGAGGGATATTTATGATTTTGCTTTTAACAATAATATTAACCTTGGTGTTTTGTCACTGGACCAAGAAAAGGCCTTTGACAGAGTTGACCACAATTTTCTTCTTGAAACCTTAAAAGCTTTTGGTTTTGGAGACAATTTTATTTCTATGATCAAGCTTCTCTATAATGAGGCCACATGTATGATACAAATTGTTGGTGGTCTCAGTGTTCCTGTTAAAGTTCATAGAGGGATTAGGCAAGGTTGCCCTCTTTCAGGTCAACTCTACAGCATAGTCATTGAGCCTCTGTTATGTAAATTAAGAAACAAGTTAACAGGGTTAAGGGTTGCTGAACCAGACTCTAACGAGTCTATTAAGATTTCTGCATATGCTGATGATGTCACAATTTTAGTTAGAGGTCATGCTGATGTTCACTTCTTAAAAGATGCTCTAGCATGTTATGGTAGAGCATCCTCAGCTAAGGTGAACTGGAGCAAAAGCAATGCTCTGTGGTGTGGTCAGAACTCTAATGGTCCTATGCTTCCAGGTGGTTTGCAGTGAGGGAGAACAGGGTTCAAATATCTAGGGTTTTTTTTAGGCACAGATGATTTTAGGAAACAAAACTGGGAGGGCCTTGTGGAGAAAGTGTGTCAAGTCAAGTCACCTTTATTTATATAGCGCTTTTAACAATACAGATTGTGTCAAAGCACTTAACAGTATCAAGTTGGAGGATAGAGTGTCAGTAATGTATAATAATAAGATTAAACACTCAATTTTCAGTTAAAGGCATTTCATTATTGAATTCAGAGATGTCATTGTCTAGCTCAGTATAGTTTAAATAGTATCTGTGAAATCCAATTGAAGATAATCGCTAGAAATTAAGTGTCCCCAACTGAGCAAGCCAGAGGCGACAGCGGCAAGGAACCAAAACTCCCTCTGAGACAGAATGGAGAAAAAAACCTTGGGAGAAACCAGGCTCAGTCGGGGGGCCAGTTCTCCTCTGGCCAGGATATTATTGTTTATTTATTGTTTTAATTAAGACTTTAAATGTTTTATATTTCTATTGTAATATTGTTGCAATTTCTAACAATAATAGTATTATGTAGTTAGGTATTTTATTATATTTTTAGTTATTTGTTTTATTTTTAGTTTTATTGTATTTTAAGTCGAGGTCTTCACTGGGATTATGTCCCCGGGGCTCATCCAGGGGTCCGGCCTCCGCCGACAATCTGGGCCGCAGACATCATCTCCCGGCGCCAATCCACCATCTGATCCAGACACGGACTGAGAAACAGAATAAGAAAGAAACAGACTAATATTAGCGTAGATGTCAATATTTTTATGATGTAACAAGTACATCATGTGTTATGGGGTGTGTTCCCGGTTCCGGTTGATCTAATTAATGCAGCCTAACAATCCTTTAACGGATTTGAATAATAGAAGTGTATTAGTGTGTTATGTGTACGCCAGGTTAAAGAGATGGGTCTTTAATCTAGATTTAAACTGACAGAGTGTGTCTGCCTCCCGAACAGTGTTTGGTAGATTGTTCCAGAGTTTGGGAGCTAAATAGGAAAAAGATCTGCCGCCCGCAGTTGATTTTGATATTCTAGGTATTATCAAATGGCCAGAGTTTTGAGAACGCAGCGGACGTGAAGGACTATAATGCGATAAGAGCTCGCTCAAGTACTGAGGAGCTAAACCATTCAGGGCTTTATAAGTAATTAACAAGATTTTAAAATCTATACGATGTTTAGTAGGGAGCCAGTGCAGTGTTGACAGAACCGGGCTAATGTGCTCATACTTCCTGGTTCTAGTAAGAACTCTAGCTGCTGCATTTTGAACCATCTGTAATTTGTTTATTATGCGTGCAGAACAACCACCCAATAAAGCATTACAATAATCTAACCTTGAGGTCATAAACGCATGAATTAATATTTCTGCATTTGACATTGAGAGCATAGGTCTCAGTTTAGATATATTTTTAAGATGAAAAAATGCAGTTCTACAAATGCTAGAAACGTGGCTGTCAAAGGAGAGATTACTATTAAATAGCACACCTAGGTTCCTGACTGATGACGAAGAATTTACAGAGCAGCCATCAAGTGTTAGACAATGTTCTAGGTTATTACTTGTGGGGGTTTTAGGTCCGATAAGTAACACCTCTGTTTTTTCAGAATTTAGCAGTAAGAAATTACTCGTCATCCAGTTTTTTATATCGACTATGCATTCCATAAGTTTCTCAATTTGGTGTGTTTCACCAGGCCGTGAAGAAATATAGAGCTGAGTATCATCAGCATAACAGTGAAAAATAACCCCGTGTTTCCTAATGATATTTCCCAAGGGTAACATGTAAAGCGTGAAAAGTAACGGCCCTAGTACTGAGCCTTGAGGAACTCCATACTGCACTTGTGATCGATATGATACCTCTTCATTCACTGCTACGAATTGATGGCGGTCAGATAAGTACGATTTGAACCATGCTAATGCACTTCCACTAATGCCAACAAAGTTTTCTAGTCTATTCAAAAGAATGTTGTGATCGATAGTGTCGAACGCAGCGCTAAGATCCAGTAGAACTAATAGAGAGATACAACCACGATCAGATGATAAGAGTAGGTCATTTGTAACTCTAATGAGAGCGGTCTCAGTACTATGATACGGTCTAAATCCTGACTGGAAATCCTCACAGATATCATTTTTCTCTAAAAAGGAATATAATTGTGAGGAATACAATCTTCTCTAATATCTTTGACAGAAAAGGGAGATTCGAGATCGGTCTGTAATTAACTAGATCTTTGGGGTCAAGTTGTGGTTTTTTAATGAGAGGCTTAATAACAGCCAATTTAAAGTTTTTGGGGACATATCCTAATGACAATGACGAATTAATAATAGCCAAAAGAGGATCTATGACTTCTGGAAGCACCTCTTTTAGTAGTTTAGATGGAATAGGGTCTAACATACATGTTGTTGGTTTAGATGAATTAACAAGTTTATACAATTCTTCCTCTCCTATAGTAGAGAATGAGTGGAATTGTTCCTCAGGGGATCTATAGTACACTATTTGATGTGATAATATAGCTGACGGCTGCATGGTTACAATTTGATCTCTAATAGTATCAATCTTGGAAGTAAAGTAGTTCATAAAATCATTACTGCTGTGCTGTTGGGAAATGTCAACACCTGTTGATGCTTTATTTTTTGTTAATTTTGCCACTGTGTTGAATAAATACCTGGGGTTATGTTTGTTTTGTTCTAAAAGAGACGAAAAGTAATCAGATCTAGCAGTTTTCAAAGCTTTTCTGTAGGATAGGGTACTTTCCCGCCAGGCTAAACGAAATACCTCTAGTTTTGTTTTCCTCCAGCTGCGCTCCATTTTCCGGGCTGCTCTCTTTAGAGTGCGAGTGTGCTCATTATACCACGGTGTTGGACTCTTTTCCTTAATCTTCCTTAAGCGTAAAGGAGCAATTGTATCTAAAGTGCTAGAAAAGAGAGAGTTCATAGTTTCTGTTACATCATCAAGTTGTTCTGAGCTGTTGGATATGCTGAGGAATTGAGATAAATCAGGAAGATTACTTACAAAGCAGTCTTTTGTGGTAGAAGTGATCGTTCTACCATATTTATAAGAAGGAGTTGAATTTACAGCTTTAACTATATGGAGTTTACACAAGACTAGATAATGATCTGATATATCATCGCTTTGCTGCAGAATTTCAACACCATTAACATCAATTCCATGTGACCGTATTAAATCTAGAGTATGATTTCGACTATGAGTAGGTCCTGAAACGTGTTGTCTAACCCCAATAGAGTTCAGAATGTCTATGAATGCTGATCCTAATGCATCTTTTTCATTATCAACATGGATATTAAAATCGCCAACAATTAAGACTTTATCTGCAGCCAGCACTAACTCTGATAGAAAATCAGCAAATTCTTTAATAAAGTCTGTATGGTGCCCTGGTGGCCTGTATACAGTAGCCAGTACAAACGTCACGGGGGATTTATCATTAATACTTTTTTCTCTAGATAATTTTATATGAAGCACCATTACTTCAAAGGAGTTATACTTAAAGCCTGTCTTCTGAGAAATACTGAGAATATTGTTATAAATTGTAGCAACACCTCCCCCTTTACCTTTTGGACGCGGCTCATTTTTGTAACAGTAATCTTGGGGGGTGGACTCATTTAAAATAATGTATTCATCTGGTTTTAGCCATGTTTCTGTCAAACAGAGCAAATCTAGGTTATGATCATTAATCAAATAATTTACAAAAAGTGCTTTTGTAGAAAGGGACCTGATATTCAGTAAACCAAGTTTTATCAATTGTTTCTGTGTATTGTAAACATTTTTTATTTGTTGAACATCAATTAAATGGTTACTCATAAATAGTTTTTGACGTTTTCTGTATCTTCTAGCTCGGGGAACAGACACAATCTCTATAGTGTGATATCTAGGTGAAGGAGTCTCTATGTGCTGAGAATTAACTGACTTCTGTGACGTGAGGCGGCTAGCAGACGGTCGGTTTAGCCAGTCTGTCTGCTTCCTGACCTGGGCTCCAGTGTGTGCAAGGTTGTCTCGCTGGAAATGGTTGCTACCCCAGCTGTCCTACAGGGGGAGAGTCCTGATCTGTAATAACTTGGTGGCCTCTTCTCTCTGGCATAAAATGATGCTTTTAGAGCCTCCGAAGGACCTGGTGGAAAGGATTCAGAAGCAGATGGTGGACTTTTTCTGGTCAGGGCAGCACTGGCTGAGGGCACCAGTTTTATATTTGCCCATTCATGAAGGAGGACAAGGACTTGTCGACATCGGATCTAGAGTTAAAGCCTTTAGACTTCAGACAGCTCAGAAACTGCTTTACGGGGGGGATGTAGGCTGGGCTGGAACAGCCTGTGCCCTCCTGAGGAGAGCAGGCAGTATGGGGCTGGATCGTCACCTGTTTCTAATGAACATTGATACGCTGGATCTGACCGGTTTAACATCCTTTTACAGGTCAGTGTTAAGAGCGTGGTCACATTTCAAGTTCTCGAGAGAATTTGATGGTGTACAGAGACTCTGGTTGAGAGAGGAACCATTGCTCTTCAACTCTTTAATAGACCTGGATATTTTTAATTCCGATTCTCTCAGGAAAGCTTTGTGGTCTGCAAAGATCACTAAAATTGGACATTTAATTCATGAGGTAGGATGGATATCTGCTGAGGCTTTGGCCTTGAAGATGGGCATGAGGTCAGTTCGAGTGGCAGAGAGACTGTTAAATCAAATAAATGACATTCTGCCAGAGGAATATAGATTGGATTTAGAGGCTTCGGACATGGATACTTCTGTATTTCCAGAGCTGACTTTTTCAGTTGACACAGGGGAGTGGCAAGAAATAGATGGTGGACTGCTCTCTATCAGATCATCTCAGCCAAGTCTTTTCGGTGATACAGGAAAGAAGGATCCATATGTACTGTGTGTTAAAGCGGTACATCTCCACATGCTTGAAAACCTGAGGGAATCCAAGTGGCTGGATGTTTTTGGCTCAGGTGTTTCCCCTAAAGGCTGCTGGAGGACCCTGTACAAACCTCCCATTGAGAAAAGGTCTGGAGACCTTCAGTGGAGGGTAGTGCATGGTATAATAGCCACAAACAGACACAGAGCACACATTGATCCACAGGTAGGGGAGGAGCGTCCTTTTTGCGGGGTTCAAGAAACAGTGTTTCACTTATTTCTTAACTGTTCTAGACTACAACTGTTTTTTTCTTCAAATAGAAGGATACTGTCAAATTCTGGGGGAGTTTTTTACGCCTATGCTTTTTATTTATGGACCTAAATACAGTAGGAGCAAAATGTAAGTGCATGTGTTATTAAATTTTATATTTGGGCAAGGAAAACTGGCTATTTGGCTGTCACGTAAAGGACAATTACTTGGTTCGGGATTAACTGATGTTATTTTGGTGTTTAGGGGATTAATAAAATCCCGTATTAAAATAGAGTATGCGTATTATATGTTGATTGATGACATGGATACTTTTAGATCTAAATGGAGCATAAACCAATGTATTTGTGAAATTGATGATGATGGTTGCTTGAAAATTTCTGTCTGAGTGATGATGGATTGTAAAACTGCTGTTTATGTTGTGTGTACATTTATTTATGTACAGTATTTATATTATTCCATTTTTTCTTTTCTTTTAATATTTTAAGAATGTTTATCTAAAATTAGTGGTAAGTAAACAGATTGTTAAAAGTCAAAGTCTCTCTCTCTCTCTCTCTCTCTCACGCCAGCCAGCCAGCCGCGATTAAGATAGCTGCTGTGATGTGACCCTCTCTCTCACGACGCAAACTCCGCATTTGAACAGTCAATAGCAAATACTTAAAGGTGTAGTGGGACATCTCAGAAAATGCTAACTTTAGCCTGATTGCACTGAAAGTGAACATCCCACACATACGCTCAGAGCGGAATACCAGAGACAACATTCAATTACTACATCATTTCCAATTACAGTCCTCGCGCCCTCCCTGCTCTGCACATTTCATATGTATATCTTATCACGTTTGACTTTTGTTCTGTTCGACCGTAAGTCATAAGTGCCCTGCGAAGTGGACATCACCATATATTCCGCCATGATTCCAGTTCAAAGCGAGCGTATATGTTCCATACAAAGGGCAATAAAGTGTGCGAGACGTGAATTTAAATTGTATTTATTTACAGAGGTATATTATGTCACACTTCTCTAGTAAATTTCATCTCTGAGTGAAGATGCTGCGCAGCGCAAATCCGTGAATGAATGTTCCGAAGTGAAATAAACTTCAATGGATTTCCCTGCTCAGGGAGTAGGGAGCAATGAACACTGTGTAGGGAGCATGCCAATCGGCACACAGTTCATGCACGTAGCTCTCTTCTAACGAGCTGGTTATCTGAATCAGGTGTGTTAATTAGGGGGGGGGGGGGGGGGCATTAGGACTGGAATTGGGAACCACTGGGCTACATCATGTGTCATTCACCGGTGAGAAAACTTTATAGCACAGTTAGTAAAAGTACTACAATACCAGGAAGGAAGATCGGGTTGTTGATGTTTGTCTGCCATTCTTGCTCTGTCTGCACAGCGTGCGTGAACGCGCTGATGACGTATCGTGTCTGCGCGAACAGGGTGCAGAGGTATGCAAATACATATGTTGACAGGCAGGTAGGAAAGCCAATTAAAACGCTCGGACCGAGCGTTTTGATTGGACGAACATTTCTTGGTCCTACACTTTCCAAAGAATATATAAATACAGATAAATACATTTAGACCACTTAACTTAATGATTGCTATCAGGATGTGAAGAGACTTTCAACCAGAATAACAAAAAATGTTTCTGAAGACAATCACCTATGACACCTTTAAACTAATAAAAAAAACATACTTGCAGTCGCTGATTCAGAAGCGCCAGATTGTCATAGCAAAGTCAGAATTACCTCCTCTCCTAGGTTCACGAAACTGCCGTCCATAAAATGCTTTGCTGTTCTGTTGTAAGTAATCTTAATGATTCCTAAATGCATCTGCTTTCTGAAGGCCAAATAAAGTGCTTTTGCTTTCTCCTAGAAACACACAGCGTCTCCCTGACACGGCTGCATCAACACTACTCCCATCGATGTCAACTATATGGAGAAAAAACCTGGAATGTTTTCCTCAAAAACATTAATTTATTTTCAACAGAAGAAAGAAAGACATGAACATCTTGAATGACATGGGATGAGTAAATTATCAGGAAATGTTTTATTCTGGAATTGAACTAGTCCTTAAAACTGAAGAAATACAAAACTGACACATCTACAGGATTGTAAAGATTGATTCTAAAACAAATGAAAACAACGAAATCAAACTGAACAGACAGGACTATAAATACACAGGTAAATCATAGATAATTAGACAAACAGGGCTGGACAAGGATTAAATCATAATGACACTTAACGAGGACAGGAAACAAACCGAATCTGGACACATGAGGCGGGAACACATGACACACACAACAGAACCCTGACATAACTCCCCCCTCCCGGAAGGCGTGTCCCACGCCGTAACAGTTCCACCGGGGAGGGGGGGTGGGCGCTCTGGAGGCCCCTCAGGACAAACACGGACAAGAACACAGGACGGGGACCTCCAGAGTGGAACAGACAGACAGGGACCATGGCGGAGCTGGGAACTCTGGAGGCCATGGCGGTGCATGGAGCTCCGAAGGCCATGGCGGAGCAGGGAGCTCAGGAGGCCATGGCAGGTGGTCCTAGTGGCCGTGGCCTCGGTCCCCTCGGCCTGGCCACTCCACCCAGAGCTCTACTACCCTCCCAAAAAAATTTCCATGGGGCATCTAGGGGGTATCAGGAGCCCTCCGGGGCTAGACAAACAGGACAGGACAGGAATAGGACAGCCCACAGGAACAGGAAGCCCTCCTGGGATAAGCTCGGAAGCTGAGGCTTCTTCTCAGCATGACATGACATCAGGGGCCCTCACAGGGTCCCTCAGCAACCGCTTCCACTTCTGCGACAGGAGGGGCCCTCGACGAGTCTCCGTGGACACGACAAGACATGACTGGATTAAAACTGCTCCTCTGGACACAACACGACTTAAAACATGTCTCTGGGGACATGGCACGGCACTCCTGACCGTGATGTGGACTGGATCCATGGGACCGAATCAGTGGCGGCCGGCGGGCTCGAGTCAGCGGGCTTGCCACATGCGCTCCAGGCGGGCTAGGGTGAGCCACGGACGGTGGCGGCGAGCTCCGTAATTGTTGCTACACTCAAGCTCTTGTGGTTCCCCCCAATTGTTTCAATGTTTTTGTGCTTTTGGACATGCACATCATAATAAATGGACCTGTTTTACAAAACTTAAAGAATTTTCCCGTAAATGTGACATACGTATATAACTGAAAATGGGAGAATCTCAGCTTTAATGTGGTATATGGCACATAGTCAGTGTAATAACTGCTGATTACTCTTGTCTAACTCCGGTTCGGATTCATTGAACGGCTACAGGATGTCCGGTCAGAACATTAGGTCTCACACCAGGAATGTACTTCAGGTTCATTTATTGTGCAAGGATGTGTGTGTGTGGTTCTGTAAATATAAAACAGTATACAAATATAAATAAATGAATAAATATACATTAACAGATCTTTATAGCAGTACTTGAATACTCATAAGTAACAGTATTGTAAATGACAGTGAACTTAACATGAAGTAAACAATATAAATATAATATAGATGCAGATCGAAGTTCTATAAATGATCACACTACTGCACTGGGTTTGTAGCTCACGTGCCTAACTCGTCAGGTGAACAAGCCCAAACATGTTCCTTGAGAAGCATTGAGTCTACGCATTAAAGCCTAATATGCAATATAACATTAAATAGTCTAACAAACAAATAACACAGGAGAATTATAACATTTTGTCAATAGGATAATGTGCAAATAGAATTAACAATGTAAACATTTAGGCGGAATGCCGCTGTAGCGGTCATTAATCTCTTTTGAGATCTTATCATACTATAAATTATGTAAATGTACTTACGATTAGTTGCACGCACACATATATCCACACAATCCTTAAACTGTGCACTTCTAACTGATTAAACTTATTAACTATTGACTATAAACATGTAAACATCCAGCCTCAATACTGTCTTGGTTTTTTCTCCACGGAAAGTTTTGGAACAGTCCAAATCACAAACACAGGCAGGAGGGTTCGGAAGAGTTCACTTTCGAGGGGTGACCTTTCTTACAGCCGCCCCCAAATTCACATGGTGAATTTGAACAACAAGAAAGGCCTTACTAAGTATTGGAATGTCATTCAGGCATAGGAGGTAGGCAGATGATCTTTGTCACTGGTCTTAGGTAAGTTCTGTCCTTCACTTTGATCTCAGCCGATCTGACTCTGTTATCCTTCCCAGGGAAAACTTGAACAATCCTTCCAACAGGCCAAAGTGCGCGAGGTAGCTGTGGATCCACAATCATAACGGTTTTACCTATCAGTAGGTTGTCTGTTTCTGACATCCATTTTTGTCTGGTCTGAAGGCTAGGTAGGTAGTTACGGATGAATTGCATCCAAAAGTGATCAGCTAGCAGCTGACTATGCCTCCATCTCCTTCGACTCAGAAGCTCAGAATCCTGGTATGCCACTTGTGGGAGTGAGGCGTCCCACCGCCCCATCAACAAGATGTTAGGTGTAACTGGGTCTGGGTCAGCGATGTCTGAAGATGTGTAACCAAGGGGTTTGGCATTGAGGATCCCCTCAATTTCAATGAGAACAGTCCGCAACACCTCTTCAGTGACCGTCTGTGCTCCAAGGGTCACTCGCAGGGCTGTTTTCAGGGACCGAATTTCCCGCTCCCAGCATCCACCGAAATGTGGAGCATTAGGTGGATTGAATGAAAACTTGATTTGCTGGCTTGCAAGTTGAGTTTGGATCTCAGGCTGAAGAGCAGCGTAGGCATCCCGAAGCTCCTTTTCCCCACCTTTGAAATTCGTTCCCTGATCTGATAGGATTTCAAAGGGTTTCCCTCGTCGAGCAATGAAGCGACGAATGGCCATCAGAAATGAATCACTGTCCATACTTGCGAGGAGATCAATATGCACTGCACGGGTGGTCATACACTTGAAAATTATCCCCCAACGCTTCTCATTTCGGCGTCCAACCTTTATGAGATAAGGACCGAAGCAATCTATACCAGTTGAATAGAAAACTGGCTGGTGAATTCTTAACCTGGCAGGTGGGAGGTCTGCCATCCTGGGGGGATGTGGTTTGGCCCGCCATTTTTGACATTCTGTGCATTGCCGTTGATGATGTCTCACTGCTGCACGTCTTCGTAATATCCAGTATTTTCTCCTGAGCTCCGCAAACACCCTATCTGGTCCAGGGTGATGTAAGCGGTCATCATAGTCTCTGATGATCAGTTTGGTAAGCGGGTGATGTGGGTCAAGGACAATGGGGTGAATGGTATCTTCTTCTAGTTGACTGATTTGTCTGAGGCGACCACCAACCCGTATGAGATTTGTACTGTTATCTAGTTCTGGGGCTAGGCACAACAGTTGACTATTGCTTGGTAGAGAATTACCAGATTTCAAGTGCAATATCTCATCAGGGAATGATTCTGCCTGGATCTGTCGGAGGGCTGTGAGCTCGGCTTCTTTATAGTCTTCTGCAGATGCGATGGAGGGGGAGCTTTCAGCTGATGGATGTATAAGAGCATTTAGGTAGTCTGTGAAGGTGCAAAACTGATGAGGATCTGGCAGTGACAGAGCAGAGGTTAACAGTCCACAGAAGGTCGATTTCTTTAGCTCACTTCTTGATTTATGGCTTAACTCATCTCTGTCTGGTGTTTGTTGATGCTGGGCCTTTTATCTGCTTTCTCATCAGAGGGGACTTTCCTCTTAACGTTGTCGGCACTGTCTCTGGCCAGTCCTGCGATCTGGTGTTTGTCTGAGGAATGCTGGGCCTTAAGTTGGTTCCATCTGCTTTCTCTAAGAGTTGCCAGAGATGGCGCAGAGGGACGTGCGCGACTTTCAGGAGAGGAGGAATGTCTTTGAAATGTTTGGCGACGAGCAGTTAATCAAACAAGTTACACTTCCTCAGTTATTCAAAACGAGCAAAGAACATTTACATTACCAAACAACATCATAACTGACTTCAGTCTATCGCGAGTATTATGCGATCTACACTGTATGATGAATAAATCTCGTACCCCTTATTTACACTGCACGCGTCTGCTGCGCGTTACAGCTCCACAGCCACCGGTGCTGATCAGCCGCGCCGCAAGTTTCTGAAGCCGCTCTCCGCGCTGCATCACTAAAGATTAAAGTCTATTTTTGACGGATAATAATAATAATCGTCTCGCTGTCGTCAAAGGCATCAGCAACAGTCGATACACTATACTATCATCTATCGGCACCCTAAATTAAGTTGTGATGATGCTTCGTTTCCTTGCCATAATGTGTTCTCTTGAAAAGTCTTTATTGTCAAATGTGTGTTGAATGTAAACTCCTATTAGGAATTTAACCAGTCAATGTGAATTTATCTGAGAATATTCTTAATTAAGGAAATCTATTCAGTGATTGGTCCATGCGTATGTCGTCATCCAAAATCCCGTTTGTGGCACAGCAAAGTGTCGTGAATCATCTCTAAAACTGACACTTAAGATTTAGTCCTACACTTCGCTTAAATTACGACTGAGATGATTGATAACTAACTTTTAATCGCAGCTTTGAGCCAAGATTTTTTTTCCACTTAAGTCAATTCTTAGCAGTGTTCTTGAGAGTGATTCTTAGAGGCTTGATAAATACGGGCCCAGACCACAGAGTAACACTACTGAGTGGTAATGTTAGCTCTGCCTTCAGGACTTTAGCAAGCTGTGCACCTGTGAGTGCTGCACACAGCTCAAGACGAGGGATGCTCTGCTGTTTCTTGGGAGCAACACAGGACCTAGCTGTTACAAAGGCCATCTCCACATTACCTTGAGGATTCTCTGTTCTCAAGTAGGCCACAGATCCATATGCCTTCTCTGAGGCATCACAAAAAATGTGAAGTTGCCTAATACTAGTAGAGCAGTCCATTTCTTTGCTGCAGTAACATCTGGGCAAACTGATATTCTGCAGATCTTCCAATTCACTTTCCCAGTGTTTCCAAGAGTCTAATAAGTCCACTGGCAGCCTTGGGTCGTCCCACAACCTCTGCACTATCACCTTGGCTCGAGTGATGAAGGGTATGATGTAGCCAAGGGGATCATACTGACTGGCAAGGATCTGGTAGATGCTTCGCATTGTGGGCACTTTATTGTTCGGTTTGCGTCGTTTGTAAGAGAGGGTATCTGATTGGCAATTCCAGTGCAGGCCAAGAGTTGATTCCTGAGCTTCTTGGTGGCCTTCGCTGAGCCAGAGGATGTTACTCTGAGACTGAATGTCGGCTAGCAGATGGCTGATAACTGAAGGGTCATTGCTAGCCCACTGTCGTAGCTCAAAGCCACCAGATGCTAGAAGGCTGCAGAGTTTGTCTACAAGATTCTTGGCTGTGTCACAGGAAGCAAAGCTTTGGAGGCAATTGTCCACATAAAATGACTTCTCCACTGAAACTTGTGTGTCCTCTCCAGGCTGGCTGTGATCTTGTACGTGCTTCTGTAAAGCAAACGAGGCACAACACGGACTGCAAGTGGTCCCGAAAGGCAGTACTTGCCATTCATAGACATCTAGGACTCTGTCTCTTTGCATGTCTCTCCAGATGTATCTCAGCAGTGGTTTATCTTGTGGCAAGAGGCGTACCTGATGGAACATGCCGCGGATGTCACTACTGATTGCAACAGAGTGCTCACGGAAACGCAGAAGGACTGCCAGGAGAGATGGACCAAGTGTTGGACCAGGTAACAGGAGCTCATTCAAGTTGTGTCCTTGGTATGAGAATGAACAGTTAAAGACCACCCTGTTCTTCCCATTATGCTGCACCATGTGGTGCGGGATGTACCAGGCCTCCTTTGTTCTGTCCATTTGCTCCTGACTAAGTTTGACAACATACTCAGCTTGCACTAGCTTGGCCAGCTCCTCTTGGTATGCTGCAGCTAAATCAGGGTTCTTTTCCAGCCTTTTCTCGATTCCTCTTAACTGTGGTAGGACAGCTTCCTTTGGTGCATAGAGACGAGGCATGTTCTTGACACGGAGTAGAGGAGTTGCATATCGCTGGACACCATTAACCTCCACTCTCACTGTTATCTTGCAGAAGCTGAACGGACTCTTTGTCTTGGCGTGACCTGGTGATCACCTTTTCACTATGGTAGGGTAGAACATCCATTTGCCACAGTCTCTCCACATTTGCATAAAGGTCATTGACAGGCCGCAGCGAGGTGAAGAAGCATTGATCAGGGGAAAGATGACTGCTCAAATCTTCAGTTGGACCCTGCAGTGTCCATCCCAGACGTGTTCTTACTGCTGCTGGACCACCAGGGGGCCCCAGTCGGACTGGTTCTATGGGTGTAAGGAGGTGGGGGCAATCTGAGCCAATGAGAAGAACAGGATGTACCTTGTCCAGCTGTTGTAGAGGTAACCCGGCAAGATGCTTAAATTTCCGTTGCAGGACACTGACTGGGTGTGTATGTTCTGCTAGACCAAGTGCTTTGGCTGTGAAGGCATTACGGATCTTGTAAGCTTTGCTTGGGTTAACAGTTGGGGACACAGAAAAAGTCACTGCTGCCCCGTGAATGACCTGGGTGTCCTGTCTCACTGTACGGAGTACAAGATCCTCTGGCTCCCCCACAAGTCTTAATTTCTGCATTGCATCATGCAGAATGATGGTCCACTCTGATCCATCATCTAATATGGCATAGACCTCCATTGACATGTTTCCATTCCTGATCAGAACTTTAGTCACTTTGAGCAGCACTTTACTGCATGAGGTTGGGCGGTCAACATATAAAACTGCACTGGAAGGAGCTGCACTTGGCTGAGAGGGCTTGCCCTGGTCATTGACATCATGCAGTACCAAAAGGTGCTTCTTGTTGCAAGTTGGGCAGAGAGTCTTTAGTGTGCAATTAGCTGCTTGATGTCCACGACCACAACGCCAGCATCGGTTCTTTGTCTTTATCCAGTCTATCTTCAGGTCTTTGCTAAGAAGCTTGAAGTTGTCACAGCCATTCAGATAATGTTTATTATTGTCACAGTATGGACAATAAGCTCTTACTTTCTCTTCTCTGACTGAAGCTGGTTTAGGCGTGGCTGATGACGTTGGTGTGGAATGTGACTTGTCAGTACCAAGTAGAATGGTGGTCGGCCTGCGAGGCTGCTTAGACTCTCTTCTCACCTCTCTGCCACGCACTGAAGATTCCTGCCTTGGGTCATAAGCATACTGGCTATTGTCTTCCTGTACTTGAATCTCATATTCCAGCCAATCAGCGAAGTCCAACAAGGTGGGAATAGAGACTTGCAAAGGGTGGGTGTACCGCTTGAAACTCGATCTAAGGTCATGTGGCAGTTTACTCAGGAGTCGAGACACATGCGACCCACATTCCAGCTCTACAGTACCTTTGTGGCCCAGTTGCTGCAACATACTGACAAGCGAACGCACCTGCAGTCCAAACATCCTGAAGGCCTTTACATCTCCACTGCGTATATTAGCTCCATCCATCAGCTCACCGATTCGTTGCAGTGCTAATTGGTGGGGTTGACCATACATCTTATCCAGAGCTTTCATGGTGTTGGTGAAGGGAAATCTGGAATTGCTGTAAGAGTCTGCCACCAGGAGGGCCTCCTCCAGTTTCAGATGGTCTGTGAGTATTTGAAATTTGAAACGTTCTGTGGCATCGTCAGGCAGAATGTTCTCTAAAGCAATTCTCAGTCTTGAAAACTCCCTAGGGTCGGAAGACGTCAGGTAGGGGATGGTAGGGGCTGGACCTCTGTAGATTTTCTCTTGGGTAGATGAGGGTAAGAGATGTTCAGAAGTGTATTCAATTTGGTCTGGCCTCCTTCTTTCCTGTGATGGAACAACAGACTTAGGCAGCTGAGGTGGCTGGGAATATGCGGGAGAGTTGGGATACCTGAACTGAGCTGAGTCACTATAATGTACTGTAAAGGAGGGTCTCTCATGAGTGGAGGAAGAAATGTTCATGTTTCTCAGATCTTCGGTCAGCGCTGAGCTTTCCTCTGGCACAGCTGGGTGTGGCGGTCTCTTAGTGGCAGACGGTGGCAGCCTGGAGCGTGGAGCTGGTATTGGGCGGTATGGCTGTGAAGTCTGAAGGTTGACTGCTAGATATTGAGAGCGTGGTGATGGCATTGGTGGAGTGACTAACTCAGGTGGAAATCTCCGCTTCGATTTCAAGTCTTGAAGCTCATGCCAGAGTACTGCATTCTGTTGACGCATCTCTTGGAATGCTGAAATGATCTCAGGGAGCTGGCTGGATTGTCGTTGCAAGGCTGCGTTCTCCCTCTTGATCTCCTCTAGCATGGTTGTAAGCTCTGGCAACTGTTGCACTTGTCTTTTCAATGCTGCATTCTCCTCTCTCAGCTTTTCAGAAGTGCTGACCCACTGGTCAGTCAGTATCCATTCTGAACATTCTGATGCTTGGCTCACTGGTGAAGTGGATCTGGAATGACCTGTAGTACTTGCTGGTTCATCCTCTAGTACTGCCTGGCAGGTAAGTGACCGTGATTGCTGTCGATGAGACCCAGGTCCACTAAGTTCAAAGTCTTCTAAGTAGGCTGGAGGGTTAACTTGTCGCCTTGGTCGCACAGCAGGAGCTTCTCTTTCTGGGTGAGACATATCTGTAGCAATCCACACATCCGGCTCGAAGGACCATGTAATAACTGCTGATTAGGTTCGGATTCATTGAACGGCTACAGGATGTCCGGTCAGAACATTAGGTCTCACACCAGGAATGTACTTCAGGTTCATTTATTGTGCAAGGATGTGTGTGTGGTTCTGTAAATATAAAACAGTATACAAATATAAATAAATGAATAAATATACATTAACAGATCTTTATAGCAGTACTTGAATACTCATAAGTAACAGTATTGTAAATGACAGTGAACTTAACATGAAGTAAACAATATAAATATAATATAGATGCAGATCGAAGTTCTATAAATGATCACACTACTGCACTGGGTTTGTAGCTCACGTGCCTAACTCGTCAGGTGAACAAGCCCAAACATGTTCCTTGAGAAGCATTGAGTCTACGCATTAAAGCCTAATATGCAATATAACATTAAATAGTCTAACAAACAAATAACACAGGAGAATTATAACATTTTGTCAACAGGATAATGTGCAAATAGAATTAACAATGTAAACATTTAGGCGGAATGCCGCTGTAGCGGTCATTAATCTCTTTTGAGATCTTATCCTATAAATTATGTAAATGTACTTACGATTAGTTGCACGCACACATATATCCACACAATCCTTAAACTGTGCACTTCTAACTGATTAAACTTATTAACTATTGACTATAAACATGTAAACATCCAGCCTCAATACTGTCTTGGTTTTTTCTCCACGGAAAGTTTTGGAACAGTCCAAATCACAAACACAGGCAGGAGGGTTCGGAAGAGTTCACTTGCGAGGGGTGACCTTTCTTACAGTCAGGATAATTATGGTTCAAATGTGTTGCAGTTTTAAATATAAGCTTTTCTTTACGTTGGAATTTCTCAAAAACATGATTTTCTGAGTCCGAAATTAAGCAAATCTTTGACATGGCCTAACTCAGTCAATATTAAAGATATCAATGTAATATTTTCACAGAATGTTCTTTACATTATTTTGGATGATTTTATGTAGAAAACAGTGAATCACAAAAAAATGACTTTAGCTGGGTTTTCACAGACCGGGTCACATATCCTCTAATATTTTATGTAGCACCAAATTCTCTTCAGTTAAGGATCTTCCGGTCTGTGTGCGCTGCCTCTCTGCTATAAAGAAATACAGTATTAAAGATTTGCAGATGATGCATGTATTTTCACAACAGTAAACACTTATTTTAACATTAATAGTGCAGAAACGACAAAGCTAAATAAGCTGATTTCACTACAACACTGCAGAAAATAAAATTGTAGCAGCACTGATCATCAGTGGGGTGCACTGAATTTAATAAAATGCATCAACTACACTTTTCTGTTACATAACTGTCAGACGAACACATGGACACATCTGACAGAGAGAAGGAGGCTGACACAAATATATGTGGACAAAATGGTATGTAGATTGATTTTTATTTGCTCATAGAATATTAAAAGAATTACAAAAAAAGTTGCACCAGCTTCCTATTTCTCCATACACTGTGAAACAGGCTTACGTCAAATACTATATATATCAATAAATTGCATCTGTTCTGTTTTTACATATTTTTCAGGCAATAACTTGGACATAGGTGAACAACCTACATGCAGTACATCTGACAGATGTATTCCTGGACACATTGGTATGGTCAAGTTGGAATTTAATTTGTATTTAGTGTAAAATATATTTTTACAAAATTGAATCTCAATTTCTAGTTGTCACTACTATGAAGCAGAGAGAATGAAAGAAAGCTGCACATTGGCTTTTTGATAAGAAACATGGCACTTTGTTATTCAATTTGGGATACTCTCTATCCCAAGGTGTCCTGCAAGGCGCAATACATAAAACTGTAGTTAGTGATTTTAACAAACATTTGTATTGTTTTTAGTTAGTTGTTTTAAGATTTTATCCGTAACAGAGGGCTAAGCCTGAAGCGCAAAATGACTCATAATGACGCAAAACTCATAACTGATTCCACTCTTATTCACTCTTCCAACTCTTACATGTGTTCACTGATTGTAATTCTTAAAGTTGTTTTTGAACAAGTTGTTCTTTTATTTTCATGAATTGACAGTGTTATCATTATAACATTTTTATAACATATAGCAGTTTGTGTAATATAATTGCAATACAGTTGCAATAGTTTTTCAAATGTTTTACCCAAAAATGAAATTTAATCCATAATATTTTTAATCCTCATGGCATTCTAGGTGTACATGACTTCCTTTTTTCAGCCGAACAAAATCTCAGTAATTTTAAATAATATCCTGGAACTTTGTAGCATTGTAGCAACTTTGAGCCTCAAAAAAATGCATCCATTAATCCTAAAGGGTTAGTTCACCCCAAAATGAAAATTCTGTCATTAATTACTCACCCTCATGTCATTCCAAATCCGTAAAACCTTCGTTCATCTTCGGAAAACAGATTAAGATATTTTTGATTAAACCGGGGAGCTATCTGATCCTCCATAGACAGCAACACAACTGAAATGTTCCCAGGTCCAGAAACGTAGTAAATACATCGGTAAAACAGTCCATGTGACATCAGTGGCTCAGCTACAATTTTGCGAATCTACGAGAGTACTTTTTTTGCACAAAGAAAACAAAAATAACAATTTACTCAACCATTCTTCTCCCCCGAGTTACGTCTTCCGCCATTTTGGAGAGTATCACAACACATACACACGCTTTCCCCTAAGCGTAAACAACACTTTTTCCGCAGATTTCATTCATGTGCGCGTTCCCCACCCAAACGTAAATAACGCTGATTAAGTCAAATACGCTGAGGTTTTGAGTAAATTGTTATTTTTGTTTTCTTTGCGCAAAAAAAAGTATTCTTACAAAATACATATATACAGTGGGAAAAAAATTATTTGATCCCCTGCTGATTTTGTACGTTTGCCCACTGACAAACAAATGATTAGTCTATAATTTTAATGGTAGGTTTATTTTAACAGTGAGAGACAGAATAACAACAAAAAAATCCAGAAAAACACATTTCAAAAAAGTTATAAATTGATTTGCATTTTAATGAGTGAAATAAGTATTTGACCCCTTCGCAAAACATGACTTAGTACTTGGTGGCAAAACCCTTGTTGGCAATCACAGAGGTCAGACTTTTCTTGTAGTTGGCCACCAGGTTTGCACACATCTCAGGAGGGATTTTGTCCCACTGCTCTTTGCAGATCCTCTCCAAATCATTAAGGTTTCGAGGCTGACGTTTGGCAACTCGAACCTTCAGCTCCCTCCACAGATTTTCTATGGGATTAAGGTCTGGAGACTGGCTAGGCCACTCCAGGACCTTAATGTGCTTCTTCTTGAGCCACTCCTTTGTTGCCTTGGCCGTGTGTTTTGGGTCATTGTCATGCTGGAATACCCATCCACGACCCATTTTCAATGCCCTGGCCCTGATGGTACATGGCCCCGTCCATCGTCCCTTTGCTGCGGTGCAGTTGTCCTGTCCCCTTAGCAGAACCCCCCCCCCAAAGCATAATGTTTCCACCTCCATGTTTAACGGTGGGGATGGTGTTCTTGGGGTCATAGGCAGCATTCCTCCTCCTCCAAACACGGCGAGTTGAGTTGATGCCAAAGAGCTGGATTTTGGTCTCATCTGACCACAACACTTTCACCCAGTTCTCCTATGAATCATTGGCAAACTTCAGACAGGCCTGTACATGTGCTTTCTTGAGCAGGGGGACCTTGCGAGCGCTGCAGGATTTTAGTCCTTCACGGCGTAGTGTGTTACCAATTGTTTTCTTAGTGACTATGGTCTCAGCTGCCTTGAGATCATTGACAAGATCCTCCCATATAGCTCTGGGCTGATTCCTCACCGTTCTCATGATCATTGAAACTCCATGAGGCGAGATCTTGCATGGAGCCCAGACTGAGGGATATTGACAGTTATTTTGTGTTTCTTCCATTTGCGAATAATCGCACCAACTGTTGTCACCTTCTCACCAAGCTGCTTGGCGGTGGTCTTGTAGCCCATTCCAGCCTTGTGTAGGTCTACAATCTTGTCCCTGACATCCTTGGACAGCTCTTTGGTCTTGGCCATGGTGGAGAGTTTGGAATCTGATTGATTGATTGCTTCTGTGGACAGGTGTCTTTTATACAGGTAACAAGCAGCACTCCCTTTAAAAAATGGTCCTAATCTCAGCTCCTTCCCTATATAGCCAGAAATCTTGCTGATTGACAGGGGATCAAATACTTATTTGACTCAATAAAATGCAAATCAATTTACAACTTTTTGAAATGTGTTTATGCGTGGAATCATGTACACTGGTTGAAGTTTTGAGGTTGGTGCAGACAATGTCTGACATGACAAAACTTAACTTAACTTAGAACATGAAACTCTCAACGGGAAAAGAAAAGAAACTGAATTAGAAGAAAGAAAGAAAAGCTGATGAGACTGGACGGCTGTCTTGACCATTTTGGGGGTTGCCATGTTTCACCTCCCAATACACAAATCAACGTGTTATCTTATT
The DNA here is from genome assembly GCA_027422415.1 of Schizothorax lantsangensis. Taxonomy (NCBI): domain Eukaryota; kingdom Metazoa; phylum Chordata; class Actinopteri; order Cypriniformes; family Cyprinidae; genus Schizothorax; species Schizothorax lantsangensis. The sequence goes on along the minus strand of CM049851.1, from coordinate 33,339,378 downwards.
AGTCACATAGTCCGAATTTCCTCACTCTTGCAGAGTATGATTTATACATGATTTCTATAACAAGAATATGATACATTTTACAAAGAATTGACTGACATCACCATCATTGTGTTTTGGACAGAATTCTCAAACACAAACATACCAAACATGAATAGAAACCTATAAACTATTCAATAGTTATTAAAAATGACATACACAATCAATGATTAGAACATTATAGTTAAATGTGTGGCTTACATACATGATATGGAGTAATGCAATGGAATGATATTTATTCACAAGTCATTTTACCATCATTTTGGTTGATATGATGCATTTAGTCATGCAAACCACAGTCTCTGTGTCGTTCTGTGAATGGGAGGGTGTGTTTTGTGAGGACCAAAAGAGTTTAGAGGGAATCTCAGTCTGGTTCTTGTCTGAGGGAAGTCAATCTGAGGAAGTCTTTAGCTCGTGATTTCTATCATGGATTTGCATGTGATGGTCTCTTTGAGCATTAATCTTGGTTACTTGCCCCAAATTTGACAATCTCCTTCCTGAGTTGAATTACCAATAAGTGTTCTTTTGTTTTAATGCTGCAAGCTGTTCAAAGCTGTGAAATCTGATTTATAATCATCCATGTTGTCTTGGGCCTCTTTGTGGAATTCGGCTCTTTGTGTTTCAACAATGTTCTGTTTGAATCTTAAACTGTCTGATTTGCTCTGAAACGCTACATTGTTGATACAATGAATAATAAGTTTAAAGGGGTCATCGGATGCAAAATTCACTTTTACATGCTGTTTGAACTGAAATGTGTGTTGGAAGTGTGTACACCACTACCCTATAATGATAAAAATCCACCCAGTGTGTGTGTTTTTTTTTTTAAATCCCCATAAATCATAACCCCTTTCTCAGATCAAGCTGTTTACAGATTCTTGGCTGTGTGATATCAGACAGACCCAGGCCCCTCCCACGATTGTTGATTGGCACTGGTGTTTTAGCACAGACCTGCTTTGAGTGATCTGTCATCAGTCCACCATTATTTCGACGCCAGAGCAGGAGCAGATGAGAATGGCTCCTAAGCCATTGAGGTGTACAGTTGTTAGATGTAATATTGAACATAGCAGTCGTCATTTACTCCTGACATCTGAGCTGCTGAAGACACAGTAGCTTGATTTTGTTTTTGAAGGGAATGTGCCCCCAATCTACCTAAATGCGTCTATGTTCACGCAAATCATTTGTGATCCAGCTTCACTGACAGAAGAAGTGAGTATAAGGTTCTTTTATCAATCTTTGCCAATCAACTTTCCTAATATTGTGCTAGTTAGCACGTTCCACGGCTAAAGTTTACAGTGTCAGAGAATGGCTCGTCACCTCAGAAGTGAGGGTTGGGGTGAGCAGGGCTCATTAGCGTTTAAAGGAATATGCGCAAAAAGACCTTCCACACAGAGCAGGTGAAAGGCTTTTATGAAGTGTGACTTACCAAATGAACCTTACAGTGTCCTTTCTGTGTAAAAGTCTTTCCACACTGAGAGTAGGTCAAGTCAAGTCACCTTTATTTACATAGCACTTTTAACAATACAGATTGTGTCAAAGCAGCTTTACACTATCAAATAGGAAAATAGTGTGTCAATAATGTAAAAGGACAATAGTGAACACTCAACTTTCAGTTTTTTCAAAAGGCAGTTTATTGAATTCAGTGATGTCAGCAGGCGAAAGGCTTTTTCCCAGTATGAATTAACATGTGCTTCTTAAGGTTTGATATATGTGTAAAAGTCTTTCCACACTGAGAGCAGGTGAAAGGCTTTATTCCAGCATGAATTAACATGTGAATCTTAAGGTATCCTTTACTTGTGAAAGACTTTCCACACTGAGAGTAGCTGAAAGGCTTTTCTGAAGAGTGAGTTACCAAATGATTCTCAAGGTGTCCTTTCTGTGTAAAACTCTTTCCACACTCAGAGCAGCTGAAAGACTTTATTCCAGTATGAATTAGCATGTGCTTCTTAAGGTTTGCTTTACGTGTGAAAGTGTTTCCACACTGAGAGCAGCTGAAAGGCCTTTCTGAAGAGTGTGTTACCAAATGATTCTTAAGTTGTCCTTTCTGTGTAAACCTCTTTCCACACTGAGAGCAGGCAAAAGGCTTTATTCCAGCATGAATTAACATGTGATCCTTAAGGTTTTTGTTACATGTGAAAATGTTTCCACACTGAAAACAGCTGAAAGGCTTTTCCTCACTATGAATTCTCATGTGTTTCGTAAGGCTTCCTTTATGTCTGTAAGTGTTTCCGCACTTAAAACAGCTGAAAGGCCTTTTGACGTCTGTTATTTGAATGCTGCAGCTCACTGATTTTTCTTCAGTCACATCATGATCTTTCTGACACTGATATTTCTCCTCCACCTCATTCAGATCTTGTCTTTCTTCTTTCATTTTCATCAGGTCTAAAAAGAAATCATTATAAAGATGAAAATCACTTGGGACATTTGAAAAATAAAAAAGATAATATTTGTGCACAGACGAAAACAACACTGCATTATGCCGACAGGCCAGTAGATGGCGCTGTTATTTTGTAAAGAAATACTACACATCTATCGACTGAACACGTAATACACATGGGCATGATGTTACTGTTTTTACAAATGGGGATCTCTTTCACAATGCTGTTGTCTGTATGAGAAAAGTTTTAAAAAAATTAAAAAATGCTAAGAAGCAAAATATATTGTTGAGTAAATGTACCTTTTGAAGTATTGTGAAAAGTACTTGTCTAATCTACATTATTTCACAGCTGTCTACAGGGAATCTGCAGGTATCAGTGCTTCAAATTTAATACTTTTTAAAGGGGTCATGAACTGCATTTTTATTATTATTTTATAATGTTTCATTAGGTGCACCTATAATGTTTTTCCATCAAAATATAATGTTTCTTGAGGTGCACATTTATAATGTCTTTACATAGAAATAAATGATGATTTTAGCATCTGATTTGAACGCTCTGTTTGAAGGGACGTGTCTGCTGTGAGACTTCAATGGAAACGCCCACTGCTGTGACTGGCTAACATCTTTACATAGTAAAGAGTATTTGAGACTGCTCCACATGTAATACTTCCTATGTTTTTACCATTACAGCTGTTGAAATGATCTTACCATGTAAAGTGTTAATTAGGCTATAGCATTATATATTTAGATCTACTCTCATCACATGAAAGGTTGCAGCGGTGAGCAGATGACAGTCTGTTTGATCTCATCATTTCGTCTCTTTTTTCTGCACTCACGAAATGCTTTCATCATAACAGCAAACATGATGTAAGTACTGTAAAATGTTCATTGTGTTGTGTAAAGCCTGTGTTATACTTTCCGCTTGCGCGAGTCCGCTAGGGTCTGCTATGGTATGCGTTAGGGCTGCTCGATTATGACAAAAATCATAATCACGATTATTTTGGTCAATATTGTAATCACGATTATTTAACATGATTATTAGCGGGCCGTATAACCAAAAAAAATTATGCAAATCTAGTGTTCAGTTAACAGCCTACTATAGAAATTGAATAATCAAATGTAAAATAAAACAGCGTAGTCTTCACTGTAAGAATTAAACTTCCTTTGTTTCTTATTAAAGCTACAAAAGACCTTCTGTGAAGAGCAGTGAGTGATTTTGTCTTTGACTTTTGTTGTTTGATTAATAAGCACACAGTCGGCAGCAGGAATATAGCGCGCTGTCACTTTAAGAGGCACACGGATACAATTTACTGTTACACGCGTATTTTCAGTATCATCTGTTCATTTATTAAATAACCAACGAGGGTTTACGTGAATAATCACTAAGTGCCGCATTTTGACACATTTTTGCGTGTATTTGACCGTTTAGGCGCATACGTTCAGCTAGGATGGATTTACATGTCTGTGCTCTGCTCCGTCTCTGAGTGCATACACAAATATCCTCCTGAGGAACAGCGCAAGCTCTCTTTCGCGCTTTTTAAAAACATTACTAAATCTAATCAACTTTAATAACTCAAGCACGTCCAATTTTGCAAAAGTCACGTTACATGATTTTACTGATTTACACGTGAAAATGGGCTTTTATGGAGGAGTGAAAGCGCACTGCTGTAAAGGGGGCGGAATGGGGCGCCATAATCGTTTTATCTCGATTATTGCATTTTCATAATCGTTGGAGGCCGAAATCGAAACTAAATTTCGATTAATTGCACAGCCCTAGTATGCGTGACGTAAAAATAGTCATCGGAGGGTGTGTGCGGGGGTCTCTGCGTGGACATCTGCGTGCCTCCCATTTTTTGTGACAGCGCGTACTTGTCTGTCAGTAAGCTACAAAAGCAAGTCCGTCGCTACCCGCACTTCTACAATCCGTTGATAAAACAATATAAAGACAGCTAGATGTGCAATAACTCTGGGCAATTGTTTGTTCACATGTTTGTTTACAGTTCAAGCCGATCTAATGCGCATGTATGGAACACGTTTGCGGAGCAGACCACCAGCGTACATCGGTAGTATAAATACAAGTAGTCCATGTCCACGCTGTCCGTGTACTAGGGCTGTGCAATATGGACAAAAAAAAAATTGCGATTTCTTTGATCAATTTTGCGATTTCGATTTTAATCACGATTTTGACACACACAGACATGCTTTACAGTCATAAATGCATTCAGTGTGAATTTGAAATGTATTTCCAAAAGAAAACCAATTAGAGCTTTATCAAAAAGGTGTAACGTCTCTAGAACAGACATAAGATGGCGCCGAGGATGGCAGCCGTGTTGCGAGCTCCGATAAAACTTTGCAGGTTTTCGTATGTTTTTTTTTTTTTTTTTTTTTTTTACGTGTTAGATGTTGTTAGTATAACTGTCTACGATAGAGACACGCTTTTAAACATCGGTTCTTCCGTCGCGCAATGCAAACCGGACTTTGAGTTCCTGAACGCCGGTGGATTGTTTACAGACACCGCATCAGAGCCCTTTGTCTGGAACGCACGACCACGACGAAAGAAACGTAGCTGGAAAAGAGGGAAGAGAGCTGGCGTTCTCGTCAGACTGAGACGCCGTGCCTTTCGACCTCCTCTCCCAACCATTTTGCTGGCTAACGTTCAGTCACTGGATAACAAACTCTGTGAACTGCGTGCGCGCATCTCATACCAATGAGAAACAAGGGAATGCTGCGTTATTTGCCTCACAGAAACCTGGATGTCTGCAATGGTTCCAGACTCAACCATCGAGCTTACGGGCTTTTCCGTGCACCGCTCGGACAGAACGAAAGAGCTCACAGGGAAAAGCAAAGGTGGGGGCGTTTGTTTCTATATCAACAACTCGTGGTGTGATGAAAGGAATCTACACTATTAAATCCTTCTGCTCCCCTGATCTGGAATTTCATACGCTTCTGTGTCGACCATTCTGGCTACCGAGGGAATTTACAGCGATCATAATCACAGCTGTATACATCCCCCCTCAAGCCAACACAGACCAGGCACTCAGGGAACTGTACGGGAATATAAGCGAGCAGGAAACCGCGTACCCAGATGCAGCGTTTGTTATTACGGGGGACTTTAATAAAGCCAACTTCAGAACAATAGCTCCAAAATACTTTCAACACATCACCATCAACACGCGTGGTGATCGTGTACTGGACCATTGCTACTCCCCCTTCCGGGACGCTTACAAATCCCTCCCCGCCCACCTTTCGGCAAATCGGATCACTCCTGCGTTCTGCTTCTGCCTGCTTATAGGCAGAAACTGAAACGTGAAGCACCCGCCCTCAGGACAATTCAATGCTGGTCGGACCAATCGGACGCTATACTACAGGACTGTTTTGATCACGTGGACTGGGACATGTTCCGGGCAGCGTCCGATGACGACATAGAGGAGTACTCAGATTCTGTAACGTGTTTCATACGGACGTGTATAGAGGATGTAATTCCGACCAAAATAATACGCATCTACCCCAACCAAAAACCGTGGATTAACAGCGATGTTCGATCAGCCTTGTCAGCGCGGACATCTGCCTTTAAATCAGGAAACACTGACGATCAGAAACAAGCCAGTTACGATCTCAGGAGATCCATAAAAGCAGCCAAACGACAATATAAAAACAAAATTGAAGAACAATTCAACAACAACAACCCAAGAAGCATGTGGCAGGGCATCAACAACATCACAGGTTTTAAAGGGAATAAACCAGCTACTGTGAACATTGCGGCCTCTCTACCGGATGAGCTGAATACCTTTTATGCTCGTTTCGAGGCTCATAACACCGCCCACACAGAGTGCGCTCCCACGGCTGCTGCAGAAGAGGTGAGTCCACTATCCCTTTCTGTCGCGGATGTAACTCGATCCTTCAAACGGGTGAACATCCGCAAAGCTGTGGGCCCGGATGGCATCCCAGGCCGTGTGCTCAAAGCATGCGCTTACCAACTAGCCGGGGTTTTTACAGACATATTCAATCTGTCCCTCTCTCTGTCTGTGGTTCCCTCATGCTTCAAAAAATCCACCATTGTGCCCATACCTAAGAAAAATAAAATCACATGCTTGAACGACTGGAGGCCCGTTGCTCTGACACCCATCTTCAGCAAGTGTTTTGAGAAGCTCATCAGAGACCACATCTGCTCTGTGCTGCCTGCCTCACTGGACCCACTACAATTTGCATACCGCAGAAACCGTTCCACAGACGACGCTATTGCCTTCACCCTGCACACTGCTCTCTCCCACCTGGAAAATAAGAACACCTATGTAAGGATGCTGTTCGTGGATTATAGTTCAGCATTTAACACCATAGTGCCTGCCACACTGGTTGAGAAGCTCCAGACTCTGGGACTGAACAGATCTCTGTGCAGCTGGATCCTGGACTTCCTGACAGGCAGAAGTCAGGTGGTCAGAATGGGCAACAACACCTCATCTCCCCTGATCCTCAACACTGGTGCTCCGCAGGGCTGCGTTCTCAGCCCGCTCCTGTACTCCCTGTACACACACGACTGTACAGCTACACACAGCTCCAACGTCATCGTCAAATTTGCCGATGACACAACGGTGATAGGCCTGATCACCGACAACGATGAGACGGCCTACAGAGAGGAGGTGAGTACCCTGACTAAATGGTGCCAGGAGAACCACCTCTCACTCAACATCGACAAGACCAAGGAGCTGGTGGTGGATTTCAGGAGACAGAGCTGAGAACACACACCCATCTCCATCGACAAGACACCTGTGGAGCGGGTAAACAGCTTTAAGTTCCTCGGCGTTCACATCACCGAGGATCTCACATGGTCCACTCACACAGATGCAGTGCTGAAGAAGGCACATCAGCGCCTCTTCTTCCTGAGACGGCTGAGGAAGTTTGGAATGAGCCCCAGCATCCTCAGATCCTTCTACACCTGCACTGTGGAGAGCATCCTGACCGGCTGCATCACCGCCTGGTTTGGAAACAGCACTGCTGGCAACCGCAAAGCTCTGCAAAGGGTCGTGCGAACTGCCCGCCACATTGTTGGAGGTGAGCTTCCCTCCCTCCAGGACATCTACACCAGGCGGTGTATAAGGAAAGCCAGGAGGATCATCAAGGACTCCAGCCATCCATCCCACAGACTGCTCTCTCTGCTGCCCTCAGGGAGACGTCTCCGCAGCATCCGATCCCGCACTAGCCGACTGAGGGACAGCTTTTTTCCCTCAGGCTATCAGGCTAATGAACAGCCAGAACTAATTCACTTTACATCACACTCCCACTCACACATCATGCCATGCATTGCACTTTACTGCCGTTCTACTGGACTACACGCACACACTGCAATAATGCAACCTATCTGCTATCACTGGATACCATACAATGCACATCCACGACATTGCATATGTATAATATGTTGCACCTTTGCACAACTATCTATTGCACAACTACTCTGTTGTAAATCTATAATCTGTTGCACCTTAACATATTACTATGTATAGATGTGTACATAATGTAAAATGTGTACATAGTGTATTGGTAACTAAGACTGTCTTTATAGTACACTGTGTGTATTGAGTATGTGTATGTGTATTTTGCACACTGTCTTCTGTACAGTCTGTAAATATGTACTGTCTATATGTAAATTGTTTTGGTTTTTTTGCACTGTTTGGAGCACGCTCTCAAGAATTTCACTCACCAAGGCACTTGTGCTGTGGTGATGTGACAATAAAAGTGATTTGATTTTGATTTGATTTGATTAGGCAAAAAAATATAAAAATATCCCGTGTCCAGGGATTTTTTTTTTTTGCCATGCATTGGTCATAGAGCTCTTTGTGGCACTGCCTCGGGTGTTGAAATAGATTTGTTGCGCCAGGTTCATACTCCGTCTGCAGTGCATATACAGTATGTGTATGCGGTGAAGAAGCAGCACGGACTCATTTTGCTTTCGCACAGGATGCGTTTGCAGTCCGCTCCTGGGGGCGTATTACAGAAAGTTTCTTATCTTAGGTCTCAACTTAAGATATAATGTGTCAAATTAGGATTTTTCACAAATTCGTATTACAGAAGCAAATCTTAACTTAATTTGGGATTCTTATCCTATCTTACAAAATCGTATCTTATCTCTAGTTAGGAAATCTTAAATGGCATTATCAAGTTCGACGATCCACTCTCAGGTCTGTTACCAAGCAACCAACACTGCGTGAGCTGCTGATGAGGTAAACAAAAGCTACTTCACTTTGAAAATCGCCTTTTGCAAAAAAAAAAAAAAACGTATTGCATTAGTCACTTGCATTACACCATGACGCTTTTGTTGGTCTCTATAAGGCCCTTTCACAAGGGACGCGGCAGTCGCGAGTGTCTAGTTCATTTTCAATGGGAGACATGCACAAGCGGGCGGTTTTGCTGGCGGCGTGGAGGCGGAGCGCAAGCGGTGCTCGTGCACCCAAAATCCTGCCGCTTCCACGAGCACGGCGCATCGCGGCAGGAGCCGCCAAAGATAAAAATATTTTATCTTTTTGTGAGAGGCAGCCGCGTCGGTTTCAACCAATCAGAAAACGAATTATTAACAACCACGTGTAACATTTCACTGAGCTCATGTAGGAGTGTTGAAAACATGATGAAGATCGCTGTAAATCCTACTAAAATTTCTGGAGTTGTGTGATCCATCAAAATCTCAGAGATTTAATAAAAAAAATACAGATTGTGAGTGTAGGAGTTTGTTAATGAAAACGCTAGTAGACGCTCCCATAAAATGATAAATAGCAAATAACACCAACACAAAACTTACATTGTTTTATTTATTTAGTTTGAAATACAAATGTGATTTGTTGTTTGTAACTATGGTAACATCCTGCACCGAGACCGCGACGCCAGCACGCATCAACTGCACAAAGCCTCTCCTCTATGAGAGAAAGCGGAAGTGATTCCACCGCTTGCCGCGTGGGACTGAAAGGGCCTTAATGCTGGTTGTGGTTGCAGTACATGTGCTAACTGTAATATCATGTTGCGCAGCAGTCTGTAATTACTTATTAGTGTTTTGTCATCAAAATGTAACACATCTTCAGGGACTTCCAAGAGCCTTTCTACCATTAAACATCTCCGTTCTTCATTTTCAATTATTAATAAATGTAATGCCATTGTTGGACAGTGCAACTGTAAGCAGTTTTTCAGTTAGCTTTCAAATAATTTTGAAGTTAGGACAGCTGTGGGGTTGTCCTAAAATTAAGACTGTTTTTAGGATTTTTTGTCAAGTTAGGAGGTTTCTGTAATACCTCCTTCCTATCTGTAGTTAAGATAGGATAACTTAGAACTTAGGAAATGCTGTTCTGTAATAGCTTTTGTCCTAAATGTGGTCCTAACTGAAATTACCATGGTTACTAAACAGATAAGATAAGATTTTAAAGTTAGGATCTTTCTGTAATACGCCCCCTGATCTGCGGCGGTTTACCACAAACACATCATTTATCCATTATTTTGATTTCAAATCCAAATGTTGTTACTGCAAATGCTTTTTCAGCATTGTGATTATCTTTTATCAAAGTACAGTAATACAATCTTTCATAGACATTCACATTTAAACTCAATAAATATGAACTCAAATGAGTGCCATATGAATGAATGAATGATGCATTTATATAGCGCTTTATTGTGTATTGCTGTACACCCAAAGCTCTTTACAATCATTTGCCAAGGCAATCATATTGCCTTGTTTATCTAAAAGTGCACTTTTGCTTGTTTAAAATCTAGCCAAAATGCCATGTGTTGACTGTGAAACAGTAGACTTTAACTATATGAATTTATGGTGTACTTTCTACATTTCCGTGTCAATCCATGTTTATTTTTACCGCGAACAATGCCTTGTCACTCACTTTAATTCAGTGCGTGCAGCAAAGCAAGAATAGACTCCGTGCGGAAACGATCGCTGCATGACTGTTGCAGACGCACTGCTCCTGGAGCGCTCTGCCGGACTGCAACCGTGTGCAGTCTGAACACTCTGATCCGTTAACATGGGCGCTGAAAAAATACACACCGCATACGCACCACAGACGGAGAATGTGTGAACCTGGCGTTACGTCTGTATGCCCGGTCTGTTCTGTTCTCGCGCTCCATTTAGGCACGCTGCATTCTGATTGAATGGGATAGCATACTGCGGGAGGTCGGGGGCGCGAGAAGAATCGTGCTATAAAGCTATTTAGAAATCGTGCACGCTCAAATCGTGATTTTATGACGATTTCGATTAATCGCACAGCCCTACCGTGTACGCATCCGGATTACGCACGCAGAAAGTATAAAGCCGCCTTTCCACTGCACACGACATTCGGACACGACTGTCGCATTTCTCCCCCTAGTGCCAGTCGCACAGAACTTTCAAACTGGTCGTGCAGCAACCGTCACCTCGGCATATTCTCCAATGGTAAAATGAATCATTTTAATGAATATAATTGATGTATGAATGCATCGTCACAAATGATGTTGCCCAAAATAAAAACATAGTAGGTTTTATGGGGCTAATCAACGTAAATAATGATTTAATAATTATTTCTGCCATAATTATTCTAAAGCGCCATTTTACAGAAATAGTGTTTAAAGAATAAATGTTAAAGTGAACAAAATATTGGTAATTCTAACCTTGCGCTCATAGTTTTAAATAGAATACATCACATCCGGTCGGGCGGGCGCATACGTTCAAATATTTTAACGCACCCGAACCTCAAATCGGATCCGAATTTTCCGCATACGCATATGATCGGAACTCCACGCAGCTCCCGTGGAAAGGCGGACTTGGGTAAAGTTGGTTTTATACTCGCACATTCACACATTTCCACGTTCAATAACTTTCTAATTATATGTGCAATAAAATAATTTTTTGCAAATTCTAATCAGCGACTTCATTGTCAACCTACTACATTTTTTTCACAATCGATCAAATTGGGCAAGTATTGTTTTAATGTTATATTTACTTGCGAATGTCTGCTGAATGTCCAATGTAGTGTGCTTAAAGTAATTGAATACAGAAGTCCGAATGTGCCAATATAAAACAAACTTTACTTTTTTTGTTAAGGCGGCTTAACACAGGCTTAAGAGAACCATTAATTATAACAAGAGTTTTAAGTGGGTGCTGTGTGATTGACAGCTCCAGCAAACAGTGATCATTCTTTGATTGCTTTCTGTAATTTAACAATTTAAATGAGAATGAGAGAGAATAGCAGATATATTCATGCTATTAGGAGAAACAATGTTTAGTTTGGTCACTGACTTGATTTACTGACACACACACACAACAAAACAACATTGAACAATTTTGAGACAAAAAAAGACTGAACTTGAATAATTACACTTCAGAAATCACTGATCTCAGATCAGATATTAGAATAAACAAGTTTACTTACATGTTGTGACAATGTTGTCAGGTTTATATCTTACAGTAAAAGTCTGTTTGCAAAACTGTTACTGATTTACAGTGAAATGTACTGAACAAGCAAATAATGCTCTACTGACACATTCACATTCTTTAAAATAACCACAGTCTTATAGCGACTTTACTTAAAATGTGGCTTCTACTAGCATAAAAACAAATTCAGTCTCATACGCTCTGAGTTCAACACAGTTTTATGATTCCAAAAATCAAAAATAAAGCCTAATGTTTAAATCTCCTCGATGTCAGTTCAGTCACATTTCCATAAGAACTTTGAAACATGGATTTAAGACATTTTAATGACAGTTAAGGTCTTATTTTTACATAAAGGATCTGTGGATGTAACACAAACAGTCATTAAAGATTAATGAAAAATAAACACCAACCTCCTTGTTCCTCGTGTTTTATTCTCCAGGGTTCTGGTTCTGGTTCCTCATGTTTTATTCTCCAGGTTTCTGGTTCACTCATGTTCTCCTCACTCTTCTTTAACAAACACCATCTTCACAGCAGCAGATCTCAGTTCAGATGATACTCCTCCAGACATTACTGCTTGCTTCAACACTTAGTCATGACTGTGAGGATCAGAATATTACAGGTTTACTGATCTGATTCAAAACCTGTATTTCTTCTTTAACAGAAACAACATTTCTAACCGTTTGTATTAAACCAGCATCACGACAAAACAACAGAGAGCGCGGTGAAACTGAACTTCTTCCTCTGAGATTTAATGGTGTTTGAAAAACAAACCTATGTGTTTTAGTGCCACCCGCTGGACTGGAGTGAAGCGGCGAGAGGAGGGAAATAATACGTCTATAAGGTGCACTGATTTGTTTTCCTTCAGAAAAACCGATCTGCACAAATAAATGAAAATAAATTAAAATAGACAAAATAAATATAAATAAATAGACTCGAATGGTATTCAATCATCACCAACAGTCTTCGAGAGTGAGGAGAAGAGAAAAACAAAATAAGTAAAATATTTCAGTGAAAATCACACAAAAGGTACCCTAATGGTTAAGGGTCATTCCACTGAATGGTTGCTATTTGCTTCCAAAAATCTTCCAATAAAATAAAAAAAGTATTTTTTAAGACTGAATCTATTAACACATATTTAACTATTCAAAATCTGTACAGGTCAATCTCAGGTTACTTTATTTCATTTTTTGCATGGTTTGTAAGTGGAAGAGGAATGTATGTTTCTCAGTACTGTTACCAAAACTCTTGTCTATTAAAATTGTTTACATGTAATTTTCAGCCACACACGACATCATATTATCGAAATATCAAATGCAAGTAAACTTTTGAAACATGAAATGTTTCAAAAGTTTACTTGCATTTGATAATACAGGTGCATCTCAATAAATTAGAATGTCGTGGAAAAGTTCATTTATTTCAGTAATTCAACTCAAATTGTGAAACTCGTGTATTAAATAAATTCAATGCACACAGACTGAAGTAGTTTTTTTGGTTATTTTAATTGTGATGATTTAGGCTCACATCTAACAAAGAACCACCAATTCACTATCTCAACAAATCAGAATACTTCATAAGACCAATAAAAAACATTTTTAGTGAATTGTTGGCCTTCTGGAAAGTATGTTAATTTACTGTATATGTACTCAATACTTGGTAGGGGCTCCTTTTGCTTTAATTACTGCCTCAATTCGGCGTGGCATGGAGGTGATCAGTTTGTGGCACTGCTGAGGTGGTATGGAAGCCCAGGTTGCTTTGATAGCGGCCTTCAGGTCATCTGCATTGTTGGGTCTGGTGTCTCTCATCTTCCTCTTGACAATACCCCATAGATTCTCTATGGGGTTCAGGTCAGGCGAGTTTGCTGGCCAATCAAGCACAGTAACACCATGGTCACTGAACCAGCTTTTGGTACCTTTGGCAGTGTGGGCAGGTGCCAAGTCCTGAAGCATGAAGTGCTCTAAAATTTCCTGGTAGATGGCTGCGTTGACTGTGGACTTCAGAAAACACAGTGGACCAACACCAGCAGATGACATGGCAGCCCAAATCATCACTGACTGTGGAAACTTCACACTGGACTTCACGCAGCATGGATTCTGTGCTTCTCCACTCTTCCTCCAGACTCTGGGACCTTGATTTCAAATGAAATGCAAAATTTACTTTCATCTGAAAAGAGGACTTTGGACCACTGAGCAACAGTCCAGTTATTTTTCTCCACAGCCCAGGTAAGATGCTTCTGACGTTGTCTCTGGTTCAGAAGTGGCTTGGTAGGCCTTTTCCTGAAGACGTCTGAGCGTGGTGACTCTTGATGCACTGACTCCAGCTTCAGTCCACTCCTTGTGAAGCTCTCACAAGTGTTTGAATCAGCTTTGCTTGACTGTATTCTCAAGCTTGCGGTCATCCCTGTTGCTTGTGCACCTTTTCCTACCCAAATTCTTCCTTCCAGTCAACTTTGCATTTAATATGCTTTGATACAGCACTCTGTAAACAGCCACACTTTTCAGTAATGACCTTCTGTGACTTACCCTCTTTGTGGAGGGCGTCAATGTTCATCTTCTGGATCATTGCCAAGTCAGCAGTCTTTTCCATTATTGTGGTTTCAAAGAACAAGATATACTCAGAATTTATACTGTATGGATGGTCATTAATTGAAACTCAAATGTAAATATTCTAATATTTTGAGATACTGATTTTTGACTTTCATGAGCTGTAAGCTCTAATCATCAAAATTAAAACAAAAAAACTTTTGAAATGTTTTACTTTACATGTAATGAATCTAAAATATATGAAAGTTTCACTTTTTGAAATAACTTACAAGAAAAAATGAACTTTTTCACGACATTCTAATTTATTGAGATGCACCTGTATATGCGGAAGGGCAAGAGATATGATTACATGATTGACAGGTTTAGAGTGAACGAGCTCTGGCTCATAAACACTCGCACTCTTGGAAGATAATAGACAGTGCTCTTCAGATCACATAATTCAGTGGAGAATTAATAGTAATGTTATTCTGTATAAAGAACATGTGAGAATAGTCTGTTCTTAAATACCAACAATAACAAGAACTCGGCATTCACTCTCTTCTCTCTTGCGGAAAAGGTCCTCTACTTCGGTGCTTTTACGCTCGTGCTCAATACAGTCTTCTGAGCTTTTAGCGTCACCGCGTCGACATTTTGGGTAACAGCAGTTGCTCTGACCATGTGATGTAATGCTCAAATCTTATTGGACGGCCCGTGTTTTCACTTTGCGAAACTGAAATGATTCGTCAGACTGGACGAAAAAAAAAACATTCGCATTTTCGGTGCACGAATGTTCGCGGTTTATGTGGAAGCATCCATAGGAAGCTGTTGTTTTATTCCAGTGCGTCATCGCATGCAAAATTAATTTCGCTTTTTCGCGCTCAGTGTGGAAATGTCTTTACCTTAAACCATACGTCTGCACATTCCATTCTTCTGCAGGCCTCTCCACACACAGGCAGATACATTATTATAATAGTAGAATAACTTGATACATAAATGGTCATTCACTTTGATTATACTTGATTAATTCATATTTTGATTAATAAAACTCTTCTACAGTAGCTTCTGCAAAAAGAACACAAGCATGTAGTCCGCCTTTGTTATTGTTTTTGCCGTTACGTGACGTAGCGGTGTCTGACTGGGGTAAAGACGTGGGGTGATGACATCATCGTTTCACAAAATATACGGATTGGCTGTACACACTAGGGGTCGACCGATATGCGTTTTTCAGGGCCGATGCCGATACCGATTATTACAGACCAAGTAGACCTATAACCAATATTTTGAACCTATATATGTCTGGTGTAAAAATGACAATTAATGTCAAAATTAAGAATATCAAGGGCTCTGACAAAAACTGCCTTCCCTGGTTTTGGTTGCACTTCTTACTCTTGTCTTCCTCCATGCACCCATCTACAATAAGGGTAATATAAAGAGAGAGTTGAAAGTGGGGCCACTGTAGGGCTGCATGATATATTGCATGCGATTGTCATGTGCATCTCTTCAGTAAAGCCGGTTCTGTGATTAGTATTAAATCTCCATCACATGCTTTCCAACCCAGTAGAGGGAGCAGAAGTTTTATGGATGGTAACCCTAATATTATTACTGAAATCTTATTAGTAATTAGTTACACTACTAGTTACTGCAAAAAGTAATATTATTACAGTAACAACACTGCTGATGACTGAGGTAATTCACCTCTTAGCTGATGCAGATGTGGTCAAAAGTTTACATACACCTTGCAAAATAAACTGCTTCATCAGCAGAAATTGCAAAATTTTAATGATTCTATCCCTCTACCCTCTTACTGCTTAAATTATTAACATTTTGCAGATACTGCAAGGTGCATATAAACTTTGGACTGCAACTGTGTCTATTGCTTTCACTCAACTGAACCATTTATTATGACTAAATATGTTTTATAACAATTGTTGTTCTTTCTTTCCTCAAGGAATTTTTTTCTGACTTTCCTGCCTCTTTGGAACATTTCCGTTCACAGAGACTGTGGAGAGATGGTGTGCAGCTTCATGACATTTGAAGTTTACTGCCGATGAAGAGCTTCTGGGACACTGACAAACACCACTTCCCAGCAAGTTCATTCGGAACTTTATATATTTAGTAATTCCTGGTTTATACTGGAAAGCTGGTTTTATCAGGAATTCTGAGACAAGACCTTTATGAGCACTTCCTAACTTTCAGTGTTGCAATAAGCATCTTACTGTGCCCCTCCTTGGTCAGTCAACATGTGCCATATGCACACAAGTTGCTACAGTATTTTGTAATAAGGGTAGGGAGCTGTATGGACCATCATTCTTGGTGTACAATGTACATTCAATGCTTCATCTTGCATCTGATGCCAAGAGTTATGGCTGTCTGGATGAATGCAGTGCCTTTCCATTTGAGAATTACATGCAGAAGTTGAAGAGAATGGTGCGCTCAGGAAAGAGCCCTCTTGTGCAGATTGTGAAAAGGATCAGAGAAAACCAAGATGGAACAGCTTTACAAAGTATTCAAAGAGGCAATGCCATTTCTTCAAAACAGCCAGACAATTGCATTATTCTGGAAGATGGCAAATGTTGCGAGGTCATCGATAAAACAGAGAATGATTACCTATGTCGAGTTTTTCTGCAACCATCTCCACTCTTTATGGAGCCCTGTGAATCATCAATAATTGGAGCATACGTGTGCCAAAAGAACAATGTTCTACAAATGATCCCAAAAGAAAAAGTCAGTCAGTGTAAAAGAGCAATCAAGATTGATCAGAGGCAAAGAGTAGTGTATTTGACTATTCTTCACAAGTAGACATCAACAAATTATCTCTTTAAAACACATATCATGTGTAAGTAACATTTATATAAAAAAAACTCTATTAATGTACAACTGACTTTTTTTTTTTTTAATAGTCATATACCTTGTCTTTCAGAATGTTTTCAGTTGTGGAATTCACCTCAGATCACAGTGTAGCTGTAATTCCTGATGCATGGAAAGAAAAATTAGACCAGGTAAGACGTATAGACCTAGACGTATGCATATTTGCTACATAAATCTCACTGGTTTACGGTTTTAAATTGTTTCAGTAATACAGTTGCCACATTAGAAAATGCACTTATATTACCTAACTTAGTCAATAGATCATTACAAAAATCATGGATTTTATTTTGATTATGCAAGTTATGTAAAATATTTTGTAACATGGTAAACTGAATTACTTAACATCTTTATTTCATTAACAAGAGTGATTCAAAACATGTATCTTGCATCATCTGCTAATTAAATTAACTGATTGTTAAAACTACTATATTAAAAGGAAATAATACCGTTGTGTTTTGGTGGCCAAATTATCTCATTTGATATTACAGTCATCTTGTGCGTTCAAACAATAATTATGTGTAAAGAAATATGTACAGTTCATCTGGAATTAAAGTATGAAATCAGGTTTGAAAGAATGACCAGCGGTGTTGCAAAGGTGATCAGTTTGGAGTTTTTACAATTTTTTTTTTCTTTTCACATTTACATAGTAAACTTGTAAGAAAATTGTACCAAAGGAAATTTTGAAAAATGTATTGCCAAATTAATGTCAAAATGAATGTATGCAAATACATTATAATCTGACCCTTCCTATTTTGCACACCAAAATAAAATATGTAAATAAAAGAGATACATTTTTAAACATTTTTTGTTGAAAAATCTAATCCTCAAATGTTTTTTTTTTTAAATATATATTTATACTATTTTTTTCCTCAGGACATCTATTGCTACTGGCCACCCAACAATGTCCAAAGTCTATTAAAAAAAAGGACTTTGCCTGATAAAATAAAGTGGAACAGACTACAAGTCCACAGAGTTTTTTAAATCCTCAGATACATCAAATATTATCCAGATTCTGACTTTTGAGATAATGATTAATGCACAATAATTTTGACCCATACAATGTATTTTTGGCTATTGCTACAAGTATACCCCAGCGACTTAAGACTGGTTTTGTGGTCCAGGTCACATATATTTGCTTATTTTTCAGGCTGTACTGTTTTTACATTTTACACACTGTCTTTTTTGGAATTCTGGTTTGTACTTCAATATCCACCTTATTGTTCAGTGCGCAAGTATGCTGTTTTCTGTGAATGTGCACAATTTCCAATTCATTAGCCACTGTAGGGAAATATTGAGAAGAATATCAAAGTGCAGTAAACGGTAAAACTGTTTGTGCTACAAACCAGTGTATTTATATTTAAGTCATTACATTAAAATAATATGGTAAGAAACACAAGTTTGCAATATTATGCAGCGAAGCAAGCTGATTTGTACAGATAAAAATCAGCTGGAAGCGGATGAGACCAGAAGCCATACACATTAAATTTACAAATGGCCACGACAGCTCTTACGGGTAAAATAAGGTGGATACTTTGATACATTGTTGTTCCTTTCAATGCCAACTCAAAAAAATATTTTTTTCTTTAGTTGACTACATAACAGCCCATAAGCTCATGAGAAAAGCTCAAATCACCTTGTGTCCTGAACTCTCAGACTCCTCCATCACTGAGAAAAGGCTCAGGGGTGCAAACTCATCAGGGGTGAAAAAGGTGACAAACTAAACTCCCCCCCCCCATATATGTATATATATATATATATATATATACACATACATGGGTGGGAATCGCAGGGTACCTCACGATACAATATAATCATGATACAGCGATTCTGTGATAATCGATATATTGCTAGACAATCATATAATGATACATCACGATATCTGTCTAACTATGAAAACAAAATGCCTGTGAAAAGGTTAAGTGCAAGTTTTCTTTCTTTATTCAAGTCCAACTGTTTTGAACAAACAAAGCTGACTTTCAAAGCTGACTTTTTAGCATCATTACTCCAGTCACATGATCCTTCAGAAATCATTCTAATATTCTGATTTGCTGCTCAAAAAACATTTATTATTATTATTCTGTTGAAAAGAGCTGAGAAGTTTTATTTATTTTTTTCTTTGATGAATAGAAAGTTCAGAAGAACAGCATAGTTTGTAACATGATAAATGTCTTTATCATTACTTGTGTGCTAAAAAGTTTATTTCTATATGCTGACAATAAGCTTTTGAATGGTATAGTGTATATTGTTACACTTGGAGTAAGACTGAAGTAATGAAGAAGAGAATTCTTTACAAAAACATTACAAAACCTGGCATTTTCATAGTGTATATTGTTTATGTGATCTGAAGGAAAAAAACAAACAAACAAACACACATTTTGAAATTCTGGGTTATTTCTCTCAGCAGATCTTCTTCCAGAAACAGAAAGTAGCCGGGATGAACTTGTTTGTTTACGCGGAGGCGAGGTGGGCGTGTTTACATTCGCGCGCGCCTCACGTGGATGTTTGAATCTGAAAGGCGCAAACGGCGCGTGGGCGGGACCGTATTAGATATAATGAGTTGAGACGGGAAAACTGGACATCGCGTCGGTTTCATACGGATTACTTTAACATAGAATATTTTGGACGTAACTTACTTCATTTAAAAGTAGACATTTTAAGCTTCCTATACATATATTTCTCATGTATTTGAGGCGAGTATTCACGGAGATTCAGGTTGTTTTATTTACGTGTCTGTGAAGAAAGGTGACAGAGACAGAGCCGGCAGAGAACGCACCCCGTTTATTTTATTAATTTTAGAAAAGCACATTATTTCGTTGTTATTATGACTATACAGAAATAAAAGGAGACCCTTTGCAGTTTCAAATGATACCTTATTCTTATCTGTACAATCAAAACTGACAAGAGTATTTTTAGGTCTTTTCGCCGGCATAAAGAAAATACGGGGCTTCGACCCCAAGGTAAGCCAATCAGAGACAGAGTAGGGCGGGTCCATTCCTGCCATTGCCAACAGGGGGAAAAGACGCTGCAGGTGACGTGACACAGATGACTCGCAGATCCGACGACGACCCCCCCCCCCTCTCCTCAAATATTTTTTTTACAGATCTACACGATTCACGTGAATGACCTATTTCAAGGTGAAAACGGCGAATTTCGCCGAAAGGTGACAAGTTTGCACCCCTGAGGCTAACCAGGCTGAAGAGACCACCTTTACGGCTTTTAGAGTCAGATAGTGATATCACAGATATTGAAGACAGTATGTATATGAATTCACATATCTTGTTTAGTTTATAAAGTAAGTAAATGATAAAAACTTAAATTTAATAAAATTGTTTTAGGTAATATCAACACCAGGCCACCAGCAAAAATACCAACCCTTCCCTCTCCACCGAGAACAATGGAACCAAGAAGGAACTCATCCGAAAGTACAAGAAAATTGTATTTTTTAATTTGTAAACCATTGGGCCACACCAATATACATTTATTTACAGTAAACAATTAATATTGTTGTCATTTGTTTATAACATCGGTATTATTACAATGATATAAATCTTTCTTTTCTTTTTTTTTTAGCGCCTGAGCCATCACAGACACGTGGGGGTCTTGACAGGTTGCCAAGAGCTGGATTTTGTGGTAAGTATAAATAATAATGAAGATAAGCAGTTTTACACAATACACCATATATCAAAAATTATTGCAGCCCTGTAATTTATTAATATCTCAATGATCCAAACATGCCAGGGGGCTACAGAGCAGCTATCCATACCGATAGCACCCATTCACTGAGGCCACAACATTTAGGTATTGTTTGTTTGTTTATTAGTTTGACTGGCATACAATTTCCACTACAAAGGCATAATCTGAATGCCATCTACTAGCCATGTAAAAGCTGTATCTGATAGGCAGTACAGAATATTTATTAAACATTTAATTGTACTAACACAAATGAAATATTCCTTTTTAGATTTCTGCAATACACCAAACTGGGATGTCCAGAGTGAAGGACATAGGGTTATGGCACATCAATTCAAAGGCAAGATGCATACAACTTTTTCTGGAAAATGATGAGCACTTTACCATTTTGACATGTGTAGAGGATCTTTTTGAAAAATATCAGTATATCAGTTCTGACAATTGTCCAGAATAAGAAGTTATTATTTGTAAATTACGGTTTTGATGCTTGTGTGAACAAATTAAAAAGTCTGTTTTGAATCAGTCAAAAGTTCTGATGAACATAACTGATGATAATGATAAACATCACAAAAATTATCAGCATTTTATTGTTAATGTAATTTATTAATATGTCATTGATCCAGAGATGCCAGGGGGCTACAGATCAGCTGTACATTTCTTTCTTTCTTTCTTTCTTTCTTTCTTTCTCTTTCTTTCTTTCTTTCTGTTATTTATTTAATTTATTTATTTATATTGATGTGTGAAAGCAGCATTTGTCTTATCGAACTTAAAAGAGATGTATTTAAATCAGGGCTCTGAACCGGTTCAAGGAACGAAAACGAAAACCGGAAACGAACGAAATTTTGACAGGAACAGAACCAGAAACTAAATCAAATTTTATAGTTCCGAACAGAATCAAAAAATTGAAATGGCCATTAACCGGTTAATAACGTTATTTTATCGTTCCATTTAATATTTGAAATTTGCTGTCAACCAATCACAAATTCAAGTAGTAGGCTAAGGCCTATATTGCAAATGTGGGCTGACGCCTCCAACTCGTGAAATGCCCGCCCGCGCTCAGCTGTGAACTCGTCATAGGTAAGTCACACTGGCAATGCACCGGCGTTAGAGTTTATCCGAGGATAGTGTAAGATGGATTCAACAGATCACACGCACCTGCAGCGCTTCTGTGAACGGAGAAAACAATAAAACTATAGGCTTACATAAAAAGGAATATGTATAGGTTATATGCACAAAATATATTTAACTTAAATCATTGACAGATTAACAAAACGAAAGAAAAAAAAAATAGCTGAGTTTCAGTTTATTGTGACACGATCCAAAGTTCACGGAAATGAAAACGACAGCAGAAAGTAGTTTTCTTTACTTTGCAAAAGCTTGACAGTTTTGAATGTCTATCTGTATATTTACTGTATATGTTTATACTATCTGTATAAGTTACCAGTATGGCTATCGCGCCGGCGCTTAATGCGCACACAGACAACATATTTTTGCAATATTGCAGCCTGTTCATTATCAAAATACAGTTAAATAACCATATAATAAGTAGCACTGCTCCGTTGTACAATCTGTTGCATTCAGCGTGACCACTATACTGATATGCGAAGGATGATGATCGATGAGTGAAGCACAAAGCCTATTTCAAAAATAAAAATAGGCTATTTTAGCATCCAGATACGTCGCGAATATGAAAACATTTGGCGAAAACATAAAAGACGATGCTGTATTGGCTATGATTAAGCTCAGCGGGTTAAGATAGCCTACCAGATTTTCTGTGTTGTTGTTTTTTTTTTTTTAGTAAAGAAAACGCTGTAGGCTACTTTATTATTATTATTATAGGCAAAGAATTTTTTTTTAAACATAACGTTATTAACCGGCATTAACCGGTTTCGGAACAATAATAATACATGAGGAACGCAGGAACAGAAACGTTAAAATATCGATTCTGCTCGGAGTGAACCGATTGAATTTTTTTTTCGTTTTCAAGCCGTGATTTAAATATTGTTTATATGACAGAATCACAATAATGTCTCTTTTGTAGCACCAAGAATGCAAGAATGGAGTCATGAACATAATTCAAATGTGGATCAACACCAACATAGTATGTTACTTTTTATCTTTGATGCAAAATTTGATCAAGATAGAGCACTAGTGGCTTCGAGTCTATTTTGATTTTTTTTTTTTTTGAAAAGTGCTATTGTGAGGCCCGAA
Source organism: Schizothorax lantsangensis (assembly GCA_027422415.1). Taxonomy (NCBI): domain Eukaryota; kingdom Metazoa; phylum Chordata; class Actinopteri; order Cypriniformes; family Cyprinidae; genus Schizothorax; species Schizothorax lantsangensis. The sequence goes on along the minus strand of CM049851.1, from coordinate 33,316,289 downwards.
CATTTTTTGTTTTGCATACAAATTTTACATTTTTTTTTGCCTAGAATCAGCCTGGACAGCCAGTGGCAATGGAAGCTGGACAGATACTCAAAGACAAAATTGTAAGTAATGTTAAATCGGGTACTCCATCCAAAAAGTACAATTTTCACATTATTTACTCAACCTCATGCCATCCCAGATGTACAAATCCAATCTGAAATGGGGACGTTCTGTAAAATGTAATAAAATCTAAATCAAGTCTGTGAAAATTAAAATCTATTTTGTTTAGTTAAAAAAAGGTCTTGCCACAGAATTCCTTATAAAGGTACAAAGAAATGATTTACAATGAATTTACTGACCAAATTAATTGTATTTTGTAAATGTAAACAAATTTTGCAATTTTGTGATAAGCCATGATCCAGCTTTGCTTGCAAAGACTAAGATGCTCCTTTTAAACCCAAACATGATACCCTCACCTATTAACAAATGACCTGCCTGTGAACTGTTTCAAAAAGTTTAATTAGGATATTCTATATTTTTTTGTGTATTAACTGTATTGCAGCCATCAAAATCAAGATTTCTTATATTTTTACAAAATGCATTTAAGTTGGTCAGTGAAAGCATTATAACTATTATCTTTGTACTTTTGTAAATTAAATAAAAAAACAAAGATAATTAAAGGGGGGGTACAATGCTGTTTCATGCATTCAGAGTTGTTTACACTGGTAAAGAGTTTGATTCTCATGCTAAGCATGAACAAAGTTTAAAAAATTTTTTTGGATGTATAACAGAGTATTTCTGTGCCAAAAATCTCACTTCCGGATTCGTACAAGTTTCGGAGAGTTTTTTTCGATCGTTGTTCTTGATGACGTAAACGACTGTGGAACTCCTTATATGGGCATTTCTCCCGGAAGAACACGCCCCTGCACGCATCGACCGGAGCGAGAGCAGCCAATCAACACGCTTCAATCGGCAGCGCTGCACGGGACTCGCTCGGGAAGAATGTCTCTAAAGAAGTGTGTTTTTGGTTGTGAGGGAAAGATAACCTTGTTCAGCTTCCCAAAAGAACCCAGCGTTACGTGGACAGTGGATATAGTTTGTTTTTCCGGGGCAGCAATGGAGTTTCTCAAGTGTTTTGTTGACGAACGCTTTATAAACAAGGTCCCCTTTAACAAACCACAGATTCTCAATTTCAGATTCTCAATTCTCAACTTTTTCTCATTTGGGGTTGTATGGCTTTATTTCTACCTTCTGTGGAACACAAACTGAGATTTTTAGAAAAATAATCCACCTTTTGTGAGTCTATATAAAGCAAGTAAATAGGACGTCAAAGTTGATTCGTGAAAAAACACACTAAACAAACATAACATTAATCCATATGACCCCAGTTGATGAATCAGTGTGTTCTGAAGCAAATTGATAGGCATATGTGACAAAAATACTAGTATTTTAAACTTAAACCATAAAGCATTGATGTAAGAGAAGTGATGCAAGCATAGAGGGTGCTACTTATTGCAAGTGCTTTGCTTCAGGACACATTGATTCATCAACTGGGGTAACCATCTTGTTTGTTTTTGAAGCATTTCTGTTCATCTGAAATAAAACAAAGTCATGAGTCTTTTTTAATTTTTGAGTGGAGTATCCCTTTAAATAAATATTATTTGTATGTGTACTGTATGTGTTTGATTTTTTTTTCAGATGACTTCAATTCAAATGGGCAAAATTGTACACCAAATAACAGTAAGTAATATCAATAACTCCATAATATTTATAAGAGGTTTTATATTTTATATAAACCTTTATGTATAAAAGTTTATTTATATATAAAATATCAAACCAACAGAAGTTCTTACAAACTGATATTATATTACAGATTTCCAGTTAAATGTCCTCATGAAACTGGATAAAATAATTGCAAAACAGGAAGAGCATTCTCTCTTGCTTCGGCGGCTACTTCAGACGAGAGAGGAAGACACAGGGCCAGAGAACCCTATCCCATCTATTGGTCAGTTACCAGACTTGCTCTCCTTTGAGGATAAGCTGAGGGTGGACAAAGAGCTCCAAAGAAAAACGGTTAAGAATTTGACATTCTTATTTACAGCTGAACTGTTCTGTGTGTATGCATAGGATTTGACAATTCCATTCAAATTAAATTCAGGTTAAATACCTTTCTACCATTGGAGGACCAAACTATGGAGAGACAGTGCGGCGAATAAATTATATAATTAATTAATTCAAATAAATGCGATCTTACCGCACTACATCTCTGTGTCTGATTTAAAGCAGGCTGAAAATGACCATAATTTGCACGGTGGAAGAATTATCGTCTTGTCATATACAACAACCATTCAAAAACTCGGCAGAATTCATGTAACCGCTGCACCTGATGTTCATAAACTTTCATAACTGGTAAGTGTTTATTCTTTTGCCTTGTGAACTGGCCGAGCCTTGATGAATCTGTTTCTTTACATGTATTTGTTTACTGACCGTTGCATGCAATCGTGAAATATATCTTTTTTTTTTAATTGGCTATTCGTTGTGAAAAAAAAAAAAGACTTCGGGTCGGGTTCGGGCTCTAAATTTGACTGTGCCGCTCGGGTCAGGTCGGGTCAGACGATCTCGGGTACGGGCCGGGCTCGGGCTTCAGTTTAAAGCCCGTGCAGACCTCTACCTCCGCCCTGCATCTGCCTCGACAGTCTGTGATATTCAGTAGCCCCTGCCACATTCACCGGGTGTTAACAGTGGTGTAGTAACACTCTAGTCTTTGTTTGCATTGTTTCTTGGCATCCCTAATGGCTTTTTGGAGGTCATATCGGGCCTTCTTTTAGTCACTGGCATTACCTGAGACAAATGTAGTAGAACAGGCATGCAGAATAGAAATAACTTCACAGTTTATCCATGGTTTTTGATTTGAGGTATATCCAGATCACTTCAACAGGCACAATGTTATCAACACAGGTTGTAACGTAGCTGATAACAGCTATATGTTACTGTAAACCCCTTTTTTCTTTCTTTTTTTTCTGGAGGGGACTAATGGAGAGTAGGTTTCATTTCATTACAATAATGTTTTGGTTATGTGAGCCTTTTGGGAGGCTCATTGTGGGCTGAAGTGGATCGTCACGGATTATCACAAGTTTTTGTTGTTCAATCAGACCTATGTTCTCGGTAACGTGTGGCCTGAATAGTTTTTTTTGTCTATAGTTGTTGGTCATCTCTGTCTGTGTTGTTTTTATTTTCTACAACAGATATTCATGCTTTTATTTCCCTTCCCTTTTTTTTTTTTAAGGGGATTTTTCATTTAGGTGTTTTGATATCTAGAACGCACACTAGCCGTTTACATGTCATTTACAGAATGGGAGCTTTTGAAGATTATTAAGGGAGTTTGCAAATGTGCTATTAAATTAATACAACAGTTCAATAAACAAGTTAATATTAAGTGATGTACGTTGTATGACTTTAACAATATTGCCTGATTTTGCTCTATTTCGTCAACGAAAATGGTTTCAAACAGTCACAGCCGAGCCGCTGTGCATCTCCAATCAAACACAGCATTGTTTCGTTTATGAATGAACTGCGTTTTTAAATGAATCTACATAGTGAATCAATGATTCAATTACCCATTCATAAAGACAGTCACTTGCTTCATTCCTGAATGAATCAGCCGTTCAAACGAATCAATTGAATGAATGATTCAGTGATAAAATTAGTAACTTGCCGCCACCTGCTGGCAGTTTTATTTTTAAAGTGTAATTTCAGTTATTTAAATCATTTCAATTAAGCAATAGTTCTGTATTCAAAATTTTATATTTCAAACATTAATCTCACAACATTGTTATGAATTTAAAACATCCATGCCACCTCTGAGCCTCTGTAAATGTCTGTAAATGTTCCTACATGCCACCTACATTGTACACCTAAATGTACCTACATTTTTGACAGTACTCTTAATGTTTTTTAGGGGAGGGAAGGGACAGGACGGGACGGGACTTCAAATGTGGTCACCCTAGGGCACTACACTGTGTTAATCCGGGCCTGCTTCTTAGGTAGGTCTTAGTTCGCTTAAGCACAGAAAAGCTACGCTCACAAGCTGCTGTGCTGACAGGCAAGGCAAGTGCAATTTTACACAGTTTAAAAAATTCCTTAAACACCTCTTTGAAAGGCTCAATAAACACTGTCATTTCTAGTAGATTTTCTGGTGTTTTTAATCCATTTTTCTTCTTTCTCATAATCAGTCTTTTTAGCTGAGGAACCTCATATGTCAGGTCATAAAACATTTATATTTTGAGGCAAACACAGAAATAGAATCATGATCACAGAATGTTGGGCTGGAAGGGTTTACAGCCTGTATTCCAATCAGTGTGTCACAATTATCTTTAGAAAATCTTCTCTTTAATTCACAGAGAAGAACATCAAGGACCGGTATGAATGTGGATTTATGAAAGGTGTCTTTGTCCATTTCCATTTGTCTTTTTACTATTGGAGAGGTAACATAATGTCCGTCTAGTCTGGAGCTGACTTTTACTTCTCGCTTTGGAGTTAAAGGTGAAATGTTGCACTGTTGAGCAAGATGCATGCTATTGTCCCAGATCTGCTCAAAGTGTGATCTCTGTCTATAGTCATTAAAAGTCTCAATAAGAGAATCAACAAGGGCAACTGCAGTGCTAAGGTTAAGTTGTGGGGACTGTAAAACATCGGACAAGTGTTTTGCATCTCCAAAAACCTGAGTGAAGATTACGAGCAGCCCAACAAACTTCAAATCAATTTGAGCAAACAGGCCACATGCCTCAACAGCCCTCTCTCCATTGGATTCCTGTGAAATTTCTTCAAGTACTTTGATGATAGCCGGTAGTCTGTCTTTCACAGTTTTACAGGCAAGATATCTACAAGCCCATCGAGTGTCTGATAGTCGTTGCATTTCACGAGGTGGCCCCTCATACATTTGCTTCTGAACGTCTAACCACTTTTGGTGGACGTAAGACCCTGATATAAAGACATACAGCTTTTGAAGGAGTGAAAAGAAACAATGCGCATCGGGGACTGTTTTAACAGTGTCCACAAGTACAAGATTTAGGCAGTGTGCATTGCAGTGCACATAGAACGCCAAAGGAGCTTCCTTTCTAATCCGCGCTTGTACCCCAGAGTTTTTCCCACTCATTACTGAGGCACCGTCGTATGCTTGGCCAACTAAATCATTTTTGTAATCAAGGCCATAATGCTGAAGCTTTTGAATGATTTTCTCTGTTAGAGCTGCAGCATCCAAGTGTTGCGCAGCCTCAAAATGTAGTAAACTTTCACGCACTGTGCCCCTGTAGTAATATCTTAACACCATCAACATTTGCTCCTTTTTACTCACATCTTTTGTTTCATCATCCATGATACTGAAACACTCACTTTCTTTAACCTCCCTAATTATAGATGAACGGACCATTTCGGCAAGACAATCCAAAATTTCATTTTGTGTCCCGTGACCAGCGTATGTTGCATTGTGTTGTGTTGACATCTTTCTTTTAACAGTTTCATCATGTTTAGCGATCATTTCCATTATAGCAAGGAAATTACCCTTATTACCATCCGTATCTCTGTGGCCTCTCTGAGCTATTCTGATTTTGTGTGAGCTGCAAACCCTCCGTCTTTGTAAGTGGCCTTTTTCCAATTTCGAAAACCCTCATCAGATGTACTTAACAGTCACACATGCATGTTAATTAGTTTGTACATACAGACAAGTGTGGGTAAGAACGGTCACTTATAGGTAGTGCCCGTACATGGTAACTAATTAGATACCTGTAAGTGACCGTTCTTACCCACACTTGTCTGTATGTACAAACTAATTACCATGCATGTATGACTTAAGTACAGCCGTGTTTCTTATGTGTTATCATGTGCATACACTTCAGGTAAGTACCCTGCGTTACCACTCATTTTCCTGTAGGTACAATATATTTACCATGTATGTACCAGGGAAGTACACGTACTGTAAAATGAAGTGCTACCGCAATTCATTAAGTATATATCCATTCATTATATGATTTATTGAATGCTTATGTTTTAGATACACTATATTGCCAAAAGTATTGGGTCACCCCCTTCTAATGAACATGTTTGACTACTTTAGTAATTTCTATTGAGTACAAATCTTAATGTTTAAGCATATAATGATATTGTAGGAAATTGTGTGCTTCTAATATTATAGCAACAGTTTGGACTCTTTTCTATTCTAACATGACAATGTCTCTGTGTATAAGACAAGGTTCAAAAAGAAATGATTGATTGAGTCAGTGTGGAAGAACTTGACTGGTCTGCATAAAACCAAGTCCTAATCCCAGTTTAACACCTCTGGTGTGACTGTAAATGCAGACCTTGAGCCAAAAACTCATCACCAAACACCAATGACTTGTACATATGGGTTCAGTCATTTTAGACACTTACAAAACTGTTGCAACAGAGATGAAATACAATTTTTAAATACATGAATTATGTTTCCATCTTTGTTGCCACAGTTTTGTTAGTGCCTTTTTCTGTTGTAAAGAAGGGAATGTCCCAACACTTTTGTCTTTATAGTGTATGTACAAGTCATTGGTGATGGGAAAGATTCAGTGGCATGGGTGAAAAAAAATGGGAAAACTTAAAGCAAAAATACAAAGTAAGTAAATGTGATGTTTCATGCCGTCTTTTATTTTTCCATAAATATAAATAACCAGTTAAATAATATTTAAGTAATTGTGAGTGTTTTTCTCAAATTTTATAGGATCTGGAGTGTCCACAGTCAGGGGTCAGCACAGAGGGAGGCGAACTGACAGCAGCATCTTGGAAGTGGTACGGGGTGATGGATGCTGCATTAGGTTCTAAGCCATCCATCACCCCACCATTGCTCATACAATCTGGCAACCAAGATGGTGCTATTGGTTCATCTCTCTCTGTTGCTGACCCTTCCGATGATGCCAGCAGGAAAAGAAAGAGAGGATCAGGAGAAAGTGAGCTTCTGCTGTATTTGAGAGAGCTGGAGGAAAGGGGTGCAAAGAGAGAAGAACAGGCACAACTGAGAGAGGAAACAAAAGAAAGAGAGTTTGAAGAGAGAGAGAGAGAAGAAAAGAGGAAGAAAGAAAAGAGAGAGAGGAAGAAGCCAGAAGGAGAGAAGAAGAGTTTAGGGAAAGAATGGAGCGTAGAGATGAAGAGATGAGAAGAGAGGCTGCAGCTAGGGAAGAGAGATCCCTGACTTTAATGGCAGTTCTTACCCAATCATTAATAAAACAATAATTGTAATGAATGAAAATATTAATAATAACAGTAAAAACAAATAAATAAAAGGATACATGCAAAAATAAAAGGTAAATGTACAGTAACAATCTGGTTCTAGGAGAAGCAGCAAGGACAGGACGAGGTAATGATTATTTGTGTTCTACAGTAATTTTCTAAATATAGTCCTCTCATTTTCATAGGAGTTTGTTTCTCCTCAGCTACAATTTTGTAAAGTTTAGAGCTATAAACAGATGTTAACCAGTGTAGAAAGAAAGTCCATGACAAATTGTATGTCGATTGAAATATTTTTAATACTGCCAGTACAAAAGTCTTTATTATTACTTTTACCATTAATTAATTTGTTTGTTTATTTAACTGGGGATGTGATTTGTAATGTATTTAGAAATTTATGATAGAACAGAACTTTTTAACATGGGAGAGTTGAAAAAGATGATTCTAAACATAGTCATGCTCTGTTAAGGCAGGAACGTGGATGTCGGGTGCTCGTTGACATCACCGTCATCGTCATCGTCATCATCAATTATGATGCCAGGCACATGTTGTGTAGAATTACACAGCATGTAATAACGATGGGGGTGAATTCTGGGCTCACCTCAAGGGCTTTAAAAAAGATGGCCCTCCAGCGGGTCTTCAGCATTCCGAAGGCCCTCTCAATCACGCATCTGGCCCTGGAATGATGCCTGTTGTAGCGGGCCTCAACTGGAGAGGCAACAGGTTCACGGTAGGGTGTCATGATGGTGATAGGTGATGTCAAGCAGGGGTACCCTCCATCTCCCAAGATGCACCAGCCCTCAGGTGGATACAACTGCCTGCTGTAAATGGCATTAGGCGCGTTCGACTTTAAGCGGCGCTGCACAGAATGGTCAGTGTATGACATCACAGTACCGCGAGAGCGATAAGGGAGCAGACGGATCCTATGCTTTCAAATGGCTCTCGCAGTACTTTGATGTCATACACTGACCATTCTGTGCAGCGCCGCTTAAAGTCGAACACGCCTACTGTTCTTGAGGGCCCTTGCATCATGGACGGATCCAGGAACGCCAACGCAGATGTCCAAGAACTTTCCGCTGTGATCACTCACAGCCCTGCTGACCTTGTGCACTGTTGACTTAGGGATAGCAAAGGCTGAGGCAACAACCCGATAGGATGCAGCATGGACCTCGATATCTTTTGACCATCCATGGTCAACCACATAAGGCAGTGCAGCTATGAGGTTGACAATGGATTGTCTTGTCAGACGAAGATAGGGACGGAGGTTAGATTCTCTGTCCAGAAACAGCCTCAGGGTGGGGACTGTTGCATTCAGCTGACAGTATGGTGTGATGTTGTCAGTCTACAAAACAGTAAATAAAAAGACTCCAGTACTGTGTCAAGTGTCTTTATGAATTATACTTAGATTTCTGTACTACTGTCCTAGATTTATGCCTAAACTAACACATATATATATATATATGTGTGTGTGTGTGTGTGTGTGTGTGTGTATATGTGTGTTGTAAAAATTACTTAATCTCTGTTTAGTCCTTTCTCTTTCATATTTAAACTTATTTTATAAGTTTAACTTTTCATTGTTACACACATGATTGCACATGAACATCAGCACCAGTCTCCTCACGAAAGACCTGCGTCTACGGCGACGTGCTGCTTCTCTCTTCAAGTTGGTAGGATACATATTAGAGCAGTGTAAATGAAATTTGAAAAAAAAAAAAAAATTATAAATATATATATATACGTATATAAAATGCGAAGAGTAAATTATATTGGATAAATAGGGATGAATGAAATGCCAAATGCTTTGTTTACATTGATTGTGCGTAACTAGGCAACAACGTTCTCTTCCATTAAATGACGTCTTTGTAGTATGTCCCAGAATGTGCATACTCTTTTGCTACACACTTCAAAGTACGTACTTTTCCATAACAAAAAAGTACATACTTTTAGTACATAGTATAAGTAGGAGAATTTGGACGCAGCATGTGAGTGTGAAACATTTACACAGTTTTAGTAAAGTAGCGCAGCTGCTTTGCTTACAGGGTTACCGGGGTAACGGCAGCTGCTGTGTTTACAGGGTTACCGGGGTAACGGCAGCTGCTGTGTTTACAGGGTTACCGGGGTAACGGCAGCTGCTTTGTTTACAGGGTTACCGGAGTAACGGCAGCTGCTGTGTTTACAGGGTTACCGGGGTAACGGCAGCTGCTGTGTTTACAGGGTTACCGGGGTAACGGCAGCTGCTGTGTTTACAGGGTTACCGGGGTAACGGCAGCTGCTGTGTTTACAGGGTTACCAGGGTAACGGCAGCGTCAGCGCCCTCTAGTGGTGAATGTGCGTCATCCAGCGCGTCTACTTCACTCGCTCCGCCTTTCTCCTCATCTGTGCTAATTTAAATTAAACCGTTGCCTTCTTAAAGTTCAGTAATCATATGAGGCTGTATCACAATTTTTCCATAAATAAACTGAATATAAACTGCAAGGTTAACCATCACATACACCATGAACTCTTAGTTGATTGACCCAAACCTTTCTTTCTCATGGGATTTATGTTCCAAAACCATGATCTGTTGCAAAGACTTTAGAAATACAATGACTATGCACTCATATTACTATAAATGGGAGAAAGTGCAACACGAAATATGGTGAATAAGTCCCACTTTCTAAGTAAATGAGCTAATCACTGATTTATAAAGTCATCACGTCACTGCAGCTGCCGTTAGAAGCTCTGGTTACTATAGAAATAGTCGGTGCCCTGAGAAGCACGATTAGGACTGTGCATGTGCATGTGCTGGTCCAGCTTGAATTTTTTTTTCCATGATTCAAGCGTATAGAAACAAAATTTATGAGACCATTGTTCTTAGATCTTCATTGGTGATTTCAAATGAGACATTTAATCGTAAGCTTGGTGAACAGCTTTGAAGAATTTGATGTTTCTCCATTCAAAGAGATAGAAGCTGCACTTGCATGCCCGAGAGGCGATTCAAAGATAGCAGCTGAGTGAACTATTCAGCCAATTAAGTGTGAGTGTGTGTAGCCATGCTCATGCACATAAGTCTACTTTTTCTAGTTATTTTTGCCATATGAATACATTTTACAAAAAAAAAAAAAATTACTAGTTTGTTCTAAACAGTAATTTGAGCTTTAAATACCCCCAACATAAGTGAAACATATGTACCAAATCATTACAAGAACTTTCGTCGTGGACTCATTAAACGGTTACGATGTGACAAACAAAAAAAAGTTTCCTTTATTCCTTGCCACAAAGTAACTTTTGTGACGGTGTTTAAAAGTGAGCGATTTTTACACAAAACGATCTGCTTAAAGATTGCTGCTTCTTTCAGTGCTAACTTGTGTATTTTAATGTTAAAACACTCACCTTTTCTTTCTTTCATTTTTCTTGTTTTAGGGACATGTGGAGGAGACGGAGGAGTAGATGTGGAGTAAATGGTGCAATATTCAAGCTTCTGAAGAAAACCTTTGTTCATTTACATGTTTAGAAACCTGTTTAACGTTTTTGTTATTTGTGCTTTATATCTATAGTAAAAGAACTGAATTAATCAAATTCCGAGTCTTTCATATGTCGTTGAAAAAGTCTCTAAAATAGTTTTTGGCAAATGAGGACAAGGTAAATTATAACGACGTCCGCCCAGTTAGATTAAGAATTAAAATGACGAACTGGTTCAATATTAACCGTCTGCCAGGACCGCAGTTCTAGGACCCTAGTTTTTTGTGACAGCGCCACCTACCGAGTCGGTGAACCGCAGTCCCAGAAACGCATTTACAGGACCCTAGTTTTGGAGGACCGAAAAAAGTGCCACCAAGGCAGTATTTCCACACAGTTTTAACTACATTAGAGTTGTTGTTGTTGTTTTTATTACACCCAAATACTACTTTCTTTATTGCAATTAAACCTGGTTCCTATGAATGTTGAGTAATTATTGGGTCTAAGTAGCATAATATAATAACTCAAGTAAAATAAACAAGGAATCATGGTATAGTCTTTTCAGTCACTAGATCAACCACATTTTCAAGTACAGAGGGAAGACACAAGGATGACTCTGGGGGTAGATTTAAGATTGTGTATATTTTATAAAATAATATATTACAACAGTTGAACTTGAACACACACAAAAACAAATTTGTTCATGACATGAACCACATAGAAAGAACTTGATGGACAACGTCTTCACTGACTCCTAAGAGAGAGAAGTGAATGAAATAAGGAACATTTAGTTGAACATGTTCTACTCTCTAATTTTAAATTTCATATTTAAAAGATCTTAGTTACCACAGAGCGCACACATTATATACGATACAAAAATAATTATATCAATCTTCATACCAATTAATGTACATAATACTATTATTGCACACTGTTCAAAGATTTGGAAAAAAAATATTTTGATGTTGTGGGAACAAAGGTTTTTGAAACATTCATGTCAATAAAGCCCATCTGAACTGAGAAAAAAAATAATAGAGAGAGATGCAAGAAATCTGAATAGAAATAACATATTATTGACATGACCTTTAAATATTTAAAGCACACATTGTGATGTATGCAGCAGCACTACCTACCACCTGGATGCTCGCCCCTCTTTTCTCAATTGTTTCTCTATCACCCTATTAAATTCTTCCACTAGTAAATGGAGAACATAATCACTGCTAGGTTAACAGAAATACTGTTAACGCTTAAAAAAAGCATACATTGGACATTGTGTAAAAACAATTCCATTTTCTACTCTTACCTGTGATGATAATCAGGACCAGAGAGGAAGGCCTGATCAGCATCCTGCAGAGACAAATTCTGAAGCCCAGCCAGGCCATATATGATGACCTATCAAAAGAAAATTGTTAATTGAAATATACACAGGTCTGTACATAAGTAGCATAAGGTATAATATACCGTAGGGTTTGAAAGGGCGGAAACATGCACAATACATTATATTGTTATGCATACCTCTGGAAATAGAACACCACAGATTAACTGCACTTCATCCGTGAAGCTCAGTTGCGTAGATGTTTTATGTAGTACTGACTTCAGAAAAGCAAAAAGGTTGTCCTGTTGTTCTTCACTGTCAAGGAAGACAGGCACCTAAAGGACTTCAGAGGATACCACTTAGAAGTCTTCCCGTTGAGTACGTCCTACGGGCAAATTATTTTGCCACAATTATTACAATTATTTCGTGGTAATAGGATTTTTAAGTGTATTGTGTGATAGTTGTTAGTGAAGGAACAACTGACTTTAAAGCTAGAATATGCAGAATTGGAGAAACGAGCAAGACTAAGGTAGATTTTGAAAACAATCAACCGAAAATATTCCACCCCCTACATTTAGGGCTTATTTCAAAGCCAAACCTCCAAAACAAATGGACATGCACTGCCTGAGTACTGCTAAGTACTGCTGGAGTACTCCGCTGAAGATCAATGAGTGCATGGGCAGATTGTGTGCAGGTAGGCAGGTATGTATTTAGAGAGGCAGGTAGGCGACCAATCACAGAAAGGATTTTTATTGGCCTGTGACTGCCAATAAATGGGCCGCATAGTTGACAATATTTTTAACAAAAGCCCTGGTTGATTTATTTACTGTGAGTCTGTAATGATGAATATGTCTAAGTACCACCAAATGCTGTTCAGCTCCCGGTGACTGTACAATGAAGTCCACCAGTCTCTTTTCCTCTGCAGTGCGGTCAAAGACAGCCTGCATGTGGGCTGGAATTTCCTCAGTGATGGCACGCTTCCTTGGCACTCTGAATATTGGCTGAAGGGTTCCCTGTAACAAGCTTCTGGCCTCATCAGTCCAAAAGGCAAACCTCTGGCCATACCTTTCAAACATTAACAACAAGATTAATCTAAAGTATTGCATAAAAAAATATTGGTGTCTACTTATAACATGAAGTTAATGTAGTCAACAGGTGAATATACACATATTGTTTAGGGCTGTCATACCCATCAATTTTAAAACGCTCCATTAGAAGAAGACACCACCACATCCAAATCAAAGGCATGTCCATCTGAAAGAAATGTGACAATGATAAGGAGAGTCTTTAGTTTTTAATGTATCGCTTTACTTCAAGATAAACAAGTATGTATATAAGAAACATTTAAAGCATCAATTTCATCCTTAAACATTTTTTTGAATCAACTCACCTCTTGGAATTGAAACCCTGTGCTTGTCACAATGGAAAGTGTATACTGAAACAGAGAAGGAGGAAAACATTTGATTTACTATGTTGACAGAAACATGCAAATGGTTTACACACACACACACACATAAAAATCCCAGTCATTTCCACAGATCTGGCGTAGCAAGCCCTATAATCAACAAAAAAATAAGGTATTAGTGATTAGTGATACATGAAACATGACTGATAGATCAAAGCTATCTCTCCAAATGGTATTTCACTTTGCTCAACTTTGTTGGCTGAAACAAAGCAGAACTGCAGAACGGCAGTGAAACTCCTTGCAGCATGTAGTGCATCTCTTTAGTTCAGGAAAGGATCTCCCTTCTTGGATTGATATGTTTCTTGAAAAACATTTTAAAGTTAATTTCATACAAATAAATAGACATAAATTAGGCCTAAGCCTAGTACTTGACCAATTTATTTATTTATCTTTTGTCATACTATTGCCTGCCCTGAGCTGTGTCCTTGAAAGCACTTCATATGGAGTACAGTAGCTACACAGTAAATGACACAATCTTAACACGTGGTGTTTTAACAGTCAATTATTATGATGGCCTCTCTGTTATGTCTGACTATTACAATGTCATATGTCTCAACCAACATTATAAAACCATGTCAAAATGAAGAGACGTACTCATAACATGTATTGTGGGGTAACATTAAACAGGCTGACTGTGAGCACGTGAGTTAAAACATTAAGATTATTTTAACTTACTTAATTAAAATGGAAAAACAATGAGTAGTTAAGCTTTCACAATGAACGTGCTACAGTTTATTGTGCTGTCAATAAGTCAACACAGGCTTATCACGCAACAGTTTCGTTAAATGAATGTGCTAACAATTCATTTCACAGCATTAGAGGCTAATATATGATGGCTATGCATTCAAGACTATTTAGCAAATCACGATCACTTCGGCTACGTTAACTTTCCAATGAAATGCATCACAATTGTTTTTAATGTTAAACAAATAAAAATTGATTCACATTTGATACTCACACTCTGATTGTCATCCATCTTCGCTGGTCCTCTAATTCGGTAGGTGGCATTGTCACTAAAAACCTAGGGTCCTAGAAATGCGGTCCTAGGACTGCGTTCCTGAAAATGCAGCCTCCGGTTTTGCAGGCAGATGCTACACAACTGGTTACCAACACACGACTATAGATCCATGAGGTCACCATGACGTTTCCACGATGTCGCAGTTACTTACTGGCAACGTCACAAAGTTACGTTGTGGCGACATATATGCACCTTTCACTTTTCCGGTTACCACGACAAAACTTTGGTCACCAGATTACGCTGCAGTTACAGAACAGATACGTAATTTTGTTAGCTGGGAACATGCTTATAATGGTGTTCCGTACAGAGCGCATAACTTTCATTTCACCGGCGAAAATGGGCATTTAACTGGTCAACTGTGAGCCGTTTATTTATTTTAACTGAAGAAAGCAACATTTAAAGAAATAAGAAATGTGAGTACCTTTTTAATTGTTTCTAATTTAAGTTAATTGCTGCTTTAATAAGCTAGAGGACCATGCGAGTTAGGCCTGATTGCATCGTGATATTAATTATGGCACGTGATTAAGCATGAACCATGTGAAACTAGTGAATAATGTTACACTATCTTTCTGAAGACAATGAAGAGGGTCAAACAATTTGCACTGATTTAAACCATTTAATGATTGGGAAAACTTCAAAACAAATGATCAGGATGCAGGTGTGTGTGTGTGTTTACAACTATTTACATTTAACACTAAACTGATTAAAAATACAATAACTAGAAATAAACGTGTTTATTTTCTGTGCGCACTAACGTATTTACATAATGTGTGGGTGTGTGTAACGTGTTGTCTGTCCACATAAAAAACGATTTATGGCAAAGCCAGTCAGTGTCTGGCACTTCCTCCACCTCTGCGCGCTCCAGGTGGAACCACAAATGGCACAGATCACACTGGACCCATTCGTCAAAGGCCTCATCTCCTGAGCCAGGTGGGACCACTCTACGGCAGAGAGCACAGTGTTCTCCATCATCTTCAGTCGGAGGAGGAGCTTACTTTTTTTTGCCTTTTGGCCTCCTGGGCATGTCTTTTTTCCTCCTTCTTCTTTGCCATCTCTTCCTTGCGCTTTCTCTTATTTTCTTCCTTCTCTTTCTCCTCCGCTTCTTTTTCGACCAGTAGGTTGAAGTACTCGTCGCTGGTGATGACACGGGCTGGCAACGGAATGCGACGCCTCACCTTCTCCTTCCTCTCCAGGGCTGGACTCATGAGGACATTAGCCAGACTCTCTGGGATTACACCTGCTGCCACCAGGTAATTTTTGGGAGCCACTCTATTACAGGTGGGGCAAGGTGTTTGAGAGGTGGTTGATGTTGTGTCAGTAGGTTGAGTGCTGGATGTGTAAGTGAGAGTGGCGTGAGCACTGGATGGTGTGGCTGAAGGAGTGGCTGGAACGCTGGATGGTGTGGCATCACTACCATCTGCAGATGAGAGCACTCTCACCACCTAAGACAATAAAACATATGTAAAACTCATCAGCACACTTGAAAAGAAATGCAAGTAGCTAGAGGGTGAGTTATCATTGTATTAATGTCAAAATTACCTGGGTGGTGTCCACAGCAGCCCTGGACAGTGGAAAGATGCCAGCCTTGCGGAACCCAGCCTTGACGTTTTGGGCTGTGACAGCAGTGGGGTAAACATATTTGAGGACAGGTGAAAACTGCTTCTTCCCCACAACAATGTCCCCTCGCACCAGACCCATCCTGGAAGCCATGGTGGAGAAAGCAGTCTTCAGTGGGTTGAAGACCGCAATATCAAGGGGCTGAAGAATGTGTGTGGTGTGGGCAGGTAGGCAGAGAAGTTCAATTTTGTTTCCCCTGCAGAACATGATAACATCTTTTGAGACATGTGTCTCGTGTTGGTCCATGATTAAAATGAGTGGTCTCTCCTCAGGAGCATATCGGATAAAATGGCGGAGCCATTTCAGGAAGAGCTCTGAGTCCATGTAACCCTTCTCTTGGATGCCATAGAGGGCGTTGGGGGGCCCATCCAGCCTATAGGCGTTTCTTGGGAGGCAGTCGGGGTAAATGATGAAGGGTGGAATGCTGTCCCCGGCTGCATTCACACAGCAGTGGACCGTGATGTGCTTCCTGGTCGTCTGCTGCTGCTGATAGACGTGTTTCCTCCCAGTCTGGCATAGGACCTTCTCCCTGGACCGAGGTTTGTCTCCAAAGCCGGTCTCATCACAATTATAGATGAGATGTGGCTTGTCCTCCAGCTTGTGCTTCACATAAAGGGCCTCATACAACTTGAAGAACCCTTCAATGGCCTCTGGTGTAGCACCATGGACTCTGGCTCTGTCCAGGGAATCTGCCGTCCGAGAGGCTAATTCTGGATGGCGGGCCTTGAACCTGGACCACCACACATCACTTGGCCCCTTCTCCAGGTTTACAGTGGTGGTCTCGGTTCTGCCACTCTCCTTGATGATCCCAGTAGCCAGAACTTTAACAATTGATCTTGTCACTGGGAAGCCATGGTCCGCCATCCAGAATATAAAAGAAAGGAGAGCCTCTTCCTCTCCAGGTGTCAGGGCCGAATTAGGATGAGGGTTGTGGACATATTTTTGTTTTTTATAGTCCTGCAGAGTGGTGTGGGGAATTCCATATTTTTTTGCTGTTGCCCTCAAACTTGCTCCTGCCTTTACTTCCTCAACTGCCTCTTTTAACTTCTCATTTGAGTATTGTTTTTTCTTCCCTGACATCTTTCTTTCCCGTTACTGACTTTCCTTTAAACAAACGTTATATTATGTTAGTGTTTCCATAACTTCAAATAAGGGCTGTCACGATATTAGATTTTTCACACCACGGTTATTGTGGCCATAAGAGTTCACAATATCGATATATCGCGATATCTATTGAAACCTTGGGGAATCAGCCAAATTAATTTTTACTTTGTTTATTTAGTTTTTCTTTTTACCCAATGAACATAAGGATACTGATAAACACAGGGCACATGCAGTTTCACTTCTTCTTCAGGTCACAGCTGACCTGAGACTCTGGCTTTCTCTGTCTTCTTTGAAGCTCCCTATGAAATAACAAGAGAGAAAATACTGTCAAGTTCAACAGCATGATGAATAAATATTAACATCAAAACTGATACTTTAACCTGTTAACTTGTATACTTGTATTTTAATCTCTTTAACCTATAGTTGCGCCGGCGCCAATTAAGTCATGTGTAACGCCCTGAGAAAAACAGGGAGAAATAATCACGAGTGATGCTGTGATGTTTCCTCAGTGAGAACATTTACTCGTATCTATACAACTCATATTTGCAATCGATCGGTTACAGTAGTGTATATACTCCTTTTGTTTTGCAAATATATTGACCTATAACCATATGCAAAATTTCCCTGAAACATTTCTCATTCTCAGTATATAAAAGATTAATTCGGTTAAGTATCGGTCTTTGACAGTCACGTGCGTTTATTATGTGTGATGTCACGGAGGTGCCATTTTGAAGGTATCATTGCATTGAGCAGTGAACTGAAAGTGTACAGCGCCATACAATAAAGACCGATTAAATCGTCATACTGGAGAAACAGAAGCAAACCAAGTAGATACGGTACCGAGATAATCTCAGCAACATTTTTGGGATCCATAATTTATATAATTTGTCATTGATGAATAACAATTAACACTGTTCCATACTACCTGACGCAAAGGGTTGAGTGCCGCCGGCATCGCTGCCTCCAACCTCGTTGAATATTTGATTATCTTGTTTACAGTATAAAACCTTATATTATTTACTTATACACTTACAGGTGCATCTCAATAAATTAGAATGTCGTGTTTATTTCAGTAATTCAGCTCAAATTGTTAAACTTGTGTATTTAATAAATTCAATGCACACAGACACACTCTGCACACTCCCAAGTGTTTTGAATCAGCTTTGCTTGACTGTATTCTCAAGCTTGCTGTCATCCTTGTTGCTTGTGCACCTTTTCCTACCCAAATTCTTCCTTCCAGTCAACTTTGCATTTAATATGCTTTGATACAGCACTCTGTAAACAGCCACACCTTTCAGTAATGACCCTCTGTGACTTACCCTCTTTGTGGAGGGTGTCAATGTTCGTCTTCTGGATCATTGCCAAGTCAGCAGTCTTCTCCATTATTGTGGTTTCAAAGAACAAGAGATACCCGGAATTTATACTGTATGGATGGTCATTAATTGAAACTCAAATGTAAATATTCTAATATTTTGAGATACTGATTTTTGACTTTCATGAGCTGTAAGCTCTAATCATCAATTTTTTTTTTTATTTTTTTTTAAATGTTTTACTTTACATGCAATGAATCCAAAATATATGAAAGTTTCACTTTTTGAAATAACTTACAAGAAAAAATTTAACTTTTTCATTTCAATTAACTAATTTATTGAGATGCACCTGAACTTTCAGTGGGGCACAAAAGGAGATGTAAGGCAGAACATTAAGAGACAGACTCCATTACCATTCACTATCATTGATTATTTTCTATAAAATAAAATAAATTAATGGTGACAGAGACTATGCCACTCTCTCCTTTTGTGTTCCACAAAATAAAGACATATGGGTGAGAAGATGATTTATAAAGAATTCTTACCCTTGAAAATTGAAGCCAGAGGTACATAGCAGATCTATCAGTTTCCCTTTGCAATTAAAACTTAAGTTCTTTGTAATTATCAGGGATGTGAATTTATCAGGTTAGGTTTGAAAAGGGTGATGACGATGTAACCCACAATTGTAATATCAGTCATCACAGACAATAAATATTGTTTTAATGGCTTTTTTATACATGTAATATCACTCCATGATTACATTTTATTTAAAGTTGTGCAGCGTTTGGGGGGCATTTTAAACAACAGAAAAAAATGACGTGAAAAAAGTGCCTGTAAGTTTTTATCTAAATGTTGAAGCTGCTAAATTTTTGCTGTTGCTAGTCTATTAGTCTGCGTTTACACAACGAAACCAGTCTCAATCATAGCAATTTAAGAAGTGACTCGCAGAACGTTTTAGCAGATTGACTCCTGCAATTGGGTAAATATGGTTGTCACTATTCCAGTTGTGAATGGATTATACAGAGCATGCATTATAGTCGATAGCCAGTCAATATTCTGATCATATATTTTTTCCCCAAGCACATTTTACTAATTCCAAACCACAAATATACACACAGGAGCATTTGAAAGAAGTCAATTTCAGCAGGTACCTAAAATGAGTCAATACTACTTAGGGATGTAACGATTACCGGTTTGACGATAAATCATGATAAAATTCCCCATGGTTAGTATTACCATTTCATATTTTAATTATCATTAAAACCGTATTGGATTACCGTGATTTGAACAACTCATGATAAATAAATACTGTCCAGCATAAAGCACAGTTTTAAGTAACAGTCTCACATGCGCACAGTAGTTTCGTTTTGAGTGAAAACACAGCGGAAAAGCTGGGAGGTTTTAAAAGAGTCCTGAGGGAATTATGCAAGTGATTATATGAATAAATTTAAATATGAATGTACCTCTGAAGTTTCTGACTGTCTTCAGAAATGATTTGATGGCATTTTGTTTTCATCTTTGCTCCATGTAATACCTAAAGGAAGTGTTTTTAATCGCAATACTGCTTTGATCCGCGGAGTTCACGGGAAACGGCTGTAATTCAGCTTTTCCATATAAAAAAGCGCCACCTGCTGTCAGTGAGTGGATTTACAGAGACTTATATTTACATTCAGCCTGTGTGCAGTTTCTGTCTGGACAAAAATGGACCAAATTTGCATGCCCTGATGTACATATTGATGAAAAACAAGCTTTTGTGGATTCTACACATTTAAACAATTCAGATAAGTTATCTAGAATTATTTATGGAGCAGATAAAATACATATTATCATTTATTAATCAATTATCATTTTGACTTAACCTTATTCTTTATTTAAAGGCTGAAATGTGAGGTTTACCTTTATTTGAACATTTACATAAGATATTTGAACATGCTATTAAACTGTTGTCAGTCAAGTTGTCATTTAAAATTCGAACATCATTGGTAATGTTATTGTTTTAGTGATTATGCAAACAAAAAGTAATTTTATTTGTTTTTTGTTGATTTTTAAATATAAAACTTGGTGAAGTGATTTGTGTGTCAGTACTTTTTGAACATCTCCAGCACATTTTAACAATACCGTGATAATACTGATAACCGTGATAATTTTGGTCACTATAATCGTGATAAGAAATTTTAATTCCGTTACATCCCTAATACTACTACTTTTACTACTTACTACTCACGTTCAAAAACTCTTTCTACACAAATCACGCAAATGATCTATTTTAGATTCAAAATTACAATTTTCACTTAAAGGTGATAAGTTTGCATCCCTGAATATTCAGTTGTTTATGTCCCTTTTTTATATCTATTGTGTCTAGAATTATTGTAGCAAAACATTTTTTCTACTGGTCCGGTCGGGCCAGTGGTTCAAATTTTTACTGGCCCTGACACACAAAAAAAAAATAGTTGCTGTTATCATTGTTTTTGATCTCTATTATAATAAATAAGCTTATGTGACACCAATATTTTTGATACCAAATACATTTTACAATTCTCTATTTCAATACCACAGCAAAAATCACTAGCCAGAAATAAACATAAATATAAAGTTTAAACAATATTAAAGTGTATAGCACAAGTAATAGCACAAATAAACATAGGCCTATAGAACAAATATAGAAATGAAATGATGCTTTAGGTTATGTTTGTAGATGTTCGGGTACAGAAATGGAAAAATCACATTAAATAACATTTGCATATTCTTCACTCTTTGTTGCACCTTGATTATTCATAGCCATTTGAAATTAGAGGCAGCCACTGCATTTTAATCATGAACTGATCAAAAAAAACAAAACAGAATTAGGGCGCTGAATGAGACGCAGTTTCACTCTCTGCCAGCAGGTGGCGCTTATACCACAACTCCTTGGTTACCACTGTAAACAGAGCAACACTGCGCGTATTAACACTAATTTAAATGCATTATACGTTGACAAAATGAAAAGAAAACACCATGTAAACTCAGAAACACATTCATCTAAAATTCAATATTTGGATTTTCTTCCTATATTTCACGCATCGTGATCTGACTGCTACAGTATTTGTTTCCTCTTGTGTTTGTCTTCAGCATCTCTTATTAACGGCTGTCCACAGACTAATTATAATAATAACTTAACATTTCCACACAAATGGCATTTGGGAAAATGATTGCAGTGCAATTTGTGTGCAAGCACGGGACAGAGATAGTCTGAAATAAAACTAAATATGTCCGGTCGAATTGTTATACAAATGGTAAAAACTGAAAAAACATGGCACTTTTACTACAGTAAAACCATGGTTATCAGTCAAATTCATTTAAAACTGAACATTCAACAGGTATGAAATATGATCAGTAAAAGAAACATACTGTTCATGAGAAGACGAGCGCTGATGCGGCAGGTTAGTGGAGAAATATATTTATAAATTATTCAGAAAGAACATTTGGAAGATAAATATATTTATAGGAACATTTCAGCAGGTTGAGGATAATTCATGTTAACGCAGAGAATATGATTAATTTTTTTTTTTTTTTAAGAAGCCAGCCCTGAAGTGTTGTAATAATCTGCGTTCTCATGAGAAACTGTCTGTATGTAGATACTCTGAACGCTAACCGGAAACTCCCGAGCCGTAATAAGTTGAACGCGGAAGTAGTTCATTGACTCGGAGTTTAAACAGCTCGGTTTGTTCATCACTGAACTCATGTTTATGATGAACTGATTCACCAGAAATGAGACTCGTGTGTGGACGCACTTATTTACTCACAAACATTACGTTAATATATTTTACATAACGCATATGTTAAGTCAATAATAAACAATTAATTTTCCATCGCTTGTAAAACTTTCTAGTTGATTGAACGGGGTTTAAAGATGCTTTAAACACAAACCTTTCTTCAGTCGAGTCTCAACAGATGCAGGAGCGCGGCGCATACTTATGACGCCACACCACCGCGCCAAAATAAAAGTCCTGTTCACGCGCTGCTGTCTAAAAACATTCACATAGAACATGATATACACATAATTAAAGAGTTGATAGAAATTCATAGTTTAATGTATGCGTGGAAAACATATTTAAATGTATGTTGTCCAAATATGTGCTGAAAATATTAGGAAAAGATTAAAATACAAATGTGATTAGAATAAAATGGTCTGAGTTCATAAAGCAGGTCATTCTTGTTTCAGTATTTAAACGAGTTAGTGTTTTTCTCATTTAAAAAATGTGTAAAAGTTCATTCGAGTCTAAAAATACCTGAAAACAGGTATACAAATGTCTAAATTATGATTGATGAGATTTATTTCCAATATATCTTTATAATCTTTTAACAGTTATTTACATTATTTAGGTCACTTGTTCATTATTAAAGCCATAAATTGATTGATGATAAATGATAAAAATGACCAAAAACATTCATGTTTAAAGTCGGCATGAAATCAAAATAGAAAATTCTTATTTTTTAATGGAATACTGTAGTTTATTATAAATAATGTATCTGTGCACTTCATTATTTTGTTTTTAATTCATGTGCCCTCGTAATCTTTAATCAAAAACGTTAACCTCCCCTCCCCCTCAAAACGACTCATCTTCTCTTCCGGTCACGAGTGATGGTGCAAGGGCGGAGCTAGTAATGTGAGGGTAACTGGGATAAACAACAGGAGGAAAGCTGCTGATGCTTCACTTTATAGAAATCACTGCATTGACCACTGCTGACATGAGCCATGGGGGAGTACACTATAGGGCTAAGGACTACTAAATACTAACGACTATTTTTATTTCGATTACTCTATCGACTAATTTATCGATTAATCTGAACGATTAATTTCCTGCAAAAAAAAAAAAAAATAAACAATTTTATTTAAGAATATTTTATTATTTGACATATTGCTAAACAACAATATGATAAACTTCACAGATTGGAGTTGTAAAGGTATTAAATACCTGGAACATATATTCGAAGGGACAGACTTTATTCCTTTTGACAAATTAGTTAATAAGCATAGATTTTTAGAATATCAACAAATTAAATCTATTGTAAAAAGGAAATTTAAGTCTAATCATATCAATTTACAAATACCACCAAGTGTGGTAGATTTTCTTAATCTCAAAACCCCCAAATTAATGTCTAAAATATATAGGGCACTTTCCAAAATAGATGAATCAGTATCACTTCCTATTGCAAAATGGGAGGCAGATCTATCAGTAAGCTGGGACCATAATTTCTGGTCTCAGATATGTTTAAAAACCTTTGAACTGATTAGAAATCCTGGATTACAATTAATACAATACAAAATCCTGCATAGAGTGCACTACACAGGTCATCGGATGTTCAGGATGGGTTTTACAGCTTCCAACAACTGCTCACACTGTAAAGGTAATACACCTGACAATTATATCCACGCTCTATGGTTCTGTCCACCTGTTCAGAGGTACTGGTACAGGATTTGTGAAGACTTATCAAAGTGTCTTAAATGCTCTATTCCAGCCTCTCCTTTAGTCTGCTTGTTGGGCGACCTAGATGGTGTCACTACAGAAGGTAACACAATCCACATGGCTTTCACTGCCCTATGCATTGCTAAGAAGACTGTCCTCATGAACTGGAAAAATAAAAATAATCTTAATATCAACCAATATAGAGATTATTTGTGGGATTATATTAGTCTTGACACAGCTTCTGCTGCCACATTAGATCAATCTCTCTGGGCTCCTTTGATCAGCTCCATCACCTAGTGTGAGTGGGGGTCCCGATTCTGTCCGGCTGTGGTTTTTGTTGTTGGCGTGGGGTGGCGATGTGGGCCTGGGGCATCTGGGGTTTCCCTGGGGGTGGGTTTCTTGGGGGGTTCGGCGCTGGGGCTGCGGCCTTGGCCTGGATGGGGTATTGGTGACTCTTGGGTGCTGTTTTTCTGGCGGCTGCATGCAGCGCTGCTGGGGATGCATGTGCCGGCGGACGTAGGTTGCCAGCCTGGCGGCCGCACTGTTCCGGGGTGGGTCCGGGGGGGCTTGGGGTTCTGGGGGCGCTCTGCCTCCGGGTTGGGGTTACGGCTGGGCCTGGGGGGCTTGGGTCCTGGTTGGTGTGCCGCCGGGAGCATGGGTTGGTGCATGCGCTTGGGCCCGGCTCTGGTGTGGGGGTCTTCGATGCATCGGTGCCTCCGCAGGGGGGGGGGTCCAATAGAGGCGGGGTAAATGGGCTTTACCTGGGTGTCTTATTGTCTTTTGTAGTCTGGGAGCTGACTGAATGATGGGGTGGGGTAGTTTTTCCTTTGCTGTGGGGTCTGGTGGGCCGCCCCGGGCTGCCATGGGCCCTGGTCTGGATGGGCCTGGGCCCCCCGCCCTGGGCAGATTTGGGGTAACGGGGGTGCCTATGGGGGTATTTTGCCCCCTCTGATGCCTTCCTCCCCATCCCTAGGGCTTCACTTCTCCCGCTCCATCACACCAACACATAGGTAGGGTTTTGAGGTGCGGGTGTGTCGCTGGGATGCGGGGGAGGTGGTACTCCTCTGTCTCCTCGTGGCTGCCTGCATCTCAATCACACATTACAGCTTAGACATTCTCATTACTTACTGTCACATGACACATACATATAGGGCCTTGGGGGTGGGCACACTGAATGGCATCCGGAGGGCGGTCTGTTCATTCAGCCTTCCCTCTGGTGCCAGTGCCCACTTCTCAATTTTAAGTTGCACATAGACATTGAGGGCTCTAGGGAGGGGACGAGCTGACACAAGCTTGTGGAAGGTGCCCCTCCCCTGTTTTAAAGCACCCCTGTTTTAAAGCACCTTAGAACAACACACACCAACACTACATTTGAGCGGGTGAGGTGAAGCTTGGGGTCTCTTTTTTTTTTTTTCTTCTTTTTTTTTTTCTCACACCCCTGTTCTCTGTTCTCTGTCTGGGGCCGGGGGCTGTGAGGATGAGCTGGCCGCCCGGTCGGGGTCTGGGCTGTTGGTTTTCTCTGCTGCTGCGGGGACCGGGGTGGTCTTCCTGTCCCCGCGCCGGAGCGAAGGGGGTTCAGCTCCGGGATCGGGCGCTGGCTTCCCCTCTGGGGGTGGTGGTGCCTGGATCTAGGAGTATAGAGTGCATATGGGGAGTGTGAGTGCGGGTACCGTGTCCATTTCTGTGAGTCTACATGTGGGGTGAGGGTGTGAATATTCGTTTGCGTGCATGAGGGTGGGAACGTATGCTTGTGTATATGTGTGCTTGTTCGTCTACGTCTATGTGTCAGGTCGGGCCTTAGACTCCGCCTCACTCATCATCTCAGTCGACCCCCACCCCACCACTATGCCCTGCCGGTGGAGGATGCCGCCGGTGCATTGGTGGTTTCTCGCGCCGGGGCAGGATGCTCGGGTGAGCGCCGGCCCGCTCTCGGCGGTCGCTTGGCGGGGCCTGGCCCTACTGGCCTTGCTGGGCCCCGATTGGGGGGTGGGGGGCCTTTGGATCTCCGGGCCCAGGGCCCGGTCTGCCCTGGTGTGGTCGGCTGCCGGTGGAGCCTGCGGCCTTGCCGCCACGGCACCCTGGGGCGTCTACACTGTGACTGTCGGAGGTCCCACCTTCGGGCTCTCCTCTGCCCCTTTTCTGGGTGGAGGCCGCGGTTGTCCCTGCGGTGGTTCTCCTGGGGGTCCCGTGCCCTGGGGGGCCCCCGGATGTTTGGGGCCCGAGTCTTTTCCATGCCTGCTTCATGCCTTGCGGGATGGGGCTGTTGTGCCCCACACACACTATTAAACATTTACATGGAGGAACCTTATGAACACAAGCGCGCTCACACACACAGGTGTACACTCAAGCATTCACATTGGTGTAAAAACAGGTGCTCACAGACACGCATTGTCTTGATCTGCTGTTGCTTCAAAACTTATTTTGTAATATTATGTGTGCTGCCTAATAACATTTAACATTTAGAATTTATTGTGATTCATACAGATGTTGGTTGTTGCTGCAGTCTCTATGATGTTGTCTTCTGTTGTTTTCTACTGTTGTTTTCTCTTTTTGTCAGCAGGTATCGAAGCAAATTGTCTGTTTTTTTGTTTGTTTGTTTTTGTTTGTTTTTGTTGTTTTCTGTTTTGTTTTTTTGTTTGTTTTTTTTCCTCTCTCTCTCTATCCCCCATTCTCCTTTTTTCTCTCTCTCTCTCCCCTTTCTCTGTTGACTTTCCCCACAACTTTTTTTTTTTTTTTTTTTTTCTTTCCTCTCCTCTTTCTCTCTCTTGTTTTCTCTGTCCCCCGGTCTTGTCTGTCATAGTGTGGTTAAATAAAAGGGTATATAAAAATTAAATTAATTAATTAAAAAAAAAAAAAAAAAAAAAAAAAAAAAGGCTGTGAATGATGATAGCATAGCTACACATACGTACTGTCATGTGTTATCTGTGTTACTGACAGGCCGGGAAGAAAAAAAAAAAAAAAAAAAAAAAAAAAAAAGAATATTTTATTAAACCAAATTAAATCCAAATTTCTATGAAATCCTTTTTTAAAGCAAAAGTAAAGTGCAACATAGAGTGCAAGAAGCAAGTGTCCATCTCATAGTCCAAATCACTGAAATCAGTTCAGTATTATAGTGTAAGAAAGACAACATATCCACGTGTTCTAGTCTAATAATACAATTATAATCAGTATTTTAAATAAAGGAGTATTTACCAGAAATATTATTTACCAGAATTTATTTAGGAGAAAAATGTAAATGTGCAGTATTTCTGAAAAAAATAAAAAAAATAATAATAAAATTAATGGAACCATTAAAATGGAATCCAGAAAATAAGAATTTGGTACAGATAAAACTGTAAAACTCAATTAATTACACAGGCTTTTTGATTATTAAAATTTAATTTAACCGTTAAAACAGAGTATAGAAAAATGAAAATGGAAAAAACTGATTTTGGAAATAAAACGGATTTCATAGGGCCCTATAATTATAATAATGTTTTTGTGGTAATAAAAATAGATGTAATTGAACAATAGCTTTTAAAATGACTTAAAATACATATATAATAGCAATGATGCAATAATAATTAGTTCAAATAAAGTATCAAAAGCAAGAAATCATATGGTTTTATTGAAAACTGTTAAAATACATAATGTATTATAAACAATAGAGCTAATGTAGATAACGCATAACAACAAAGGCCTGCAGGGGGCGCCTGATGATTATTATTAAACATTACTGCGCATTTAATCCTTGTTTAATATTGACCAAGCACCATTTAATTCAAATGTCCACTTAATCTTTAATATTTGGTCATTTCTTTAGGACAGAAATGCTATAGCCACTGTAATTAAATGAATATGTGGACATCAAAACGTGTAAACTCAGAGTGAGGGGTTGAGCTTTTATTTTGAAATCGTGATGTATTCTCCTGTGTTTGTGTAGATTTATAAATGATTTACCTTACAAATCTGATGAAATGGCGCACGTTGCGTTCCCAGATGAACGTTATAATAAACCCAAACTCACAACAACATGCAGAGATGGAGTTTGAGATGCTCCACACATGTAAATGATCAGTTTCTGTGGAGCTACTGTGAACGGAGCTGCTGTGAGACGCACGTGCTTAACCTACACGCATGTAAATAATTAAAGCGCATATACTGTGTTAGAACTGCATCGCATTTAATTATTTAATTAAATCATAGCATTTGTGAATTCACAATTATGCTTAATTATGATTTTTAAATGGGTTTAATGTCATGCAGCCTTGGAAAATAGTCTAATAATGTGTTTTATGGATTCTCGTCGGTGAAATGCGGCACTTCCGGTATTTTGCGGTTAGTCGACGCGAGCAAAATGAAGTAGACGATTTTTCAAAATCGACTAGTCGACTAAAATCGACGAATCGCGACAGCTCTAGTACACTACCCTTAAAAATTTAAAGGATATCATCACAACATTACTCTTAGGACATCACAAACAATTTTTGATTTTTTTTTAATGAATGACTTAACCTGATGGAGTTTGCGCTCAGTCATTCAGGCAGTCTCTCTCTCTCGCGCGCGCGCGCTGTTAAGCATGTTTTGTGCCGTTGATCGTCCTCGTCGACGTCATCCTCAATAAATAAAACATTTCTTCATGCTAGGGTGTCGGCGGTGAATCCAGTGGAGAGAAATCCCCCCCAGTGTCATGCGTACTTCAGTATGTAGTAGATAAAACGGTGCCACTCAGACATGCAGAAACAAGCAGATTATTTATATAGCAGTCTCTTTGCGCTTCACAGACACGAATATCTACTCATAGCTACTCATAGCTCTCATTAAGTTACAATCTTCATCTGCTCAAGCAGAACATTAATGTTATCTTGTGCTATAGCAAGGTATCTGTGGCTAAAACTAGCTAACGTTAAAGTTAGTGAGTCCATGCTAACGTACAAACCTAAATAGAGGACTGTTCTCGCGTCTTGTACAGTGTAGGTCAAAAACACATAAAAGAAGGTCTACATTTCAGTGCCTCTCCATATTAAACTGATTAAATGTACATTAATTTAATCGTACCTTGCGATACATGAGCTGTACAGATAGAAAGAGGAAAGCAAAAGCACTTTTCAATTTGAAGGAAAATGTGTACTACATTACTGTATAAGAAAATAAAATGTGAAACAACATTTGTTTTCATGAGAACATGCATAGTCCGGGTCATAACATGACTAAAAAGTGCATTCTAAAAAGTAGTTAAGGCTCAAAAGCACCTAAAGTTCCTTAAAAAAAATCTTTATGTGAAAGAGCTTGCTGTGGAGGCCATAGACAGGTCATGTGGGAGCAGCTGTTTTTCTTTCTGAATTTCTTTCACAACATCCTCAATTTCACTGGACGGCTGGGAAAACACAACATATTACATTACTTATTGTTACGGGGCTGACGAGACGTGAGACATGCGGATCCATATGCAAAGCTTTATTATAAGACATGGTCAATACAGGCAGGGTCGGACAGTAGCAAACAGGTATAACAAAGACAGGGCAGAGAATAATCCAAGGGCAAGCGTGGGTCGACGATCGGCAAACAGTATCCAGAGGGCAAGGCAGAGAGAATAAACCAGGAGCACGGGCAGGAATCAACACACAGGAATTCTAACTAGGAAAAATACTGGGAACGCTTTGTAATGCAGCGGGGCTAACAATACTCGGCAGAGAGCAGGAGAAAGTCCAGAGCTTATGTAGTGTGTGTGATTGGGTGATGGTGATTGTGAGATGGTTAACAGGTGCAAGCGTGATCAGTGTGAACAGCTGTGTTGGTGCAGTGGATGATGGGGAATGCAGTCTATGAGTGATCTGTAACTGTGTGGTGTGAAAGTCAATGTGATGGGTGAGTGATCTCTAGTGGTGAATGAACAGAAGTTCATGGCCAGGATTTGTGACATAGCCCCCCCCCCCCAAGGAGCGGCTTCCAGACGCTCCTATATGATCCAGGGTGGAGCGGACGGAGCAGGAGCCCACCAGGGCGGAGCGGACGGAGCAGGAGCCCACCAGGGCGGCGCGGACGGAGCAGGAGCCCACCAGGGCGGAGCGGACGGAGCAGGAGCCCACCAGGGCGGAGCGGACGGAGCAGGAGCCCACCAGGGCGGAGCGGACGGACAGGGAGCCCACCAGGGCGGAGCGGACGGACAGGGAGCCCACCAGGGCGGAGCAGACGGAACCGGAGCCCACCAGGGCGGAGCAGACGGACCCGGAGCCCACCAGGGCGGAGCAGACGGGACCGGGCCAGACGGGACCAGGGCCCACCAGGGCGGAGCAGACGGGACCAGAGCCCACCAGGGCGGGACATACGGGACCAGAACCCACCAGGGCGGAGCAGACGGACCCGGAGCCCACCAGGGCGGAACAGACGGGACCAGGGCCCACCAGGGCGGAGCAGACGGGACCAGAACCCACCAGGGCGGAGCAGACGGACCTGGAGCCCACCAGGGCGGAACAGACGGGACCAGAGACCACCAGACCGGAGTAGGACCGTAGACCAGGCAGGAAACCATGACTGAGTCCGAGATCTGGGGGGAGACAGAGACAGACAACACAGAGAGAGCAGAGACAGACAACACAGGGAGAGTAGAGACAGACAACACAGGGAGAGCCTTCTTGGTTTCAGGGGCCGTGGCTGAGCAGGTCTGGGAATCACAGGCGGCCTCCATAGCCGTGCCAAGGCAGGACAGGAAATCCCAGATGGCCTCCATAGCAGTGACAGGGCCGGACGGGGAATCACTGACGGCCTCCATAGCCGTGACAGGGCCGGACAGGGATTCACAGACGGCCTCCATAGCCGTGACAGGGCAGGACAGGGAATCACAGACGGCCTCCATAGCAGTGACAGGGCCGGACGGGGAAATCACTGACGGCCTCCATAGCCGTGACAGGGCCGGACAGGGATTCACAGACGGCCTCCATAGCCGTGACAGGGCAGGACAGGGAATCACAGGCAGCCTCTATAGCCGTGACAGGACCTGACAGGAATTCATAGGCGGCCTTCGTAGCCGTGACAGGGCAGGACATGGAATCACAGGCGGCCTCTATAGCCGTGACTGGGCAGGACATGGAATCACAGGCGGCCTCTATAGTCGTGACTGGGCAGGACATGGAATCACAGGCGTCCTCTATAGTCGTGACTGGGCAGGACATGGAATCACAGGCGGCCTCTATAGCCGTGACTGGGCAGGACATGGAATCACAGGCGACCTCTATAGTCGTGACTGGGCAGGACATGGAATCACAGGCGGCCTCTATAGCCGTGACTGGGCAGGACAAGGAATCACAGGCGGCCTTCACAGCCGTGACTGGGCAGGACATGGAATCACAGGCGGCCTCTATAGTCGTGACTGGGCAGGACAAGGAATCACAGGCGGCCTTCACAGCCGCGACTGGGCAGGACATGGAATTACAGGCGGCCTCTATAGCCGTGACTGGGCAGGACAGGGGTTTGCAGACGGCTTCCATAGCCTTGACAGGGCAGAGCAAGGAATCACAGACGGCCTCCTTAGCCGTGTCAGGACAGGGCGAGAGTTCACAGATGGCCTCCTTAGCCGTGACAGGACAGTGCGAGAGTTCATAGGAGGGTACCACTGACACCTCTGGAGGTTCTACAGTGGTATCATCCGGAGATAGGTAGAGTTCATTACTGGGCGCCACCACCATACAAGGAGCTGAAACGAGCACCATTGCTTCAGGAGGTTCTGCAGCATGTGCTGCCACCTCTGAAGAAGCTGCAGCGAGTGCCATCGCTTTAGAGAGCACCGCAGCGAGCGTCACCACCCCAAGAGGTTCTGCAGCATCAGCCGCCACATCTGGAGACATTACAGTGGACGTCGCCACCTCGGGCAGTTCAGTGGTAGTGTATGCAGCCCAAACGCAACACAAAGCAATCCCCATCAAGGGAAGCGCTTCGAACAGGGGAATGAGTTCAGGGACAAGAGAGCTAAAGTGAGTGGATTTGGGGATACCAGCAGCGCGTGCAGACACCAGCGGTGCATCCCTCACGCTGGATATCAGACAGGGAACTCGAAGGACTGACCTTAAATCTCTGGGTGTGACAGACTCTGGCAGTTCGGCGGAGTGACGTGGTTCTGGCTGCTCAGCCGTGACATGATGTGGCTCTGGATGGTTAGCGGTGACATGAAGAGACTCTGGCAGATCAGCGGAGACATGAAGAGGCTCTTGCTGAAGAGCTGAGACGTGAAGAGGCTCTGACTGAGGAGCTGAGACGTGAAGAGGCTCTGGCTGAAGAGCTGAGACGTGAAGAGACTCTGGCTGGTCAGCTGTGACGTGGCGTGACTCTGGCTGGTCAGCTGTGACGTGGCGTGACTCTGGCTGGTCAGCTGTGACGTGGCGTGACTCTGGCTGGTCAGCTGTGACGTGACGTGACTCTGGCTGGTCAGCTGTGACGTGACGTGACTCTGGCTGGTCAGCTGTGACGTGACGTGACTCTGACTGGTCAGCTGTGACGTGACGTGACTCTGGCTGGTCAGCTGTGACGTGACGTGACTCTGGCTGGTCAGCTGTGACGTGACGTGACTCAGAGAATAATCCAAGGGCAAGCGTGGGTCGACGATCGGCAAACAGTATCCAGAGGGCAAGGCAGAGAGAATAAACCAGGAGCACGGGCAGGAATCAACACACAGGAATTCTAACTAGGAAAAATACTGGGAACGCTTTGTAATGCAGCGGGGCTAACAATACTCGGCAGAGAGCAGGAGAAAGTCCAGAGGTTATGTAGTGTGTGTGATTGGGTGATGGTGATTGTGAGATGGTTAACAGGTGCAAGCGTGATCAGTGTGAACAGCTGTGTTGGTGCAGTGGATGATGGGGAATGCAGTCTATGAGTGATCTGTAACTGTGTGGTGTGAAAGTCAATGTGATGGGTGAGTGACCTCTAGTGGTGAATGAACAGAAGTTCATGGCCAGGATTTGTGACACTTATTAACTTTATAACAACTGAACACACATATATGGACTACTAAAGTTGTGTGTTTTGTTAAAAGGACAGCTACCAAAAAATGAAAATTGTCATTCACCCTCAAGTTGTATAAATTTCTGTTATGTTGAACACAAAGAAGATATTTTGAAAAATGTTTGTAACCAAACATGAAAGTCAAATCAGTGGTGCTCCTCAACTGTTTGGTTACATACATTCAAAATAACTTCCTTTGTTAAAGTGTTAAAACGAGAGATGCACCGATCGACCGGCCAGGGACTGGAACTAGCTGATTTTCCTCATGATCATGACGCTCACATCCGCATGCAAACAAGTTGTTTCCCGTGAGAATGATTCTGATTTTAATTGCATTCAGTGTAAAATAAATTCAAGACGTTATAAAGACCTTTTAAATCCCAATTAAAGAAAATTCAAGGAATAAATTGAAGGGAAAATAATACGTCAAATTATGTTCTCTAAATTTTGAAGCTGTTTTCCAATGCAAATGTCTAAATATTCTTAAAGGGTCCACCAAAAATTATCATTTACTTAACCTCAAGTTGTTCTAAACCTGAATGAGTTGCTTTCTGTGACAGGTCCCAGATAGTCTAATGGCTGTTTCACACTGGACCGCAGCTTGTACTGCAATACAGACAAGTATCGTCATTTCTGTCATATTTTCCAGCGTTCTCCTCCGAACACTGTGTGCCATGTGCTTTCATACTGGCAGCGTTTGTCACGCGCAGCTGAACCGCGGCTTGTACTGCAATACAGATGAGTATCGTCATTGCTGTCATATTTTCCAGCATTCTCCTCCGAACACATAAAGGTCAAATTTACTATTTTAAAGACAGTGACAATTTAAAATGAGCTCAAAAGAAAAAGAAAAAAGACATGCAAAATGAAGGTCACAAAGTTAATTTTAAAATGCAATAAAATTAAGAATAAATAAATAAGAAAAAAGTCAAATAATTACATGCATTAAAGTAAAATAATGCAATGCAACACAGCACAGTTTAAAACATCTATTTACATTTTACGGTTCAACTGAGTGAATCTCTACAACACGTCGGTTAATGTGTTTTAATATTAGCCTCATGGGCAGCCTGGAGATCAGGTCATCAACATGGCCGGCATAGATCATTTCGGGGATCACATATACCACGGAGTCACTCGTTAAAAAGTGGCAGGTATCCTGATTTCAGAGACACCGATTACCTCAGCCATGGTTTCTTTGACAAGTGTTACACTGCATCCCAATTCACTATGCCCAATAAGTATGTACGCCTTTTGTGAACAAATAGTACATACTTTAGATTGTGTAGCAGAAGAACAGGCAAGTTTTGGGACATACTACTTTGTCATAATTGCCTCCTTTAATTGAGTGCTCTGCCGCTTAATTATGTGCACCCTGTTACCGTTTAAAGTGTGTCATGCAGGTCAGAGAACCAGTGAGTCAATGTATAAAAAAATTATGTAGATTTTCTTTAAAATATACTTATAAATATGGTACTGAGGCTTCTGGAGTCTGTATCCTGCATTATGCACTTTAAACTGCCCAGTCAATCATCTCGCTACAGTTCAAATCCTCCACATTAAATGTTACAGTATTAGAGTGTGCATGGATCTGGACTTCAAATTTTGTCTGGAAAAAGTAGACCATCTGGGTATCTTTGGAATACTTATATCCAGGGGTTAAATTGGGATTTGTTATGAGGGGGTGCTCTATGATATCGAACTTATGTAAATGTAATATATATTTACATTTATTAATTTAGCAGACACTTTTATCCAAAGTGACTTACAAATGAGGACAATGGAAATATATTTGTATTATGTGTGTGTGTGTGTGTGGGTTTTGTTTTTTTTGCAAATGATTTACTCTAATGCAATATTCTCATCGGTTTTCTATCAGCAAATTATACTTTTCAACGAAATTAAAACGCCAGTAGGTGCCAGTAGTGAGCATTTAATGAGTGATTCATTGAGTTGCTCATAAACGATTCGTTCAAACGGCAGATTCATCAGATGTTTATGCATGGGCTAATGAATCTTTGATTCAACCGATTCCTTCTAAACACTGAATCATTCAGCAATGAATCGGATGGTTGCTTTGAAATGCGCTGTGGTTCCGCCAAAAATGTAAGTGACCTAATATTATTGTATTTGCTTATTGAACTGTTTATAGAACTATTAAACGGTCACAATGGTGGAAACGTTGAGTGGTGTTGCCTAACTAACTGTATTTTAAATATAAAAACTTTCCATTTTGAATTTTTACCTCAGTATGCTGAGTTTAGTGTTGCGCGTTTTGATTTCTCCTCAGCAGCGCAACCTTATACTGTCATTAGATGCCTATACAGTAATATCTGTGTTTACATCAATTTCATATCAAAAGTATTCAGGGATGCAGGTGCATTTAACTGTAGCCGCAAGCTTCAGGACAAACAAACGTGAAAGTCTGTCAGTAACTTACATGAATTTCGCCAGGATCAGATTTAGAAATTAAGAGTGCATTTAAACTGGCGTGACGAATACTATGCGAATGATGTCAGTAGGCTATAATCGATTATGGTCTATTTCTGCATCGACATCGTGATGCATCGATGCAACAATTAATTTCAACAACGCTACTATTTAGGATAGATAGTATGTGAATTGGGATGCCGTGTCAGTGTATCAGTACTGGAACACTACACTGTTAGTATATTTATTTTTCTATAAATTTGCAATGGTAGATAATACATTCTTGTTTATTGACCTGTTGTATTAAATCAAATACTAGGACTTCAGATTATGGTTGTGCTTATATTCAGAACAGTTGTGCTTTTGTTCATGTGATATTCATTAATTGACATTTACAGTTACAGCTCCAAAATGCATGTTTTATGGCCATAGTAGATGGATTTGTTGTGCATTATGTACCTTCACAGAGGTGTATGTGTATTGTTGGTGAAGATTGTCAGATTTACCTTCTGCATCATTAAATTTACTATGTTAAATATAAAATATTTAAGGTGTCTTTACATTTTAGTTTCTGAGTTTTATTTCTGAACCTTGTTGTTTTCAAAACTTTTGGTGCCTTTAAACTGTGCTATCCCTGAAATATTCGAACATTGTTCTTTTCTATTTACCACCTTTTATGAAACAATTAACACCCACTTTAGTGTTTTGTACAGAATAAAGACAAATAATTGCTGAATAATTTCATAAATAATGAAAAAATAATCAAATGAATGTCTTATATATAGCAAAGGTGTGAAAGGTTTTCTTTTTTTTGTCAGGGGTGTGAAATTAGCATGTAAAATTAATTGGTAGTGATTGACATTTTGAATAGAATAATGACAATAATGTATACACATTAATAGATCTTATTATTTGTAAATTGTGCCTTTCTACAAACCTTTGTAGACATTATTACATAGGAGTAGATAAATTAATAATGATGATAAATACTACTACTACTAATAATAATAATGATAATAATAATGATATATTCTGATATTTTAGTTTTTATGTTTGATCTTTTTTACAGTCCGAGTAATTCTGAGATTTGAACAGTTCACTCTCAAGCATCTATCTTGATAAAACAATCTAATTTAAGCTGGCACAGGTATTGCACAATTAACTAATTATCTATTCTAGGCAACTTGGAGCTGGAACAGGATGATAGAGAGGTAACACTGTTAAACTGGTAAGTTACTTAAGGTTAAACTCTTAAAAGAATGCATTTAACGCTGCAAAATTTACTAGATCAAAAGAAAATAGAAAATTCACTCACTACTTTGATCTGCCCTTGGAGGCTGAGGTAGCCTCCCCTTGAAAATATGTCCTGTTCTTCACCTGTCACACTCACTGAAGATGGACACAGGGCCTCTTTTGCAGCATTCTGTGCCTCTCCGCTGATGTCCTGTGGCACGGTTTTAAATTTCAGCGTTCCAGGCCCGACGAATAAATACATTTGTCCATATGTGTTGGGACAGGGTGTAATTTTGTAGGATGTAACTCACCCCTTCCTCAAATTCAGGGGTGAGATCTTCTTTTTTATTAAGGTACACAGTTGTACCATCACTTAATGCACTAACCATTTCGGTTTTAACTTTAGCAACTTCTATTCTTTTGCCTTTCGTATTGTAGGTCAGTGCGCGGTGATTGAGACGGATGTCTACGCACTTGCACCTCAAAAATACCGGGGGAGAAGTTGGAGCTGCCATTCTGTGGAAAAGAAAATACAAAGAAAGGTACTTGTAAAAACTGTCTAAATAAATAAATATAAATAAAAACAGTCAGATTTGTAATCTTTTGAAAGAAGTCTCTTAGTTCACATGTTTTTTTAAATGAAAA
Source organism: Schizothorax lantsangensis (assembly GCA_027422415.1). Taxonomy (NCBI): domain Eukaryota; kingdom Metazoa; phylum Chordata; class Actinopteri; order Cypriniformes; family Cyprinidae; genus Schizothorax; species Schizothorax lantsangensis. Next base: position 33,279,064 of record CM049851.1, on the reverse strand, counting down.
GTTTTTACTTCATATCCCTAATAGCACACATACGTCGGGCCGACGGCCTCTGATCGGAAGTGCCCTCCGGCCGATGTTGGGACGATGCAGCTGTAAATACCGGCTGCTCTGCGTGGACGCGGTTCACCGGCGTTTTGCTCTTCGTTACGGACCCCCCGCGGCTACCGCCTCTGGTTTATAATAAAACAATGCACACCACTCTCAAGAACAGCTGCAGCTTTATTAATATTTTCATTTAACACATTACATATACAAATACATTTACATTTATCAGATGCTTTGATCAAAAGCGGATAATTCACAATTATTTGTAGTCTTATGAAAATTAACCATGATTTTACCACAGCATTTTCAGTAAAACCATAGTAAACTCAAAATCTACCATAGTTTTACTACAGTAACCATGGTTTAACTATGACTGTTGCAGTAAAACCATAGTAACTACAAAATAACCGTTACTAAAGCATTTGCAGTAAAACCATATTTACAACATTTACCATGATTTCAAAAACTAAGGTTACTATAGTCATAGTTACCACAGTTTTAATGAAGTATTACTACAATATTACTATAGTAGAATATGACATCAAAACCATGGTTTAAAACAAAAAACACATGGTTACTATAATCATGCTTGCTACAGTTTTACTATAGTAAAACCATGGTTAAATATTGTATAAGTATAGCACTTTTCACAATACTTTACAGAATATGCATGTTTCAAGGTTACAATTTAAAACCATCCTTTAATCAGCCAGAGGTGACTGAGACTCACTGGGGAAGACCATCTTCTGGCAACAAAATAATGTCCATATGACAGCAGTTCATAATACAAGTCATGTGTTCAGTGCTGTCAGCATCGAAGGCTATCTTCATGGCAAAAACTGAGTTACAATAATACAACAGTTACATAAACACAAAATAAAAACCAGGCAAACAATAAATAAGCAGTTAAAATGTTTTAAATTGCATGATAAAAATTCTAAAATATTTTCTGATAAAATCTTACTAAACAAGTCTCTAGTTTTGTGTTCAGTAAAACATTATCCTTCAACATTATTAAAGGGTAAGTTCAACAATTTTCAGTCCATTTTGTATTGTTACAGTGTTGGTAACATGTAAAAGAACAATGTTTATTCTTTCTCCAAGATGCCCAGTTTATTTGCCAGCAAAACTGATGCAAAACAGCATTTTTTCATTTAGAAAATGAGTATGCAGAGTGCTGCTTACAAATAAAAGAGGACATATAGGTACACATAACTCAGAGAAAGAGTAAATATTGTTCATTTACAGATATTAGAGACGTTGCAATAATACAAAGCGGGTTGAAAATCGTCAAACTTACCCTTATAGGCAATATAAGGATAATATTTGTTTTGTGTGTCTAATGTTTTGTGTGTCCATGTACAGTTGCCGTCATCTGTAGTCTTTGTGAGCATTGGCGTCATCTGAAGTCTTCACAAGTGAGTTTGGGTGCAGTCTGGAGCTGGCTTCATCTCTAGTAACCTTGGGCTGGGCATCCTGAGATAGAAACAGGAAATCAAAAGAAGAAAGTTTAGCATAGCTGCTGTTCATATTATTCAGACAAAACATTATTTATTTCATCACATATAACTGGAGTGCAAGGTTATCAGATGTGTTGTGTGAATACTTGGCTAAAACATGTATTTTAAACTAATTTAAACTAAAAGAGTGTGTCCGAGCCCCAAATATGATTAGGAAGGCTATTTCAATGTAAAATACCAAAAAGCTCTACTTCCTTTAGTGGATTTTGATAAATCCTTGGTATTAGAATTGTGTGACCTCACTACAGACCAAGCACCATTGCTGCTACTGCCCGCATTTTTGCTTATTTTGCTATATATATCTGATTTAAACACAAGGAGGTGTAATATGCACACATCCAAAAACTTTAGTCAGGTGCTTAATCACATGAAACACTTCATCTATCAACAATGCTGCATTTATTTGATCAAAATGAAGTAAAAACAGTAATATTGTGAAATATTATTACAATTTAACACAACGGTTTTCTTTGTGAATATATGGTGAAATGTAATTTATTTTTGTGATCTAAGCTAATTTTTATTACTCCAGTCTTCAGTGTCACATGGTCCTTCAGAAATCAAACTGATACACTGATTTGCTGCTCAAGAAACATTACTGATTATTATCAATGTCTTATCAATTATCAAAAGTTAGAGCAAACATTTCTGTTTCAAATAAACACTGTACTGTTTTAAAACTTTATTCATCAAAGCATCCTGGAAAAATGAAGCAGCACAGCTGTTTTCAACACTGATAATAATCAGAAATATTTCTTCAGAAGCAAATCAGAATATTAGAATGATTTCTGAAGATCATGTGACACAAAATTCAGCTTTATCATCACAGGAATAAATTACCTCTCCAAATGTATTCAAATAGAAAACAGTTACTTTAAATTGTATTAATTTCATTCATTAAACTGTGGTTGGCATAAGAGACTTTCAAAAACATAAAAAAAATAATCATACCAACCTAAACTTATGAAACAGTAGTGTATGTTTGAGATGTTACTTACTAATCCTGCGGTTTATAGCATCTTGGAGATGTTGTGTTACAGGAGTTCACACTGACTCTGCTGGGGGCAGCAGGCCATCAGCACTGAAGAATCTAGGAACAAAACAAGCAATTTGACACAGAGCCAACAATATTTAGTTTGCAGCTCCAGGTTTATTAGAAGGAAACGAGCTACAGTAGCAGTAAAATGCAGATAAAAGAAAGAATACTATATATAGCAATATAATAACATAATATATAACTAATATTACTAATAATATAATCTTAAGATAACAGAATCTATGTTTTTAGTTTTAGGTCGAGTGTCACTTATGTTCAGATAAAATCTTACTAAACAAGTCTCTAGTTTTGTGTTCAGTAAAGCATTATCCTTCAACATTATTAAAGGGTAAGTTAAAAAAAATTCAGTCCATTTTGTATTGTTACAAATTCAAACTTTGATCTTCCTGGAAATCTTCAGAGAATAAAGAGGACTTTTATTTTGGTGTGGCTATATGACGTCACAAGGCCGCGCTCCTGCATCTGTTGTTTTTACTCGTTTAAACTCGATGCAAACTGTTCAGATTTCAGTATAGTTTATCCAACATTAGTGTTATTGTTGTGAGTAAAGCGGATCCACGCGTGAGTAACAGATGCGTCTCTTATTAATATCGTGAATCAGTTTATCATGAACAGTTATTCAGTCACAAGCAGTGATGAGAGAAACTGAGCTTTTCGAATCACAACAGAGTAAATACAACGATAAGTACACTCACACTTAAATTAATTAATTAATCTGACTCATTAATCTAGTCATGTGTGACTTTAGTGTGTTATGTTGTGCTTGTGAGCTCTGAATGGTTACTGACTTCATTGTTCATAGCAGGACAGTCTGGAATTCAAGATATTCATTATTGTTTTATATTTGTTTTGTTACACACACATTTATTACATTCGTTGTTGAAATGATTCCTGCATTTGGTAAAAATGGCACATTTGTTTCCAATTATATTTGTGTGTTTGTATAATTTGTGTTCTTTTGTTCATTTTTAAGTTTTGAGTGTTTATTTATTTTTATTTTTGGGGGCTAATCAGGCCATTTAAGACCATTAACTGTCACTGACTGACTGGAGAGATTTACTGTGTTTTTTTTCCCCCAAACACAGAAACATTCCCGGTGAAGCGACTGAGATCCACGTGACTGCCTATAGTAAAGATGGCCTTTATTAAAGAGGAGAGTGAAGACATAAAGATTTTAGAAGTATTCAGCATCAAACAAGAAGATAATGAGACACAAACAGGTTGGTTTCATTGTCAAAGCTGAACTCACTCATTTGATCCTAATTCAAACGTCCAGCTCTGCAGAAATTAATTTTGAAGAAAGTCATATGAGTGTCCAAATGAAAGCGCTTTTATTTGACATGTAGCGGGTCGTCTCGTGTGGACAGACATGTTGAGACCACGTGACCCCTCTTCTTTTTTTACAGTACCATTAGTACCAATTCAATTCTATACCCGCTTGTAGTCAACCGCTCCTGTGTGTGTTTGTGCGCTTGCTCTGGTTTCGAATTACAGAACCACACGTTTATTTACAATGTGCTTTTGCAGTGTTGAGTATTGTAGCCAATCACAGGCGTCTCTGTTGAAAGCAATGGCCAGTCAGAGGTGTTTTCTGTAGGTTAGTCAGAATCCGCTCTGAGCTCATTTTTGTTTTTGCAAGTAGAGTATACAAGTTTTCGTGTGATAAAGCTCAGTCAGTTGCGCTATAAGTATCCCTACATAATCCACTGACAATTTGAAGAAAAGTTTTGTTTGTCTAATAGGACTGAACATCCATGTATACTGTTAAAACATTATGTGCGTGACTCCACTAAATTGTTCTGCTAGTCATTGCTATGATTGACAGTGATAACCAGGGTTTGAAGTTAACAGGTAAAAATCAGCTGTGGCGGGTAACTGTAGCAAGGGACAGAGCAAACTGATGTCAAAAATAGACCTGTGCATGAAGTGATGCTTAGTAACATAACTACAGCAGTAACAAGTCTGTGTTGGCTGAATATATTAAGGATAGTTAAAGATAACTCAACACACTCTTTTTGATGCGTACTTTTTAAGGCAGTGCTTAAAAAAATTAAGATTTTAAATTAAATCTAAAAATATTTCAAAATATTTAATGGCTTATTATTTAATTGTACTTGCTATACTACTTGAGTACAGTACTAAAATGTGTTATAATGGTCATTTTATAATAAATCTAAAAGCAAGAAGTGAAAACTAGGGGCGATATATCTCATGCAATATTCATGCGCATCTCGTCAGTAAAGCCGGTTCCTTGATTAGCGCTAAATCCCCATCACCTGTTTTCAATGGAGCGCCATTTAATACACGGAGCCGTAGTTCACTGACAAGCTATGCAATATCGCTTTCATTATCGCAGATATATCGCCTTCGATAATGATCGCTTTATGAACATTTATTAATCTGTGTTAATGTTAGTTAATAAGACAATCATTCAGTGTTTGTTCATGTTTTTGTTGCTGTTACGTGATGTAGCGGTGTCTGACTAGGGGTGAGACGTGGGGTGATGACATTATCGTTTCAGAAAATATACAGATTGGCGGTCCACACGTTTATCCACTCTGGGACCCGGTTTCACTCTTCCAAAACGCCGGATCCGTCTGGACGAAACGCCTATATGTATGTGTATACAGCTAAACAAGTGGACAGTAATAATAGTAAAAATAAAAACTATGAATGTGCCATCATTTTAGGTTTGAAATCTTTGTTGATTGAAATTTGCCTGTGTCGACTAGTCTGAAAAGTTTGTCATTTAAATGATTTCTTAAAGACTCTTTATAATTTTGTAAGGTCAGTTACATAAAAACGAAGATCAGTTTAATTTCAGTTAGAAAAGATAAACGGATTATCCCTTCTCTATTTTAGAGAGTATCAACGCATACGCAAGCTTTCCCCCGAACTACGCTGATTACATCAATTACATTGTACTCTCTAAAATGGCGGAAGACGTAACTCGGGTGAGAAGAATTGTTGAAGAAATTATTTTTGTTTTCTTTGCAAACAAAGTATTCTCATAGCTTCACAAAATTGAAGTTGAGCCACTGATGTCACATGGACTGTTTTACCGATGTCCTTACTATGTTTCTGGACCTGGGAACATTACAGTTGTGTTGCTGTCTATGGAGGGTCAGAGAGCTTCTGCTACTCGCGTCTCATTTTTGATGGAAAAATATAGAAATGATCATTCTTTCTAAATGTGATGTATTCGGCCAGTAGTTCAAATTATTACTTGCCCTGCCAATATTTTCACTGGCCCTGCCACAAAATAAATAAATATATTTAAAAAGAAAGAAAAAAAGTCGCTGTTATATTGTTTTATCTATGTTATCTTGTATTCTAATAAATAAGCTTATATGACACCAATATTTTATATACCAATACAATTTTACAATTCTCGATTCCTACCACAGCAAAAACCACTGGCCTAACAAATGTTAAAGTTCAAACATTATTAAAGACAAATGACAGCCAGTAAATAAGAACAAATGAACACATTTTAAGTAATAGCTCAATTAAATATATAGCACAAAGATAGAAATTAAATTTTGCTAAAGTTTTTAAGTCTGTAGGTGTTCAGGTACAGAAATTGAATAATCACATATAAAATAACATTTGCATATTCTTCACTCTGTTGCACCTTGATTTTTCATAACCATTTGAGATTGGAGGCAACCACAGCATTACAATCATGAATCAATCAAAAAACAAACAAACAAAAAAAGTGCAATGTTTGATTTATATTAGACTATAATTTCAAAATCTAAAGCAGAAACAGAATGGTGTGACTTTAGCTTTGTGAAATGATGCTACATAAATCGTGCATGAAACAGAAACAGCAGACGGCTGAATGAGACGCAGTTTCACTCTCTGACAGCAGGTGGTGCTTATGAAACAGTAATACAGCGTTTCCTTGGTTACCACTGTAAACACAGCAGCTCTGCCCGTATTAACATTCATTTCAATGCATTATATGGAGGCAAGATGAAAAGAAAACGCCATGTAAACTTTTCTGAAAACAGAAACACATTCATAATAAAATTCAACATTTAGGATTGCTATATTTTGTGCATCTTGAACAGTGATCTTGCTCTGCCCGCTATAGTATTTTCTCCTCTTTGCGTCCGTCTTCAGCCTCTGTTAATGGCTGTTTGCAGACTAAGGGTGAATCCCATTTCTCTGTCTTACCCCTTCCCCTTACCCCTTCCCCTTAGTTTTGCGCGTTCACGTGAGAGTAAGGGCTGTCCCAATTCTGGTTTTGATCGAGGGGTAGGGCTAAGGGGAAGGGGTAGATACCCCTTAAAACCAAGCATTTTCGCGAGCTTACTTGAAACCAAGGGGTACCCAGAACACACTGCGCAACCGGCAACAATGTCGGCCAGATCATCCAGAGAGTCCCATTTTCGGCTTAAATAATTGATTTAAAAATTACGACAGTCTTGTTTTGTGCTCTACACAGTCCTGTACATATATATTTGCAACCATGTTCTTAATTGAAACGTTTTAAAAAATCGCTAGTTTGCTACGCTTTACATCGCTGATTTGCACAACAATCGCAAAAACATCACTAATAAAACCCACGCAATCGACATACACACACTTGCAGACGCATCTTTTTGTGATTTGTGATCAACACTTGTCGCCTCAGGTGACGTTGCAGCCAGCTAGCGACGATGTACGATGACGTAACCGTAACCAAGTGGTGTCTCATTTCATAGGGGTATGTTTTCACCCCTAGCACTTACCACTCGGTTTCGAGGGACAAGGGCTAGGGGTAAGACGAAGGGGTAGGGGAAGGTGAAGGGGTAAGACAGAGAAATGGGATTCACCCTAATTATAATAATAACGTAATATTTCCACACAGATGGCATTTGGGGAAATGATTGCAGTGCAGTTTGTGTGCAAGCCTGGAACTGAAGATCTAAAATAGAACAAAATAAAAAATGGCCAGTTGACCAGTGCATCTGTTCGCCACTGTATAAATTAAATAGATTAATCACTGACTACGTTTACATGGACATCAATAATCCGATTTTCATACGATTAAGACAATACTCTGATTAAGAGTCTACCATGTAAACAGAGATTTTTGATTACCTTAATCCGGCTAAAGTCATAATCGAAGTAAACACAAATCGAATTAAGACGTGGAGTATTCCTGTTTTAGTCGCATTATTGAAGTGCAGTACAGACATGTAAACACCTTATTCAAACTATTACCGTCGTGTAGGACTTTTCACCGCATTTTGTGACAGGATACACACACGGCAGTGATGATCAACCGTTTGACGGCAAATAAAAGAACTTCAACAACGCCGTCGTCTGTATGCACGAAAATAATTAACTGCACTTGAAGCTTTCATAAAATGAAATATGAAACACCCAAAACTGTATATGGCATCATCACGAAGACGAACTATATGTTTATACGTGAAATTCTGGAGGGGACGTCGGATGACGTCGCGTGGTGACGTAATGACGCATGCCATTAATCGATCTATGTACTATAACGTAATGTAATGTAAAACAGGAACATGAAAGGATTATTCTAAAAGCGACTCATGTAAACACCTTAATCATAATATTGTCTTATTTAGAATAAGGTAAATAATTATATTACTGATGTCCATGTAAACGTAGTCATTGTTAAAGCTACAAAGTTACTTAGCAGGATAGGTATTTTGATACATTTGTATATGTATTTGCCCATTCAGACACAAGAAAGACACGGAAAGAAACTCAATTCTTAGCTCGCGTGTGTCAGAGACGCAGCTGTCTGTGTGCTCTCTTCACACAGAACACAGCGCGCGAGTACTGAATGGAGTAGTCTTTCGCACACGATTGCGTTTAAATTGCTTGAATTTTTTTAATTAACAAGGCTTAAAAACACATGCAAATGATAAACTTTCGTGACGGTGCAGCAGTGGCCCGATTGGGCAAGTGACAAATCCGTCAACTGTCCCGAGCACCCTTCATGCTGCTCCGGGCCATCAGGCACTCCTCACTGTCGAGCCCTGAAGATACTGCAGTCTATTTTAAAATGATTCTTTAAAATCGGTTTCACTAAATGATTCAATGACTCACTCAAAGAACTTCAATCGTTTCATTACTGAATAAATCAGTGAATTACTGACAGAAATTGTTCACAAGTTCCATAGCGTAGTGAAGAGGACAGGTCTATAATTACCCAGTTTTGTTGCATAGTGCTAGTTTTGATCTGTTTTGATACTTGTCTTGGTTTTGATGTCTGCTGCTTTGAGCCATTAAACTGCCATTAACGTGTATTTGTCTTTTCCACTTTAGAACTGATGGCACTGAAAGAGGAGAAAGAAGAACTGAAAGAAATAGAAGAGAAAAATCACTATGAGAGACGTGATTTCATACGGACTGAAACAAATTCGGTTTAGAAGACTAAATCTAAAAGAAACTTCCCTTGCCATCAATGTGGAAGGATTTTCACACAAAAAGGAAACCTTTGTGTACACTTGAGAATTCACACTGGAGAGAAGTCTTTCAAACAAGAGTTTCAGTCATAAAACAACCCGTTCCACACATGAGACGTCACACGGGTGAGAGTCCTTACACCTCCAAACTGGGAGGGATCCACTGAAATGTTATTCATTACTAGAAAGTGACATGACTGGGGATGTTTTTTTCATACATTGCCCGCAGACATGATTAGTAAACAATTAAATTCATTGGCGCTAAATTCATTAACGACTTTTTCGTTGATATTAACAGTTGGTTGATACAGCCGCAACATCAGTAATACTCTGTACTAACTTGGACAGTTGTGCTGTCTTCATGTCATAATTGTCAAGCTAACCAAAACAATGTTGTGATCTATGTTGTCAAAAGCGCTATTAGTGTTAGAAGAAAGATGTACTCATGAGTGGATGCCAAAGGGTCATGCATCACTTGAATAAATGATCTGCTGAAATGCAAACTGAAACTGTTCACAAGTACCATTGCTTAATAGAGGACTAATATTTTAGACATGAATGGAAGATTCAGGACTGGTCTATAAAACATTTTTGTTGCTTGATGTTGGTTTTGGTGTTTATATCTTGGTTTTGATGTCTGTTGGTTTGAGCTGTTAAATTGCTTTTAACTTGTATTTGTCTTTTTTCTCTTTAGATCTGATGGCACTGAACGAAAATCAAGAAATAAAAGAGAAAAATCATAATATTGTCTTATTCAGAATAAGGTAAATAATTAGATTACTGATGTCCATGTAAACGTAGTCATTGTAAGACAGTGAGCAACTCCTTTTGTTTGTCCGAGGGAGCAACAGTAACTAAGGGGGGCGGGGCTTACCGATAGCTCAATTGTTGAAGCTTTAAGGTGTGCTGACCCAAAAATCTTTTAAAAACCTGGGCCAAGTTTAAACCAGTAACCAGGCATCACAGCTGGCAAAGGGGCATGTCTGACTTTGACATGTATATATTGCCATTATTATGTTTTATTGCTGGTCTTCAATGATAATGTCAAGTTACTTTAATGTATTTGCACCAAAAAATTATAAGGATTTATACTGATATTGTCCAAAACCACACTTAGCCAGGGGTGTTTCCAAACTTTTGGAGGGCAGTGTACATAGATATATATGTAGATCTAAGTACATACACATCTATCTAGATACAGAGACAGAAAACAAACTGTCATGACTGTAGCCTTGTTCAGACTGTCAGTCCAAATCTGACTTCTGTGCATATCCAATCATATATAGCCAAAAATATCATGTTTCAAGACACAATCAAATACCAATACCCCAATAGTGTGTTTCCTGCTAACAATTCCCCTCACAATTCATCTTTGAGAAATAGCGTACATTGTTTCTAACAATTATACTATAGCAGTCGACCTGGTGTAAAGAATATGCTGAAAAACAAAGGTAAGGTTGTACTGCCATATTTTGACGTGGTTCAACATGATCAAACTCTCAAACTACTACTGAGTTTCAGAGAGCGCTTTACACAATAATTAATTCAACACAATCATCCCTTACCTGTCCTCTAAAAATGAATTTATATATAAGTAGAACTGCTCCCATCCTTTGCATACTGTGTTAAAGCTGGTGATCTGAATGCTTTGTCTCCATCAGTAAGAACGAGCTCCTGAAATCTGTATAAACTAGTGATTCACTGCTTTAGTCAGCGCCACACAGTGCCATCTCAATCAAGAACCTGCCGTGTAACAGATACTGTAGGTATTCAGCACCACACAGTACATCTCAATCAAGAACCTGCTGTGTAACAGATACTGTAGGTATTCAGCGCCACACAGTATTCAGGCACCACACAGTACATCTCAATCAAGAACCTGCTGTGTAACAGATACTGTAGGTATTCAGCGCCACACAGTATCATCCTGCTGTGTAACAGATACTGTAGGTATTCAGCGCCACACAGTACATCTCTGCCTGCTGTAACAGATACTGTAGGTATTCAGCGCCACACAGTACATCTCAATCAGCCTGCTGTGTAACAGATACTGTAGGTATTCAGCGCCACACAGTACATCTCTCAAGAGCTGCTGTAACAGATACTGTAGGTATTCAGCGCCACACAGTACATCTCAATCAAGAACCTGCTGTGTAACAGATACTGTAGGTATTCAGCGCCACACAGCTCTGCCTGCGTAACAGATACTGTAGGTATTCAGCGCCACACAGTACCATCTCAATCAAGAGCCTGCTGTGTAACAGATACTGTAGGTATTCAGCGCCACACAGTACCATCTCAATCAAGAGCCTGCTGCGTAACAGATACTGTAGGTATTCAGCGCCACACAGTACATAACAGATACAATCACAGAACCTGCTGTGTAACAGATACTGTAGGTATTCAGCGCCACACAGTACATCTCAATCAAGAGCCTGCTGCGTAACAGATACTGTAGGTATTCAGCGCCACACAGTACCATCTCAATCAAGAGCCTGCTGCGTAACAGATACTGTAGGTATTCAGCGCCACACAGTACATCTCAATCAAGAACCTGCTGTGTAACAGATACTGTAGGTATTCAGCGCCACACAGTACATCTCAATCAAGAACCTGCTGTGTAACAGATACTGTAGGTATTCAGCGCCACACAGTACATCTCAATCAAGAACCTGCTGTGTAACAGATACTGTAGGTATTCAGCGCCACACAGTACATCTCAATCAAGAACCTGCTGTGTAACAGATACTGTAGGTGTTCAGCGCCACACAGTACATCTCAATCAAGAGCCTGCTGCGTAACAGATACTGTAGGTGTTCAGCGCCACACAGTACATCTCAATCAAGAACCTGCTGCGTAACAGATACTGTAGGTGTTCAGCGCCACACAGTACATCTCAATCAAGAACCTGCTGCGTAACAGATACTGTAGGTGTTCAGCACCACACAGTACATCTCAATCAAGAACCTGCTGCGTAACAGATACTGTAGGTATTCAGCGCCACACAGTACATCTCAATCAAGAACCTGCTGCGTAACAGATACTGTAGGTATTCAGCGCCACACAGTACATCTCAATCAAGAGCCTGCTGCGTAACAGATACTGTAGGTATTCAGCGCCACACAGTACATCTCAATCAAGAGCCTGCTGTGTAACAGATACTGTAGGTATTCAGCGCCACACAGTACATCTCAATCAAGAGCCTGCTGCGTAACAGATACTGTAGGTATTCAGCGCCACACAGTACATCTCAATCAAGAACCTGCTGTGTAACAGATACTGTAGGTATTCAGCGCCACACAGTACATCTCAATCAAGAGCCTGCTGCGTAACAGATACTGTAATTCAGCGCCACACAGTACATCTCAATCAAGAACCTGCTGCGTAACAGATACTGTAGGTATTCAGCGCCACACAGTACATCTCAATCAAGAACCTGCTGTGTAACAGATACTGTAGGTATTCAGCGCCACACAGTACATCTCAATCAAGAGCCTGCTGTGTAACAGATACTGTAGGTATTCAGCGCCACACAGTACATCTCAATCAAGAACCTGCTGTGTAACAGATACTGTAGGTATTCAGCGCCACACAGTACATCTCAATCAAGAACCTGCTGTGTAACAGATACTGTAGGTATTCAGCGCCACACAGTACATCTCAATCAAGAACCTGCTGTGTAACAGATACTGTAGGTATTCAGCGCCACACAGTACATCTCAATCAAGAGCCTGCTGTGTAACAGATACTGTAGGTATTCAGCGCCACACAGTACATCTCAATCAAGAACCTGCTGTGTAACAGATACTGTAGGTATTCAGCGCCACACAGTACATCTCAATCAAGAACCTGCTGTGTAACAGATACTGTAGGTATTCAGCGCCACACAGTACATCTCAATCAAGAACCTGCTGTGTAACAGATACTGTAGGCATTCAGCGCCACACAGTACATCTCAATCAAGATCCTGCTGTGTAACAGATACTGTAGGTATTCAGCGCCACACAGTACATCTCAATCAAGAAGCCTGCTGTGTAACAGATACTGTAGGTATTCAGCGCCACACAGTACATCTCAATCAAGAGCCTGCTGTGTAACAGATACTGTAGGTATTCAGCGCCACACAGTACATCTCAATCAAGAGCCTGCTGTGTAACAGATACTGTAGGTATTCAGCGCCACACAGTACATCTCAATCAAGAGCCTGCTGTGTAACAGATACTGTAGGTATTCTTCACTAAATCAGAACATTAACACATACAACTCAGACTCAAACCTGCGACCTTCGGGTTACAAGTCTCACATTCTAACCATTAGGCCACGACTGCAACTGCTCATATAAAACAACATTACCACTGAAAAAGATTAAAGTCAGACCATATTATTCTTTCCATCCATTTTTGTTTATTTTCAGCGCGTATCTGTTATTCATGAAAATGATGTTTGTAAACCAGTTTCCAATAATTGACATCTGAGATCTTAACAGGTAACTTGTTTATATTTTAATTTTAGCACAAATTATATACTGCCAATTTTAATAAAGTTAATGATGGGGAAATGTAAATTTCATTAACATTTAAGAAATAATTTTAACTAAAGGTTTGTCAGAATCCACCATCAATGTACTCCTTTACAGAACAGTCCTTTAATGAGATTCAGTTTAACCAAATAAAGCTGAAATTTGATTTATTGCCTTTATGTTCTGAGGAGAAATTGAGGGGAAATAAGATGAAAACATTGTCATAAGGATTCAGTTTCAGTTAATAAATTAAATGGTCATATCTCTGTGCAACCACAAATTTAATTTTGATCTACAAAATCTCTACGAGTTTGACATATTCATGAGTTATTTCCAGTCCTGTAATTTGGAGATCAAGATGCTAAGATAAGCTTTGGGCTTTTGACAGCTCTGCAATTCATTCTTTCAACTCATTTCGTGAACAAGACTTTTATTTTAGGTACTGGATGAGTATAAAGGGACATTCGGAAAGTCATCCAGTTAAAATGGTGTTGAAGGACTGTTGGGAATATGAATATAAAAAGTTATCAAGCTTTGGATGGAGGGCCAATGAGGAAGCACAGAAAATGGGTTTAAGTGACATACATGTTGCCCTACTGTGGCTAGGTCAGCAATTCCTCCTTGGCTTTTCCAATGCCTTTGATTGATATCCAATTGCATAAAGAAAAACATAATAATGAAACAAGTGTATTAGAAAGTTTAGTAGTACAGAAATATATAGATCTCACATATTATAGCATGGTACAAATATATACTGATGGTTCAAAGGATCCAGACTCTGTGAAAACAGCTGTAGCAGTATATATTCCTCTATTCAAAATTAAAATGTCTAAAAGAACTTCAGATCATATTTCTGTATTTACTGCAGAACTAATATCAATCTTATTGGCACTTCAGTGGATAGAAGAAATACAAGCAACAAAGGCAGAAAGATTCTCTTTCAGCACTAAACAGTTTGTCAAGTGGAAAATCATTAGCAAGACAAGACATGATAAATGAAGTAATGCAGAGTGTTTTTAGAATAAGACAGTATGGACTTCTGGTAAATGTTGTGTGGGTACCATCACATATGGGTGTGAAAGGAAATGAGGAGGCTGATCATCTGGCTAAACAGGCATTAAATCATTCTCAAATAGACATTGAAGTGACATTAAGCAGTGGTGTAGTGGAGGGTATACGCAGGTATATGGCGTATACCCACTTCTTTATCAGTCGGCATTCTGTATACCCACTTCTAAATCCCCTCTGATGCGCGTCCTGCACTAACCAAATCATGACAGTCCAGCATATGAGTAACTAATCCAATCACATGTGAATAAATGCAAACATTCTCTAAAAACATCCAGTAAAGACAGTGATGCGGTCAGGAACGAGATGTAAACACTCATGCAGTGTATGTTTCCTTTATAGGCTACTCGCAGCTGGATGGCGCTCTCGCGCAGAAAGTCCGAATCGGCCTCATAGAAGTACTAACTTGAGTCACGACGTGCAAGAACCCAGCTATCGCTGTAGCCAAAGCTATCTCTACTGTAGCTAAGCTGAATAAAAAGAAACGTGAAGATAGTAAACCTGATCGCGACAATATGATTTATGTGTGTTTTTCAAGTCATCTCCAGGTAATAAATAAGCATCTGATTCTGAATAATGCAGTGCTAATTGATAGCATTTATTACACTTGGCAATAGATAGGCTACAAAATATATATTCTGCTTTATTCTGTGATAAAAATGGGGGAAAAAAATAGTATATAGGCTAAACAAATCATATAATTGTCATTAGGAAAATACAGGAAAAATATTATAAATTATTGGTTATTGTCAAGCAGTGCATTTGATTTCTCAGCCAATTAAAAGCAAGAGGTAATAATTTATAAGTAATAATAATAATTGTAATAAAATCTGTCAATTAGACAAAAAAGTTATTATATTTGACATTTCTGTCTCCCTCACTTCTGAAAAGATTGAGAATCACAATTTTTTGTTTGTTTCAAATAGAGATCACAATTCTGAACAGACAACTAAACAAAATAGCATGTAATTTACTAGAGGTTCTGACAAAATGTCAGTTGCTGCAGTCTATTTATATGTATTTATTTAAATTATTTATTGCAAAACCAGCACCTCTTCTGTGGATATTATTATTTTCATAATGATCCTTACTCAAGCACAGGGCCGTCGCCAGAAAATCTTCAGTGGGGGTTCAGTGTTCAGTCTGATTCAAAATGAAAGGTTAGATTTTTGTGATTGTTATTTTATTTATTTATTTTTAATGAAAGATCAAAGTATAAACAATACAGATTTATTTTTTACAGGCTTCTTTGATCTTATTTATTAAGGGTGCCAATAATTCTGACAACGACTGTAAGAATGAGAACTGATACGTGAGATCTCACGTGACATATCAGTATGTGAGATCCCACATGCATAGTTGCGCTCTATCCAGTGATAAACACAGCATGTGGCCCTTGACCCATTTTATTTGACACAGAATTCTGACATGATCGTGTCATTATTAATCAATCGACACAACACCACCCTGAAATTACTTTGCACTGTAGAAATATGGTTTTGGCAAGAAATGTACAGTGGCTAAATATTTTTTTATGAGTGCTACTATTTCACATTCAATATTCTAGGCTAAATTAGAGGGATATAAGTCACTTTTATGGCTGTTTCTTTACAAACTTCATAGTTTTTTTTTTTAGAAAGATATACCACAAAAAAAAAAAAAACAGTTAAATTCTAATAAAGTCTGTCAAAATGTTCAGTTCTAATAAACACATTTCAGGAAAAAATAATTAAATAATATGACGAAATTAATATTACAGAATATTCTGGAAAAAATAAAATATATCCCTGCATAAATCAGGTATAACTGAGCCTGTGAAGTTCTTCATTTGTGATTTGTAGAATAGGATTTATACACCTGCAATGAAGATTTTGACTGACAACAACTGTTTTGTTGTGTTTATGAGAGAGAAAGAAACAACTCCTAAAACATTTTCTTAAGGGAAATATTCTCTACAAATTCTACTGTCACAAGTGCTCAGTTTCGCTACAATAATACTAGATACAATAGATGTGCTGTGTGCAAATATAACAAAGGGACATAAACAACTGAATATTCAGGGATGCAAACTTATCACCTTTAAGTGAAAATTGTCATTTTGAATCCAAAATAGATCATTTACGTGATTCGTGTAGACCCAAAGAGTTTTTGAAAATGTGAGTAGTAAGTAGTGAAAGTAGTCTTGACTCAATTTAGGTACCTGTTGAAATTGACTGCTTTCAAGCACTCCTGTGCGTATATTTGTGGTTTGAAATTGGTAAAATTAGCTTTTTGTAAAATGTAAAAAAAAAAGATCTGAATATTGACTGGCTATATGCACTCACTGTATAATCCATTCACAATTAGAACAGTGACAACCACATTAACCCAATTACAGGAGTGAATCTCTTCAAATGTTCCCAGTCACTTCTTAAATTGGTTATAGTGGTCATTTCAGGTCATTTTCATTCAAGCATTTGTTTTCCACCAGGTAGGGTTGGGCGATATATCTCATGCGATTAGGGCTGTGACGGTGGCAGATTTTTACCACCGCGGTGGTAATAACACAACAACCGCCGGTGGCGCGGTGTTGTGTATATTTATATATATAATTCTGAAACGCAAACATAAATAAATGAGGCTCAATCATCTATTAACAAACGTGCGTGTTTATTTTAGCACTTCCGTCAGTGAACACTCAGCCTGCAAAACACTAAAATAAATATCAAAGAAATAATAGTTAAATAGGAAATTAGCCTTAAATAAGAAAGTTAAATACACCTCACGCGAGCGGCGCGAACTCATTATAATCAGTGATGCCGTCTACACTAGATGCGGCACGATACAACACATTTACATTTACATTTATGCATTTAGCAGACGCTTTTATCCAAAGCGACTTACATTGCATTCAAGTTACAGTTTTTACATTTTATCAGCTCTTGCTTTCCCTGGGAATCGAACCCATGATCTTGGCGTTGCTAGTGCCATGCTCTACCATTTGAGCGACAGGAAAGCTGTAACACGACAGGAAAACAACAGGAAAACAACACGACAAATCCCTCACAGTAAACTGCCTCGTCCTATTTATGACGTACTGACACAAAGTTCAAATGTCCTGTAGACAAACTCAACCTTTTGTGTTGCGATGCGGCGTCCTGTTTAGACACGGTTCACTGTTCCTCCACCAAGCAAGCGTGCGCGTTAACTCTTCGTCTGCACGCGCTCTCTGTGGAATAGGAATCGCGGCGTATGTTACCACATTTCTTGTTAGCATCTTCCATTTGCAACTGTCTCGCTCGTATTTGGCCAGTTTGGAGAAAGCCTCACAAACACAAACCTGACCAGCCGGGCGTTTGCGATCACGTGAACTTGAAGACACTTGTACAAACGCGGATGGGTGACATGAATGGAAATGATTCCAGATCGGCGATGTAGTATTTGGTTTCCCAACAAGGTCCATCGCTCATCACGAAATACATTTGCTGAATGCAGAATAAACTGTATTTTCCTGCGCTCAAACCTGCCAATCTAAAGGAAACGCCGTGTATGGCGTTTGAGGTCATTTGTGAATTAGCATAGATTTCTAGTCTAAATAAAACAATTTGCAACTGTTACTATATTATACTTGTATACAAAACTTTGTATTATGCTTGTTATAAAGTGTGTGACGTCACGTGCACTACCGCCGGTGGCAACAGACAACCGCGGTGACGACCGACCACCGCCGGTGACGCGGTTGTCACGGAGACCGTCACAGCCCTACATGCGATATGCATGCGCATCTCGTCAGTAAAGCCGGTTTCTTGATTAGCGGTTAATCTCCATCACCTGTTTTCAAATGGAGCGGCATTTAATACACAGAGCCGTAGTTCACAGACAAGCTACGCAATATCGCGTTCATATCGAAGGCGATATATCAGTCGATATTGCGTAGCTTGTCAGTTCCATTAATAAAGATTAGAAATGTACATTTTACATAAAATGTTGCCATTTTATATGAAAATATACAAAAGATAAGATTTTTTGAGGCAAATAATTAAAAAATCCCCCAAACACTGCACAACTTTAGAGAAAATGTACTAATGGAGTGATATTACATGGATTAAAAAGCAATAAAAAATTAACTTTATTGTCTACTGATATTAAAATTGTGGGTTACATGTTCATCACCTTTTTCAAACCTGACCTGATTTGTTTACATCCCTGATCTGATAATACAAATAACTTAGTTTTAATTGCAGTTTTAATTTCTATATTAGTCTAATATAGAAGCTTTGTATACAGAAGGTTTGTATGCTCTAAACATGTATTTGTAACTGTATATTTTGTATAAATAAAGAAATTATGACTAAATGTGATGTGTGTTTAATACATTATTACTAATGTATCTATTATTAAGTATGTGAGATTTTTAAAACAAGCAGAAAATCAACATTGTTTTGATGCCACGAGAAACTACACTGATTCTATGTCAGTTTGCTATCTGGGTGGTCTCTGACCAGCTTAAACCAGCCAAGACCAGCCTGACCAGCTAAAACCAGCCTGACCAGCCAAGACCAGCCTGACCAGCTAAAACCAGCCTGACCAGCCAAGACCAGCTAAGACCAGCCTGACCAGCTAAAACCAGCCTGACCAGCTAAAACCAGCCAAGACCAGCCTGACCAGCCAACCTGACCAGCTAAAACCAGCCTGACCAGCCAAGACCAGCTAAGACCAGCCTGACCAGCTAAAACCAGCCTGACCAGCTAAGACCAGCCAACCTGACCAGCTGAAACCAGCTAAAACCAGCCTGACCAGCCAAGACCAGCCTGACCAGCTAAAACCAGCCTGACCAGCCAAGACCAGCCTGACCAGCTAAAACCAGCCAAGACCAGCCTGACCAGCTAAAACCAGCCAACCTGACCAGCTGAAACCAGCTAAAACCAGCCTGACCAGCTAAAAATGTGGTAAAACCCCTCTAAAACCAGCCTGACCAGCTAAGACCAGCTACCTGACCAGCTGAGACCAGCTAAAACCAGCCTGACCAGCTAAGAACCAGCCTGACCAGCTAAAACCAGCCTGACCAGCCTGACCAGCCTGACCAGCTAAAACCAGCCTGACCAGCCACCAGCCTGACCAGCCAAGACCAGCTAAAACCAGCCTGACCAGCTAAGACCAGCCAGCCTGACCAGCTAAAACCAGCCTGACCAGCCATGACCAGCCTGACCAGCTAAAACCAGCCTGACCAGCCAAGACCAGCTAAGACCAGCCTGACCAGCTAAAACCAGCCAAGACCAGCTAAGACCAGCCTGACCAGCTAAGACCAGCCAACCTGACCAGCTGAAACCAGCTAAAACCAGCCTGACCAGCCAAGACCAGCTAAAACTAGCCAAGACCAGCTAAGACCAGCCAACCTGACCAGCTGAAACCAGCTAAAACCAGCCTGACCAGCTAAAAATGTGGTCAAAACCCCTCTAAAACCAGCCTGATAAACCAGCTATGACCAGGCTGGGAGACCAGCTAAAACCAGCCTGACTAGCCAAGACCAGCCTGACCAGCTAAAACCAGCCTGGCCAGCTTAGGCTGGTGTTAGCTGGTTTTTTCAGCAAGGATGAAAAATGATCAGTAAAAGAAACATAAATAAAATACTGTTCATGAGAAGACGAGCGCTGATGCGGCAGGTTAATGGGGAAATATATATTAATTATTCAGAAAGAACATTTGGAAGGGAAATATATTTATAGGAACATTTCAGCAGGTTGAGGATAATTCATGTTAACGCAGAGAATATGATTAATTGTTTTTTTAAGAAATGCCAGCCCTGAAATGTAGTAATAATCTGCGTTCTCATGAGAAACGGTCTGTATGTAGATACTCTGAACGCTAACCGGAAACTCCCGAGCCGTAATAAGTTGAACGCGGAAGTAGTTCATTGACTCGGAGTTTAAACAGCTCGGTTTGTTCATCACTGAACTCATGTTTATGATGAACTGATTCACCAGAAATGAGACTCTTGTGTGGACGCGCTTATTTACTCACAAACATTACGTTAATATATTTTACATAACGCATATGTTAAGTCAATAATAAACAATTAATTTTCCATCGCTTGTAAAACTTTCGAGTTGATTGAACGGGGTTTAAAGATGCTTTAAACACAAACCTTTCTTCAGTCGAGTCTCAACAGATGCAGGAGCGCGGCGCATACTTATGACGCCACACCACCGCGCCAAAATAAAAGTCCTGTTCACGCGCTGCTGTCTAAAAACATTCACATAGAACATGATATACACATAATTAAAGAGTTGATCGAAATTCAGAGTTTAATGTATGCGTGGAAAACATATTTAAATGTATGTTGTCCAATTCGCCTCGTTAAATATGTGGATTGATATATAAAAGTTTTTTATTTTTATTATTTTCATTAACATTTATATATTTAAGTCGAATAAAACATCAACAATAAAAACAGCTAGCTAATTTAACTGATTCCCTTAACCTGTTAACCTGCACCCCCATTTTGGGCCTCACAGCTGAAAATGACCTACCTAAATTAAAATGGTAACATTTCCTGACAATAATGTGCTACACACACAATTTATGTATCTTTGGGAAGAAGACACTCTAGGCTTTACTATCCATCATCCAGAGTTGATAATGCTCAAAAAGTTATAGACACTGAAGTGCCTTGAAAAATGTTTTACCACACTGAATGTTTTTTTTATTTCATAAACAAATACATGAAATAAGTCCAGGAGCAATCCAGAAAAGTAATGGCTTGAAAGTCACATGTCTAATGAGTTTATATTTCAAATTTGAAGAAAATACCATGAAAAATGAGATTCTTGCAGTAATTTTTCTGATAATATTTCCAGATCATATATTTTGTCTAGAGCTTCGTAATTAGTTCAATTCATGAGGATTTTTAATGAGATTGTTTTAGCAAGCCATTAAATCACTTGAGACTTGACTCAGACTCCAGACTTGTAAATAAAGACATGTGAACATCGCTGTATGGTTCTTCCACTGAATGGATCTTCATGTGTATCTTCAGGTGACTTTTAAAAGCGAAACTCTTTCCGCACTGATCACACGTGTGTGGCTTCTCTCTGCTGTGGATCTTCTCATGTGTTTTCAGGTCTCCTGACTGAGTGAATGTCTTGTCACAGTGTGAACACTTGTGAGGTTTCTCTCCAGTGTGGATCCTCTGGTGCAGGTTTAAACAGTATGCTGTAGTAAAAGTCTTGTCACACTCAAAGCACAAGTACTCTCTCACACCAGTATGAATTTTCTGATGTTTATGTAAACTCTGCAGCAGTGAAAAACTCTTTCCACACACAGAACAGGAATGTGGCTTCTCCTTCGTATGAACTGTCAGGTGTTTCTTGAGGTTTGATGACCCATGAAATGTTTTGCTGCACTGATCACACTTGAACGGCTTCTCTCTGGTGTGGATCATCATGTGAACTGTAAGACTGTGTTTGTATGTGAAACTCTTTCCACACTCATCACACGTGTGCATCTTCTCTCCGGTGTGGATCCTCATGTGAACAGTAAGACTGTGTCTGTATGTGAAACTCTTCCCACACTGATCGCATGTGTGCAGCTTCTCTCCGGTGTGAACTCTCATGTGTCGTTTAAGATGTGCTGATTGCGTGAAGCTCTTTCCACATTGGCCACACATGAACAGCTTCACTCCGGTGTGAACTCTCATGTGACGCTCAAGACTATGTTTGTTTGAGAATCTCTTTTCACACTGATCGCACATGAACGGCTTCACTCCGGTGTGGATCCTCATGTGAATATTAAGACTATGTTTGTATGTGAAACTCCTCTCACACTGATGACATGTAAACGGCTTTTCTCCAGTGTGAACTCTCATGTGATGCTCAAGTCTTGATTTGCATGGGAAACTCTTTCCACACTGAGTGCAAGTGATAGATTTATTGGCTTTTAAAAATTTATTTTTAGTTTTTGAGCTACTCAAAGGTTTTTCTCCAGGTTTGTCATGATGTTTCTCCTCCACTTCACTCAGTTCCTCACTCTCCTCGCTCTCTTCCATCAGCTCTGAAATAAAATAAAAATACTTTAAATAAACCAATATTCAAAGAGCGAAATATGAAAGCGAGTCCTGATGTAATAGCAGAAACAAGACAGCTGCTGTAAAACAATCATTCTGGTGTGTTTTTATGAATTAATTGCATGAATGAGGTACATTGACATTTCAGTTATTGTTTTCAAAAACATTTTAGGCACAAATTAAATTTTGTTGTAGTGAGTACTATCAATCATGTAATTAAAGGGACCAAACAGATCTCGCCCCCATTTACTTCCATAGCAGGAAAAATACTATGAAAAAGAAATACTATGGGAGTCAATGGGGGGGGGGGGGGCGATATCTGTTTGGTTCCTGACATTCTTCCAAATATCTTCCTTCGTGTTCAGCAGAACAAAGAAATGTATACAGGTTTGGAAGAACCTGAGGGTGAGTAAATGATGACAGAATTTTCATTTCTGGGTGAACTAATAAGGACTGCCCGATGTCCCGGGGCCAGTGTGAAGGACGCTCGGGACAGTAGACGGATTTGTCACTTGCCCGATCGGGCCACTGCAGCGTCGTCACAAAAGTTTATCATTTGCATGTGTTTTTAAGCCTTGTTAATTTAAAAGTTCAAGCGATTAAAAAGCATCCTGGCATGAAAGACAGCTCCATTCACTAAGTTACTCGCACGCTGTGTTCTGTGTGAACAGTGCACGCACAGTCACGAGCCGCCTGAACGGGTAAATACATACAAAAGTAGCCTTTGTCAAAATACCTGTCTTGGCAAGTAACTTTGTAGATTTAACAATGATTCATCTATATTTAATTTATACACTGGAGTACAGATGCACCAATCGACCGGACATTTTTTGTTTTATTTCAGACTATCTTCTGTTCCGTGCTTGCACACAAACTGCACAGCAATATTTTTTATAATATTTACAATGATTTTTATAATTAGAAAACAAATAAATAAAATTTTTGTTAAAAAAAGTTTCTGAGGGGAACTGGCTGTTTTCAGAAAAGTCTACATTTCATCTTGCCTCCGTATAACGCATTCAAATTAGTGTTAATACGCGCAGCAATCTACATTATTTTACAGATTTTATAACTACGGCCACTGAATCTGATGAGGTACATTTAATCACATTTAATAATGTTTAATACCATTTCCAAAACCTTTCACCAAAAAAAAAAAAAAGCTGGGAAAAAACTGCATGATATACGAGCTGTAATGGATTGTGGATCACTCACTCATGTAGATATACGAATGAACAATGGATCTTTTCACATTTCTGAGCTGAAGTAAACCATAGCAGGGTGAATGTATAGATTTATATGGGAGACCTTAGCAAATAACAACATTTTTCTATTACCATGTGGTGCAACAGTGAAGGAAAAAAGCAGACAGAAGACATAAAACATGTCATATTTACCTTTTTTTTGTGGCAGGGTAACAACACAATGTCATAAATATACTCTAATTATTTCTAGGCGGAAAACAGCAGAAACAGGTTAAACTGTTGTAGAATATCAGAGACTGAATCAGACAAATTTAAGAGTCATCAGAACATCGAAACATGAGGAGCTGAAATTCCGGGGGGGGGGGGGCAAGGCTGCAACAGGATAACGTCATAAATTAGATTCTGGCGCCACTCGTCCGAAGAAAGCCTAACCAACAAGCCTCTTTCACAGAACAGCTTGCAACATTGAGACAAAAGAACACTTATTGATAATTCCAATTCAGGAAAAAGACTGTCAAATTTGGGGCAAGTAATCAAGACTGATGGTCAAAGAGATGGCCATCACATGGGTGCCACGCTGGAAAACCACGAGCTACAGATTCTCTTGGGCGGGTCTCCCCACACATAGAAGACAAAGAACCCGACTGAAATTCCTTGGTTCACAAAGACTGTCTGCTTCCATATGCAGACTTAAAAGACTTTAATTTTAATTTTTAATGAAACTAATCATTTCTATGCATAACTGCATATGTATGTAACCCACACATTTGACTATCCTTGTTTTAATCACTCATTGTGTATGTCTTGCTTTTAATAAGTATTGAATAGCTTAAGCCTTAAGGGTTAATATTCATGTTTGGTATGTATGAGTTTGAAAATTCATGCTTTAAATGTTTCTTCCAATCAATTCTTTGTCAAATGTATCATAGTCTTGTTATAGAAATCATGTTCAAAAGTATACTTTGCAAGAGCCTGTAAAGTTCGGACCTGTGACTGACCAGATAACATGTTGATTTATTGATTGGGTGGAGGAACAGAGCAACACCCCTAGCTAAGATCTTTTCTAATTGGTCAAGACGACCAGCTGGGATGTGTCTAAAAGCCGAGTTTAAAAACTCAGGACACCTCCTTTTCTCTTCCTCTTAGTCGCTTCTGCTCTTCTGAACTTTTAGCCATGCTTTTTGTCATCACTTTCTGCGTTCTTTGAGCGCCATTCCAGCGTGCTTCGGCCTGCATGCCAGCTAACACCATGATGAGAAGAAAAATCACCTAGTCTCTTTACATCCGTATATTATTTTACTTTAGTTTCTTTTCTTTCCGTTGAATGTCGTGTTCAAAAGTTAAGTTTGCCGCAAAGTCCAGCTCCGACTGCACCCGCTTCAAACTTCAACTAGCAACGGACTCAGACCATTCGTCAGCCAACGCCCAAGACGTCACTACGAAAAACCACTGAACTGTCAGCCAACCAGCAACCTGGGAAAACCCCTTTTCTGCCACGATGAGAACAAAAGGGAATCCCTTTAGGCAACGCAAGCAAGTAACTTCCAGTTTTACTGAATTGGTGCATTTAATACAAATTTTATCCTCATTGAGAAACTCAATGCGAGGGTTAAATAAGTGATTGATGTTGTTCAGGTCGATGCAATAACACATATTGCTGTAAACGTGGGACATCACATTTTCATTCTCTTAACTCATCCTTTCCTTACTTTCTCTCTTCTGCAACGTGTGAATGTGTGTGTTCATGTGTTAGATTAGTTTACATGTCTTAGAATAAAGCCTTGTTTATATTGAAAAGAGAAGTATGTAACCGACCATAGTAAGGTTACTATGTTGTTGTTTTTGTGTGTAGTTCCTCTACTGTGCTCCAGGGGGCCCTATATGATTTTCTACGTTAAGGCATAAAATGGATGTAGGCAGTAGAGTAAGACATACTATGCACAAAGAATGCAACGCGCCAAAAAACGGAAGAAGAAGAAGAGTAAGACATACCTGTTTGGTTAAGTGGAAGCATGGCTTTCACTTACAAAACCTTACTGCTTATGGAGTTCAGATTGAGAAACTAAGGTTTTCAGCTCAATCATGTAAGTGTTTCAGTTTATTTTGTGCTGTGTAACTTTGCACTTACTTTGTAAATAGTTCAACTAGTAGTGAAATTATGGGTTGTTGGTAAATGCTAATGCTAGTTGTTTGTTTGTTTTGTAGAAGAACTTTTTTTGTTTCTGTCTCTCCGTTTTCTTCTTTACCCTGAATGCATCATCAATGGACTAAGTAATAACTTCACCAAAACTCTGAGCTCATCGTGGGACAAAGCATCATTAAATAATTGCAACGCACTATGTTTTAAGAAAACTCGGATTGACGATTGTTTATGCTACTCTTGCTATCAGACTATTGGATTTTTTCACCTTCTATCATCATCAGAGGACTTCAGTATTCAGATTCAGTGCATGCTTCAGTTTAGATATGAGTATTCATTCAACCAGATAAGTTTTTGGGTTCTTTATTTTGATAAATGATAAACACTACGGGTAGTTTTTGTAGTCGAAAAGACTTTGACTCTTTTTCATGCCCATGCTGTAGTGATCTGTGGATTGCTTTTATTTTATATAAACACTTTGCAATGACCTACTGTGTTTTGTGTCGTTTTCAGTTGAGGGACCCTCCCCTAAATTATTTTGTGATTTCGCCCTTTTGAGAAATTTCACTGGGACGGTTACAAATTGGCGTCCGAACAGGGACCCTCAGATTTGAAAACGCACAGGTGCAAGACAATCAGTCTGGTAAGCAGCCTTAGTTCATTTTTGTTTTTACCGTCATCTGCTATGGATAAGGATGAGTGCATTGGAGGCATGGATTTCTCATCAGAGACATTCACAACCAGAAGAGAACCGATGAGAGAACTGATAAACACGTTTAGTGATTTATATATTGATTCTGATGAAGACAGTGAACAAGTAGAGGATAATGTTCATGTGGACGATTCATGTTTCCCTCCTCCGCCACCACCGATAGAGGTGAATGAAGAAGTCAGCCCCAACTGTGACAACTTTGATGGAACGTCTCACTGAGATTGAGAACCAAGTTGCTAACATCGATCGAAGGGTGAGTGAGCAAGTTTATTTTGATGTGTTTGATGTGCAGTGTAAAAAATTGGAAGAAAAGATGGCTTATCGTGTCCAACGTGAATGTCAAAGAGTCAAGCAACAGATGGAGCTGATGGTTAAGGACTTGGGTTAATCAATTGTGGATTGTTTAAAGAGAAGAGACCTGCAATTAGAACAAAGATTTCAGTTACTGAGCCCAAATTCTTCTACTCCAAGTGTCCCAAAAGTAAATGTTCCAATAAATGCTTCCCACTCTCCAATTCATGATACGACTAGTTGTGTTTCCATTCAAAATAACCCTCCTACCATTCAGTATAACCCACCTGTAAAGATGGACTTCCCCAGTTTCACTAATGCAGTTGAAGATGATCCCGTTTTATTTGTGGAGCGCTGTGAAGAGTATTTCGCCATTCGACCCCTCAGTGATGAAGAAGTAATTGCTGCTCTCACTGCTGTGTTAAGAGGCACTGCTAAGGATTGGTGGATAGCAGAAAGGAAAAATGTAACAAGTTGGAAACAGTTCAAAAAGAAGTTTCTGCTTTCATTTTTAAGTGAGGATTACCAGGATGTGGCTGCAAGAAAGTTGGCTGAAAGAAAACAAGGCCCTAAGGAAAGTATGAGAGATTTTGCTTATCACTATCGTGCCCTGTGTTTGAGATGGAAAAAGGACATGACCGAGAAGGAATTGATTCAAGCTATTCTAAGGAACTGTAATCCACGCCTAGCTAGTTTACTTCGTGGGACGGTTAAAGATGTGGGAGAATTAGTGAGGCTTGGAACCCAAATTGAGAAGGATTTCAATGAATCAAAGAGGTACTGGAGCCAAGTCAACAGTGAAGAGCAGAAGAAGAAATCTCCTATTCCTCCAGAGTTCCAACGCAAATCCTCACAAGGTGCCAATCGAGTCGTGTTGTTGGATCAGAGTTCAGAAGCTCATGATTTTAAAAACATCACCATTCCGTTAATACTCCGGAACAGCTATGTTTTTGCCATAGTGGATACAGGTAGCACATTTTCTCTGATTCAAAAGTCTTTGTGGAAGAAATGAAGTGGCCATGAAGATTATCAGTCTAGTGGAGATCAGACGTTCCTATTAGCAAATGGACAGAGGCAAAGTTCACTAGGTAAAGTCAATTGGGATTGTGAAGTCCAAGGGCAGAAGATGAATGTGACTTTCTATGGTATGCAAGACTCCGACCTAACCGTACCAATTATCCTGGGAATTAATTTTTTTATTAAAGTCCAAGATGGTATTGGATTTTAAAAGAGCACAGTTCCAATTATCTACCTCATCAGAACCAAAGATTTTTCCTTTTATGCACTACAATGGGCACTCTTCCACTTTTATTTGGCTATACCCACTGTTAGCCTAGAAGACCACCAGCAGATTCTACGAACCACACGAATGGTAGATTCAGACTCGGTCATTCAAAATAATTTGGAGGAGTTAATGTTAAGTTGGCCCACAGTGTGCACTCAAGAGCTTGGCAGAACAAACCGTGTCAAACATCGTATCACTACCATAGATGAGATCCCCGTAAGAAAAAGAGCGTACAAGGTTTCACTGGAGAAACACCAGTTCATTGAGTCTCAAGTTCAAGAGCTTTTGGAGAAACAGATTATCCGACCCTCTATTTCACCATGGGCAGCACCAGTGGTTGTTGTACCAAAGAAGGATGGAAGTTCTAGATTTTGTGTTGATTATTGGGGTCTTAATGCTAAGACACATCTAGACGCCTACCCAATGCCCCAAATTCAGGACATTTTATAGTCTTTGCATGGTGCCACTGTTTTTAGCACACTTGATTTAAAAAGTGGTTACTGGCAGATGGAAATGGAAGTGGGCAGTATTGAGAAGACAGCCTTTGTTACCTCCTCAGGGTTATATGAATTTCTTTGTCTCCCGTTTGGGCTGAAAAACTCTGCTGCATCATTCCAAAGACTCATGGAACATGTGTTGAGGGACGTTAAAGGAAAGTGCTGCATGGTCTATATTGACGACATTGTTGTCTATTCTAGTAACATCGCTGACCATCTACAGCATCTTCAACAGGTGTTTGCATGTCTTCATAAGGCTGGTCTCACCCTAAATCTTAAAAAGTGTAACTTCATCCAACGCTCACTTTCATTTCTTGGACACATTGTGACACAAGAGGGAGTGAAAACTGATCCAGCCAAAGTCTCTGCCGTTGAATCTTTTCCTGTACCTCAAAACATCAAAGATGTACAAAGGTTTCTAGGACTGGCCGGTTGGTATCATCGGTTTATCCCTCGTTTCTCTGAAAGAGCAGCTCCATTACACGCCCTGAAACAAAAGAATGTTAAGTGGAAATGGACTGAGCAATGTCAGCAAGCTTTTAATGACATTAAACAAGCACTCATGCAAGCACCTGTGTTGACCCCTCCTGATTTTAGCAAGGCGTTTAAAGTTCAAACAGACGCAAGCAATATCGGACTTGGAGCAGTCCTTACCCAGGATATTGAAGGGGAAGAACACGTTGTTGCTTTTGCATCACGTTTGTTAAGAGGTGCTGAAAGATCCTACTCTGTATCAGAAAAAGAATGTTTAGCAGTTGTATGGGCTGTAGAAAAATGGAGGCAGTATCTGGAAGGGAGAAAATTTGAAGTCATCACCGACCACACTGCTTTGACATGGGCATTTCAACACCCTAAACCTTCTTCTCGTCTGATTTGTTGGACCATAAGGCTGCAAGGTTTCCATTTCACCGTAAGGTATCGAAAAGGACAGTGCAACGTTGTGCCTGATGTTTTGTCAAGGGGTTTCGACAGTACTCCAGATACCCTACTCATCAGTACCGCCTCTGAATCTACATTTCTACCATGCAATTTACCGGTGGATCTCTCACAAATAGCTATGGAACAGAATAATGATCCAGAAATCCAAGAGTTGGCAATCAAAGTCAGAGAGCAATCTACCGAAGATGTGATGAGAGTTCATTATGTGATGGAGAATGGATTTCTTTTTCGGAGTGTTCCAGATGGTCAAAAGGGCCAGAAAGTGCAATTAGTCATCCCCAATGTTTTTAGACAGACATTTTTACAGTATGCACACGACAACCCTCTCAGTGGTCATTTAGGGAAGATGAAAACCTTACTTAGGCTACTAGAATCGGTATACTGGCCTAGTATTCGAAATGATGTGTGGAAGTACTGTAAGGAATGCCAAACGTGTCAAAAGTACAAAGCCTCTACTACCAAAGCTCCTGGACAATTACAGAGCACTCCTGTCGTTGAACCAGGATATATGCTAGGTGTGGACATTATGGGACCTTTTCCCCGAAGCCCCAAGCAGAATGAATATTTACTTGTTGTGGTAGATTATTTTACCAAGTGGGTAGAGCTATTCCCAATGAGAACTGCTAAAGCATCACTCATTGCAAGAATTCTGGTGGAGGAAATTTTCACGAGATGGGGGATACCAGCTTATCTAGTTTCTGATAGAGGTACACAGTTCACCTCTCACCTTCTTGACCTTTTATGCAAACAATGGGGGGTAATACAGAAACTTACCACTGCATATCACCCACAAACAAATTTGACGGAGAGAGTCAACAGGAATTTAAAACCCATGATTGCTTCATATGTGGGAGAACAACACAAGCATTGGGACAGATGGCTGTCGGAATTCCGTTTCGCTATAAATTCGGCATGGCACGAGAGTACAGGATTTTCACCTGCAGAGATAGCTCTTGGCCGTAAACTGAAAGGACCAATGGAGAGAGCCCTCCAAAAACCTCCCAATCCTGAAAATCCTGTTTATCCTACCTTAGACCGTCAAAAACTGCTCATCGACATAGTAAGGGAAAACGTGGAACGAGCTCAAGTCAAGCAAAAAAAGTACTACGACCAAAAACACAGATCATGTGAATTTCAAGTTGGAGATGTAGTTTGGGTTCGTACCCATCCCTTATCTAAAGCAGATGACGGTTTCATGGCAAAATTGTCACCAAAATGGAAAGGTCCAGCAGTAATTAAAAAGAAGTTGGGTCCGGTAAATTATAGAGTGTCCTTTATGGATGATCCTGACTCCATAGACTCTTATCATGTACAGAATCTTAAAATTTGTCACGGTTGGGACAAATTTTCTATCGAGGGGAGGAGTATGTAACCGACCATAGTAAGGTTACTATGTTGTTGTTTTTGTGTGTAGTTCCTCTACTGTGCTCCAGGGGGCCCTATATGATTTTCTACGTTAAGGCATAAAATGGATGTAGGCAGTAGAGTAAGACATACCTGTTTGGTTAAGTGGAAGCATGGCTTTCACTTACAAAACCTTACTGCTTATGGAGTTCAGATTGAGAAACTAAGGTTTTCAGCTCAATCATGTAAGTGTTTCAGTTTATTTTGTGCTGTGTAACTTTGCACTTACTTTGTAAATAGTTCAACTAGTAGTGAAATTATGGGTTGTTGGTAAATGCTAATGCTAGTTGTTTGTTTGTTTTGTAGAAGAACTTTTTTTGTTTCTGTCTCTCCGTTTTCTTCTTTACCCTGAATGCATCATCAATGGACTAAGTAATAACTTCACCAAAACTCTGAGCTCATCGTGGGACAAAGCATCATTAAATAATTGCAACGCACTATGTTTTAAGAAAACTCGGATTGACGATTGTTTATGCTACTCTTGCTATCAGACTATTGGATTTTTTCACCTTCTATCATCATCAGAGGACTTCAGTATTCAGATTCAGTGCATGCTTCAGTTTAGATATGAGTATTCATTCAACCAGATACGTTTTTGGGTTCTTTATTTTGATAAATGATAAACACTACGGGTAGTTTTTGTAGTCGAAAAGACTTTGACTCTTTTTCATGCCCATGCTGTAGTGATCTGTGGATTGCTTTTATTTTATATAAACACTTTGCAATGACCTACTGTGTTTTGTGTCGTTTTCAGTTGAGGGACCCTCCCCTAAATTATTTTGTGATTTCACCCTTTTGAGAAATTTCACTGGGACGGTTACAAGTATCTCTAATCATTAATGATTCCCTTTGAGCTAAATTGACCTGTTTCCCTTTAAATTATATATTATTACATTTTTACGTTACATTTTTCACTAGGGATGTTCATTTCGGTTATTTTTCCCAACCGACGCTCGTTAACCGATTATTAACCGTTAACCGACAAGATTATTTTAAATTAGAACTGAATTAAATTAGAAAGAATACGTGTCTGTGACCCGTTAAAAATACTAAAATTTGTTTTCCGGTGATTAATTTTACATGCGCAAAAATCAGCAAACAACAGAGCATGAGGATTCACATGATCATATCACATCACGCACCTGCAAAACTTAATAAAGCTAGGCGCTATATGTATATTTTATAATGAATAAATAGGACTATACGAGAAATATATTTTCACTTAATTAGTAATTTAAGAAAACGAAAGAAACTGTGCAACAAGTAGCCTATGCAGATTTTCGGTTACTTTTTTTGCTTTCGGTTAATTTTTTGCTTTGAAAGGAAACCAGACGGCAGAAATCGGCATCCTATTTTTTTGGCTTATTTTACAAAAGCGCAAAGATTAGTTTTTATTGTGAATGTACACAAATAAAAGCAAACCTTTTGCAATTCCTTTTATCTTCATGACTAAAAGGAGTAGTTGCTTCCACTGTTAGAAGGGAAAAAAAATCAAGTGATTGCTCCAGCGCCGCATGCGCGCGCACAGTTAAGCTTTACCTTCACAATGCAGCCTGTTCATTATAATTATAAAAAACAAACAATATGGAAAAAAACACACTGCTCAGTTTAAATATATAGTAAAATCTGTGCCGTTAAGCGTTATCACCGTACCGCCGTGAAGTTATGCAAAACATTTAGTTTTACGTGGTATATTGGAACGCGAGTGAAGCAGGCCTACATAAAAGGTAAATAATATTTTGGCATTCAAATACATCACGAATACAGAAACATTTGATTTTGTGTCGAAGGAGACCCAACATTGGTTTCAGTTTCGTTTTAGCCTAAATTAATTAGTTTTGGTTTGTCGTTTATATAGTTATAGCTTCTTACATGTTTAATTCCTGTTCTTTTCTAAATAGTCTACTGTTAATTGAAAGGATTTGTTGTGGAGTGAGGGGAACTAAAATAGCCTAGCTATGTTTACAGTGTTTATTATGATGTTTGTAATTTGCGTCGGCCTATTTCTGAATGAAATAATAAAATGCGACTTATGTTTTTTTTTCCCTCTCTAAAAAACTTTTTTTTTCTTTTTTTTATACGCGTAGCTTATTTGAACCATGTAGTAAACCTTTTAAAATATTTTGATAAATTTACTGAAAAAAAATAAATAAGTGATTTTAAACCGTTTAACTGATTGTATTAATCAGTCAAAATTCTTATTGGTCGGTTAACGGTTAAACGGTTAAAATGAACATCCCTAGTTTATTCAGCTGCAGCGATTGGCATTTCCTGGGTTTCTTCTGCGGGGTGTATTTGGAGTTTCTCTGGCCTTCGGATGAAGATTTACTACTAATCACAGAACAGTGCTTCACTGAAAGATGCGCATGACAATCACAGCTTCTGCCTAATCGCGATTTTGATTTCACTTTGATTTATCGTGTAGCCCTACTATATATAGAGCGTTGTATTTTTCCCCATTCAAAACTATAGAGTGACTCGTATAGTCTTTGGTATCAGTGCATCCCTAATAGAAATGAATGGTTTTTATTATCTTTAATTAAGTAGTTATTGTGTTTAATGTTACTCAAACTACTTGTTGTATTTCGGCTACTTCTATCACTTCTCTGAATTCTGTTATTTCTCCTGATTTACTGGGTGACGTCAAAATAACAAATGACCAACACTGAAGTGAGATCTTCTCAGGTGCACTTAGTATTTGTCTGGTCATGTGATCTCTACATGTCTGTCCACGTGAGGCTCTGTGTCAAATAAAACCTCTTTAATTAAGACACTCATACCACATTCTTCAGAAACATCATTCATTTCTGCAGAGCTGGATACTTTAATAACTGGATCAAATGAGTGAGTCAAGCTTTGAGAAAGAAAACCAACCTGTTTGTTCCTCAGTCTCTTCTTGTTTCAGACTAAATACTGCTTCAATCCTGAAGTCTTCACTCTCCTCTTTAATAATCTCCATCTTTATAACAGTGTGTCACGTGGATCTCAGTCGCTTCAGCAGGAGTTTTTCTGTGTGTTTAAGATGAAGAGAACAATGAACAGAGAGCAAACCCAAACTAAATCTCTCCATCAGCTCCCTAGTTCAGTAGTCAGCACACTAGTTCAGTAGACAGCACACTAGTAAGGGTCCCTAGTTCAGTAGTCGGCACACTAGTTCAGTAGTCGGCACACTAGTTCAGTAGTCGGCACACTAGTTCAGTAGTCGGCACACTAGTTCAGTAGTCGGCACACTAGTTCAGTAGTCGGCACACTAGTTCAGTAGTCAGCACACTAGTTCAGTAGTCAGCACACTAGTTCAGTAGTCAGCACACTAGTTCAGTAGTCAGCACACTAGTAAGGGAGTGAGAGTTAAATCACCTGATTAGACAAAAACACTCAAAACTAGCGCTGCACATTCATTAAAGAGCACAAGTTACACATTCCATATTTAGTTGTGATGTGTATACTATAAATCAGAATTTGAAGATATACACTAAATCACACTACCATGAGAACATTTTCAGCTGGTTTGTAACAGTTGTGTTTGTGTTTGTTGTTCTCGCTGCATTTACACAGTTTTGATCAGCAGGTGATCAGCGAGCGGAGATTCGAATCACTGAATCATCTGAGAAGCAACCGATTCAATCGAGTTACTGAATCATTTCAGAAGAAACCGATTCAATCGAGTCACTGAATCATTTCAGAAGCAACCGATTCTCAAAAAGCTCACCCTGCGTCCCATGTGCACACTATCTGCCCTAAATAGTATTGAAAATTACTAACATCACATAGAATTTAGGGTGGATAGTATGCACATTGGGACGCAGGCTCAGTTTCTCCGTCGCTACTGAGAAGTGAGTTAATTAGTGTTGATGATAAACTGATTCAGGACACAGGGAGCGAAATGAGACGCACCTTTCATTTGCTGATGAAGACAAAGCATTACAATGATACATTCAATAGCAAATAATGAATCTTGCGTCGCTTAAAAACTATACAATTGACTGAACGGTTTCTATCAGTTCAAATACTTAAAAACACAGACCTTTCTTGAGCCGAATCACAACAGATGCGGGAGCGCGCGCAGCCTTATGACGTCACGCCGCCAGAGCAAAATAAAAGTCCTCTCTGTTCTTCAACAACACATACAAATTTAGTTAATTATGAGAAACTAAAACTGTGATTTCCAGGCCTAAAACAATCCTCTCTGCCCTTCAATAAACCAGCTCGGTCACAATGAACAGCTTTCACACAGAGGCAGATTACAGCTGTTCTTACTGTATGATCAAACATATATTTAAGTTGAAATATACATCTAATCATGTATTACTTATATAGCCTGATTATCAGTTATTTAAATATAAATTTAACCTAAAACAGATTTGTTAGACACACTCTCACCAGATTTAATCTTAACTATAGAATTAAATTTAATATATTTTTTGTAAATTTAGAAGTAGTAATAAAGTTTTTGATGAATCATGATTTGTTTGTACAGATTTCCTGCACAGATTTGTGATGCAGTTTCTCTCACACAAGATGAACACGAATGGAAACCAGATTCTGCCACAGATGACTAAAATATGAGCTGTACGTCACTATCAAGACTGTTTATTTGCAGTGGTTCAGCAGAGATGCCAGAAAACTGAAGTCTGCTCCAGAAGCTTTGTGTTCATCAGACAGATGCTCTGTAATCAAACATCAGTTCTTCATTATTATCATCCGCCTTCATTCAGCATGAAGACATGTCTACTTCACAGTGTAAGTGTAAATAAAGAACTGATGTTTGATTAAGTACAGCATTTCCTTTACTCTATAAATCAGGGGTCACCAACGTGGTGCCCGCGGGCACCTGGTAGCCCGCATGGAGTCTCTGAGTCGCCCGCAAGCACGTATAAATAGCCTGAATTAGTGCCGGACGATAAACTGCCACACTGAAACAAACAGCAAGTGGGTGGGACTCTGTATTGATCAGGGGTGAAAGAGGGAGAAATGAAGATGACACAGAAATATAGTTTATGTACGACCTGGAAGTATTTATACTTAGTGATCGGTGGTAAAACGTCATCTGTACGAAACAACGTTGTGTACGGAACATGATTAGTCTACGTTACCGGAAAAATTCCCATACGACAGACTTTGTCTTTTTCAACGGGGGAAAAAGTTTCTGGGATTCATCTCCTTCGGCCATCATCATACACACAGGTGAATCTCACTGACTGCTCGCTAGCACTAACCGGAGGGGGAGGGGTCGTGTGACTCGTTACGATATTCACTGCACACAACTGAGGGAGTCCTGCACTTTCCGTCTTTGTCACGCGTAAAAAAAACTGAATACTGCAGAAACGGTATAAAGTAAAAATTTTGTGGTTTTGAAACCGTGACTTTTCCAAACCGTGGTATACCTTGAAACCGGTTATCGTCCCATGCCTAGTAGTAGTCCTACAATTTTAGAGCCAATATATTCAATTGTGCAGCGGACGGCAACTTTATGGCATGCAGAGGATAATCACAGAATGGTTTGCTTGATCTGTGCTCTAGCACAGGTTAAAATATCACTCTATTAGTACTTGTAGCACCTAATTTAATAAAACAGGTTATGTGACTGGGAAATGATTACCTCAATGTCCATACATTCTTAAAAAAATAACCTTTAAAGAAACATTTTTTTATGTGTTGGCTTCAAAAAAATTATTAATTAATGTGAAAAATTAAGAAAAACTATAAATAATTGTGACCCTGGAGCACAAAAGCAGTCATAAGTAGCACAGATATATTTGTAGCAATAGCTATTATATATTTTATTATTATATTATTATACAGAGGATATTTGGTCCAAGAGAAAAATGAGAGGGTTTCTTGGTGTAACCACGCTTTATTGAGACAACCGATGAGAAGATCAAACTTAACTCCAGTTTACTGGCTTGACGTGGGTGACGGTTTAAAAGAAATACGTGCTCTCTCAAAACCGTCCAGAAGCAGCTCATTGCTTCACACCAGCGCAACATTCAAAGAAGTCTTTCAGTCTGAATTTGAGGCTGTACATTTGAGGTCATTCCAGCTGCTGTTAATACAAGATGGAAGTCAACACTGAGACAGGTACAAGCACTAATAGAATGTGATCATCCAAAGATCTGTGGTGCCTGCCTCTAGTGCTCCAGTAGAGCGTGTTTTCAGCCATGGAGGCATCATACTACGACCCCATCACGCACAAATGAGTGACAGACTTATGACCAATTCGATCTTTTGCAAGTGCAATAGATCACTTGGGTCCTATGCACCTTTTATGGTGCATAGGACCCAGAAAAAAGAACAATCACTGTTAGGACACAAACATTCATTCCTTCACTCACAAAAACTCTGTCTCGTAATTTAAAGATTGGTTGCATAGTTTTTAAATGATCTTCATGAGTTTGTCTGTATCCATGTTGCATGTTTGGGAAGTATGGTAGCAGTAATTTCTTCTGCATCTGCATTCCTTTTCACATGATATTTCTTAAAGGGGTCCTATTATGCTCTTTTACAAAGTCTTGATTTTGTTTTGGGGGTGTACTAGAACATGCTCTCATACTTGGTGGTTCGAAAAGCACATTATTTTTCACATAATTTACATTATTACAATACCTTTCTCCCCAGCCTGACACATACGGCTCGATTAGTTCCGGGTTTGATGAAGGCCCGCCTTCCGAAAAAACGAAATATGTTGTGATTGGTTAGCTGTCCCAGTGCGTTGTGATTGGTGAACAGCTTAGACGGTGTTTCAGATGCCCCGCCCCTTGTCAAAACAGCAAGTTCATCAATATTGCCATATCAATTCAGACCTCGAAAATATTGAGGATCATGCAGCACCTTTGCATCCACGGATATTGCAAGACATATTAAAGTGGTAACATTATTGTTGTTGTTTTGGTTAAATCACATTTTAGATAGGATGTCAACAACAGCTTAAAAATAACTGCATTGACTATGTACAGATAAGTGCAACGGTAATATGTATTATGTTTATTGTTCTTTAATTCTAACATTATAACATGAATTGCAGTGAAACTGTTATACAGTTGAATTTATTTATACCATAGTCCCACAGACTTACACTAATATAAAAACACCAGCATGGGTTTTGATTTTGAAACGTGCAGTGCTCAACCAAGCCTTCTCCCCGCCAACCAGTCGAATTTCCGTAGGTGGGATTTATTTTTGTGATTTTCACAAATACAGGAAAACAACTTTGTAGTCCAAGCGAGCCATTCATTGTAGTTCTTGAAAAGGGATTTAAAAAAAAAACGAAATATCTCCCTTTGGAGTGGACTTTGAGATTTGTAACTTTGTAGATCTTTTCATGCCCAAACATACACACTACATACTGACTAAAATTCAAAAAGTGAAAAAGCACAATAGGACCCCTTTAAAGAATAAAAAAATACTTCAAGATAGTACAATGAAGTAGAGGTCTTCACGGGTCCAAAAAATTCGTACCCGAACCCGAAGAGACCCGTAAATATGCTGCACGGAACCGACCCGGACCCGTATTTTATTTGAAAGTGGGACCCGAACCCGAGCAGACCCGAGAAATGCCTTAAATGTACTACCCGGACCTGACCATTATTTGAAAGTTGGACCCGAACCCGGCTGGGAAGACACAGACCCGACTGTACCCGTCCCGATCGGCACATATTGCACAGCAAATGCTATGAAGTCAATAAACATGTTGCGAAAAAAAAACTTTTTTCCTTAACTACTGTTAGTAGCCCTCTCCCTGACTGCGATGCATACAATCCTCCTTGTCAATAAATGTCCATCCATGTTAGGCTGTTCCTCTCTCTTGCCGTCTGAAAGAGCCTTCTTAATCCACTCATTATTCCAGCTTAAAAGTACTTGCTGTCACAGAGACGGATGACTAATGCAACTTCACAGTTTTTTTTTTCTTTTGGTTGGTTGTAACAGGTTAAAGACTCGGAGCAATAATTTTTTTTTTAGCAAAAAACGCACAGAATTAGAAGTTCGTTACACTCTACTGCGTGCGTGTTCAAAAACAGGTGCGTCTCTTCAGTTTTGTTTCAGCTTTTTTTCCACATCACTCATGAAGCAATCACCGTCCGCTTGCAGTACTACTAACATTAACTCCGCCCGCGCTCTGTTTCTGGCGGCTGAGGTAACGCGTGTTTTTTTTTTTTCTTCCACCTTATTTCCCGCTCACTTTTCTCATCCTAATTTTACAAACTGCAAGTTACAAAACACACGCATGCTGACTGACACTGATCACTCGCGGGTGCGGTGTTCTCCGATCGACTCGGGTATTACACACAATGTTAAAAAGACCCGGGACCCGAAGTAATAGATTGGGACCCGACCCGGACCCGACTGACCATTTAAAATATAGACCCGAACCCGTACGGGTCCCGGGTCCTCGGGTCCTCCGTGAAGACCTCTACAATGAAGTACACTTACCCCCGGTTTCACAAACAAGGCTGAAGCCTAGTCCTGGACTAAAATGTAATTCTGAGCTGAATCAACTGGTAGAAACTTGCACTGACTGATCTTAAAACAAATCAGTGCCTTTGTTTTGTCTCAAGATGCACACCAGTAATGTTTTTTTCTAAGTACGTTTATACAAATTACTTAAATGTCCTAATTGAACTATGGCCTAATTCTGGTTTAGGCTAAACCCTGTCTGTGAAACCAGGCCTAAAAGTTTCATTTTAGCCACAAAAAAAAAAACCACTCAACTTGTAGGAGAAGGTTATATGTTTCAGTTGACGCTGCAGGTGGTGTTGGAGGTACTTCATCTGCTTGTCAGTGGAGGCTAGTACAGTACAAGGTAGGAACACTTCAAGCTCAACCTTTTCTATTTTTTTAACTACCTAGTGTATGTTGAACCAAGCAGTACCAAAATCAGCTGATCGTGCCTCCTTGAGAGAAGAGTAACATTTCATCAGTGGCACTGACAACATGCGCTTGGACCCTTAAATACAAGAAAAAATAACTATTTAGAAGAGGGGCTGACTGTAATCCACTGCTCTTTAGAATGATAATGAGAATGAGCTTTATTGGCCAGGTATGTTTACACATACGAGGAATTTGTTATAGTGACATAAGCTCCACAGTGCAACAGAATGACAGCAACGGGACAGGACACAGATAATAAAAGAACAATATACAAATAGGCAATGTACAAAATAGCAAAAACACTATGCAATACAGACAATCATGTGTGTACAGGTCTGACATGTGCAAATTTGAAATGGAAAAAAATACAAATAAAAAAATAAATAAAAATATTATATATGTTATGTGTGGTGAATAAATAATTGTATAATACCCAGCCGGCACCTGACCGACCTTCAACGTTGAAATATGGTTGAAATAATGACAGTTGTTGTTTCAACACTGAAACAACGTTGAAAAAATGTTTAATGCTAAATGGTTGAAAAAGGTTACCAAAAACACTTGTAAATCAATGTTGATTTGTTTTTTACAAGAACTGTATGTTGAACTGTCGCGCCTTTCTCAGTTTGAAAATATGACCGTTATTATCGTCTTTCTGAGTGAGGCGGCTGACTGACTGTGTGTGTGTGAGCTGCTGCTCGCTGAGATTGCTCGGTCGGTCCCGAATTATTTTATATTTGCCTGTTAAATTTTTATTTTGAGCGAATTTGAGTCGTGACATGTCAACGGAGAACAAAAACTAGAATGTGAACACAGGAAGGGTCAGGTGTGATCTGCGAGGTCCTGCAAACACGGACAAAATCAGGTAAGAAAATCTCTATCTTACCTTTCAAAAATAGTAAAGTATAATGTTACCAGAGTTTACAAATGGGTAAATGACATGTAACGTTAACCTGCAGAAGATAAATACCTGTGTCTGTGTGTGTGTGTATTTTTGTATTGCTTTATCACAGATGCTAATGTTGTGTGTTGCTAGTAAATTGTGTTACGTTAATGTCTGTCTTAGAGATTTTTCTGATGTGAATGCCATGCATTGTGTTATATTTTTAATCGTATAATAGTCTCAAAGATAACATACTCTGTTCATGTTTTCTAAATATCATATAATCGCAGATTTAAACGAATTAATATTGTTTAAAGCAGTGATTCTCAAGTGTGGTATGAGTACCGCTAGTGCTACTCAGGCTCCCTCTAGTGGTACGCAGAGGAATCACTACATTAAATATAAATTAATGTTAATACATTTTAATTTAATCTTTTTTTGAGTAAAGTTTTTTTTTTTTTACATTTAAGTATAGTACAGTTTTTATTTAACTTTTGGTACAACACATTTTAATTTAATCATTATTTAAGTTTTGTATTTACCTGTATGTAAGCACTGTGCAGTGTTAATGTTCAAACTGTATTTACAATGTTAAAGTGGCTGACAACAATAAATATTCTTATTAGGAATAAAACTGCCTCGTTTTGAACTGTGCAGAGCAGTAGCTGAATAGTTGGGCCTACTGCGCTACTGTATTTTAATGTTGGTCATTATGGTGGTACTTGGAGAGTCAAATATTTTCTGAGGTGGGACTTGATATAAAAAGTTGGAGAACCACTGTTTTAAAGGAATGGTATAAAACGAAAAACTGCTTTTTAAGAACTTTTCAGTGAACCATTTCTTCTTTCCCCTTGTAGAGTCATCAAGGATCCAGCTGTTTTTGGTGTTTTTGTTATTTATACGTACAGAAAGTGCACAAGTGTGTGAGAGAGGAGGACACAGCATCAGAAAGGACCTAGAGCTGGGACTCTTTCAAGGATCACCCAAAGCACAACCACGCTATATGCACAAGGCTATTGGTTCTAACATTTTATCAGAATTTGAAGAAACATTTCTACTTAAAATATTAAATGCATTTCATTTAAGGCAGCGTTTTTCCTGTGTAAAGAATTTCCTCTGGCTGTCGACAAAACTCAGACAGTCCTATCCTTTACCACCGACATGGTTTCTGTTGCAGGTTCCATTCTCAAACTGTTCAACACATTTTCACTGCACAAATGTACAAATCTCTTGTAATGAGACACATTAGTAAAACATGTTTTCACAGAAACTATAGATTTCCACCAAAATAAAAGATCAACTGGTTTCAGTCAAAAGAAGTACAAGGGTTTCTCTTGCAAGTGCAGCGCGAAATATGCATGTTATGGTACAAACACTTGGAGTTTTTAATGTTGTATTTGTATTTTACAGGTTTTTAACAATACATCCAAGCAAGCTAAAGTTTGGGATTATTTTCACATGTTTTATACTGTATGTTTTCAAAATAAAACTGCTGTTTTACCATTTTCAGCGTGTGGTAGTTCATTGAAGTTGATTGTAAAGCCATTGCTGCCAGTCATTTGATTTTTAAGCTTTATGTATGTGTACAGTGTTGATCTATATGCAAACTAGGTTGTAATTGAACGTACAGTTGTGTATTCACTCATGTTGAAAGTACGACGGTGAAACAACGTCACAATATCAACGTTGATTCAATTTGCAAAATCGAAACAAATACCCAACGTTGATTCAACCGTGGTACCTGACATCAACGTTGAAATGCCGGCTGGGATTGCTTTATATTTAAAGCACTCCCATTTTTTTCTTATAATACTTACTCAATCCTGTAAATAATTATTTGGCAAGATTAGTAATACTGTCATTTTGTGAGCAGTATTGGATTTGAAGATGTTAGAAACACATCATTGTTGTCATGTGGT
This sequence comes from Schizothorax lantsangensis, assembly GCA_027422415.1. NCBI lineage: Eukaryota > Metazoa > Chordata > Actinopteri > Cypriniformes > Cyprinidae > Schizothorax > Schizothorax lantsangensis. The sequence continues at coordinate 33,236,237 of CM049851.1, read as the reverse complement.
GAATTTGGCCAATCATGAAACAGTTGTGTCGTCATCAGCGCTTCCGCAGTCGCTCTGGAGAAGCTGCCCCCCCCCCCCCCAAAAAAAAAAGTAAAAAAAAAAGTTTATTTATTTTTTGTTGTTGTTGTTTTTTGTCCTCTGGCACTGTTTCATTATATTAATGTTGTTCATCTTTTTCTCTGTTTTCTTTTACGTTTGAATGTTTCTCGTTGTATTGTTCTGATGTAAGGCATAATAAAAAAAAAAAGTGTTGCTCTCGAAACACTCTCGCTGTACTTTGATGTCACACGTGACAGTGACGTGGCGTTGGTTCAAGTTGGACACATTTTCTAACCGGCATGCACTGCTTCAAGTCAGCCGCCGACGGTTGAACAGAACACACCTAGTTATAACCTGCCCCGGAGCAGGTTAGCCGTGGAGTGTAGGTTACTATGGCAATGAACGCAGCTAAAACCCAGGACTGGTGCAAACTAAACTGAAATTAAAGTCAACTTTGTATTTAATGACAAAATGCGTTTATGATAAATGTGACGGTTGTAATGTACCAGAAAATGTTGAACATGTGATTTTGTGGTGTAAGAAATATAGTGCAGAGAGGATAATTTTACGTGACAAGATGTATGGATTAAAACGTGGATGGAATTTGGATTTTAGGAAGGAATGAGGAAATGAGGGATTGTTGTAAGGCTCTATTTCTTTTGCTAAGAAATACAGGATTAGATCAGAAAATATAGGTAGGTTATAATTCAAAAAGGAAAGGAAATAATGAGGAAGAAAAGAAAGGGAGGAAAAGGGGAAGATAAGGGAAGGGGAAAGAAGAGGGGGGAAAGAAAGAAAGGAAATAAAATAAATAAATAATATATATATATATATTTTTTTTTGTACTAAAATATATAAAACCCTGATGTTACACACTCCTGTACAGTAGGTGGCGGTATGCACCTATAAATGCTGGTTTGCGATCCGCCATTAAACTAAAAGAAGAAGAAGAAGAACTAAACTGAAACTGACCCGGCTTGCCAGCTAAACCGGCTTCACGGTACAGGTCCCAGGACTTTTATTTTGATCTGGTGATGTGACGTCACAGAGCTGCGCCGCGCTTCCGCATCTGTGTTTCAGCTGAAGAAAGGTTTGTTGTGTTTTCATCGATAAAACACGGTCAGACTACTTTAAAGTTTATACAAGCGTTGTAGAGTTAATTGATTGTTATTGAATGTAACATTGCAACAGTTTATGTGACAGTAATGAAGGTTATTGTTTGAGTGAAGCGCATCCACACGAGTAACATCTCATTTCACTCTCTATTAATCAGATTATCTTAAACCAACTGCAAATGTTTTCATGGAAGTGCAATCAAATTAAATATATATTCCAGTATAAATGTGTTTCCTCATGGGGCCTGTACCATGAAGCCGGTTTAGCTGGCTAGCCAGGTAAGTTTCAGTTTAGTTTGCATCAATCCTGGGTTTTAGGTACCATGAAAGTGGCTTGGCTTTTAGCTACGTTCATTTCTATAGTAACTTACACTGCACAGCTAACCTGCTCCGGGGCAGCTTATGTTCTGAGTTAGAGATCTCAAACTGAAATTGGACCAATCAGATGTGAGCAAAGTGACACATGTCTGACACAAAAAAGTCACTCCCCCAGTCTCTCTTCCTACAAATGAAAGGTCACTATGAAGTACCTTTAAAAAAAAGAATTCCAACAAAATTGTCTGGCTTTAATGATAATTACAATTTGCATATGATTTATATAATTATAATATGATTTATATTATTATTACTCCATTACACACAAGCACTTTTAGTTTAACAATTATCATAAAGCATTTCTTTTTAATGAATATTAATATATACAGGTCATATGTAATATAAATAAGTGGTAGAATCAATAGATAACACTTTAAAAATGGCTACATGTGACCTTACATGTTCGAGTCTCTATCACTATATATTATCAACTATATAAACAAACTTCACAAGTTTCTCTTGTTACTGCACTGATAGAGCAAGATAATTTCCTTTATTTGTCCTCTTTCATGGACAAGTACTTCAGTGGAAATGTGTTTAAATTCCTCATATTCATTAATCTCTTAACCTTTAACAAAAGAGTTTTGAATCTCGCTGGCTCTCTCTCGAGAAGTGAGTCACACTTGTTCTGTGTTGTGATTGGCTGTTCGCCGGTGATGTCACACTTGCTCTGTGTTGTGATTGGCTGTTCGCCGCTGATGTCACACATTCATGTGCACGCGCTCCATTAACTCAGGATCAAGCCTGAGTTGACAGAGAAAGTTGATGATCAGCTTCATGGTACCAACAAAGCCAGATTGGAGTGGTTTGGTTTTGTCAACTCAAAACTTATCCTATAACTCTGAATTTGTTCATCTACCATCATGGTACAGGCCCCTGGTGGAATGACCTGCACAACTCAATCCGAGCATCTTCAAGAAACGGCTAAAAACACATCTCTTCAGCTTTATTTGATCCTCTAACTCTAGCACTCTCTATATTTTATTCTAATTCTATTCTTAAAAAAAGAAATTTGCCCATTTTAGACTTGCATTCTTATTCATTTACTAGCTGCTTGTTTTCTTCAAAAACAAAACAAAACATTAGCTTCTCTATTCTTTCTGTATTCTATCGATTTTTATTTTTTATTTTATCGATTTGTTTTTTTTAACCAAAAAGCCTCTAAAACTAGCTTGCTCTATTCTTTTTCTATTCTATCTGTTTTCTTTTTATTTATTATATAATTTAAAATCTCTACATGTACTGCGTTCAGACTTGTTATAGCTCTTGTATATCATTGCTCTTTTGTTGGTTTTGATTGCTTCCATTGTCCTCATTTGTGAGTCGCTTTGGATAAAAGTGTCTGCTAAATGACTAAATGTAAAAATACAAACAAATATGAACCTGTTTATTTATTTATTCTAAATCAGGTGACTTAAGTCCATTAACTCTCTCTGACTGACTCCGTAGTATTTGGGTAAAGTTGGTTTTATATTCGCACATTCGGACTTCTGCATTCAGTCACTTTAACACTACATTGGACGTTCAGTGGACATTCGCAAGTAAATATTCCATCAAAACAATATTTGGCCATTTTGATCGATTGTGAAAAAAAATGAAGTAGGTTGACAATGATGTCGCTGAATAGAATTTGCCAAAAATAACTTTATTGCACATATAATTAGAAAGTTATTGAACGCGGAAATGTGTGAATGTTGTGAATGTGCGAATATAAAACCAACTTTACCCAAGTCTTATTAGTGTGCTGACTACTGAACTACTGATTGAGACGCAGCCAGAGATTTAGTTTAATTTATTTTACACACAGAAAAACTATTCCTGAAGCAGCTGAGATCCACGTGACACACTGTTATAAAGATGGAGTTTATGAAAGAGGAGAATGAAGACTTGAAGAGTGAAGAAACATTGAGAGTCAAACATGAAGATACTGAGGAACAAACAGGTTGGTTTTACTCTCAAAGCTGAACTCAATCATTTGATACTTATTAAAATGTCAGAAACAGAAATTAATGTTATTTTTTGAAGAATGTCACGAGTGTCCTAATTAAAATGGTTTTATGTGACATGGAGAGGGTCATGTGGACAGTAGGCTTTTTGGTGCGCCATATATTGTCCCAAAAATACTAAACAATATTATCATAATTTTTAGACCATGTTATGCTATTGATTTCATATTTACAATATAATAGCATAGGGCTGGGCGATGCAGCTAAAAATGTATCAGCGATATAATGTTTCATATCGTTCAGTATCAATAATCATTGACATTTTTATTACCTTTTTTAAAACAAAGAGCCAATTTTTTTTTTTTTTTTTTTTTTAACGACTGTATTTTTATAAAAATAAGATTAATAAATAATTTATAAATTAACCCAATTTATTGAGACAAACTTTTTTTTATTTTATTTTTTTAACAGTCAAACACAAAATAAAAATGAAACCTCTAATTTCTACTGTTTTATATGCAGATTAAACAGTTTGTCTTGTTTCCCGAGGCCACAGGAGGGTGCAATGAGTAAAATAATGCAGCACATTGGATTGTCAACGCAAGGAACTGTCTATAAAAAAAGTGCATTGTGCACAAGTCCTGAAAAGTTTTCTCTTTTGTGGCTTATTGGTCTTGAATTAAAAACACATATAAATGGTAAACTTTAGTGACGATGCAAGATTGGCCAGATTGGGCAAGTGCATTTCTGTCAACTGTCCCGAAACACGATTAAAAGTCTTGTAACGCAGCCTGCAGTGCTCTTGTAGTGCAGATGTGAAGCCATTTCTGCAATTACAGAGAGAGAGAAAGAGAGGATGCAGTGCACTGAATAAATCATGCTCTTTGTGAAAGTATGTCCCACAGACTGATTTTATACAGTGCACAGTTTAAATGAGTGCACCCCTCTAAAACTTACTCTTTACTTAGAAGATATGTTAGGGATCTTTGGAGATATGTAGCCTGCTTGATCAATTACCAAAGAAGAATGTCAAAATTATTCAGCAAAATAAGATTTTCTTATCAAAGTGATAAAATGTTGTGTTGCAAAAATGAGTACCCCCTCCTGAATGTTACTAAATAAAACTTAAAAAAAGGCCATTTTTGATCAACAAATAAGTATATTAAACCTGATAATTAAGTGTCATATAGCGCACTGAATCATACTTTATTATTTTTATATACTTATTTATTTCTTAGCATAAAAGAAAACAATGTTACAAGAGGAATACCAAATTATTGTTTTAAGTGTGAAAATATAGCAGAAGTAGCACCAACATTCAAAAACAATGGACTTGTGACAAGGCTCCTGAAATAATCAGGTCTTTACTTTAAGTTTTCATTTAGTGATGAGTGATTTTTTGTTAGAAAAAGAGCAGGAGAAATAACATGCAAGTGTCTCAGAGCCGGCAAAAGCTATGAAAAGAGTGACACTTTATCTCACAGAGTATGACGCAGCCTGCAGAAGTGACATGCATGGTTGTTGTCACCACTAGAATTACCCTACTGTAGCCAAAGCAAAATAAACTCATTTAACCTCTTCCAAGGCCCATATCTACAAAATAGAGACTTCTGGGAATCCATACTCTGGTCTCAAGAGACCAAGTCAATCATTTCGGATCCAAAAGCATCCAAAATGTTCTGTTGTTGCTAGAGGAGGAGTACAGTGAGAAGTGTTTGGTACCCACAGTGACGTTCAGTGCTAGTAAAGCTCTTGTATAGGGATGAATGAGTGCTGAAGGTGTGAGGGAGTTGTGCTTTATCAACGCTGTCATGAATTCACACACTACTGTGTGATGGAATACAAAAACTTGAAACAGAAGATGCTCCCCTCCCCTCATTCCCTGCATTATTGGGCATTTTTTCAGCATGACAATGAAGATATTCATTCTCCCAAGGTGAAAATCCTTCAGTGGACATGTATTTCACTCAGTCTTAACGCTCTTGAGCAGCTGTGGTGGATTCTGTGGAGACGAGCTGAGCAAAACTTGCCATTAAAGACCAGAGCATTCAAGGAGGTCGTCCTCCAGGAGTTAAACAGGACAGATGTGGCATTTTGTCATGAACTTGTACACTCAGTGGCAAGAAGGGTCAGAGCAGTGTACTTGTTATGGAGGACTAGAACTACAATATTACACATTTGCTGAATTAAATCTAGGATGTACTTATTTCTGCAATCCTTCTTTTAAACAAAATTGGCTAATTTACTTATTTTACAGAAAATATTTGCATATATTTTGTTTTTATTATATACATTTCAATTTTGCCATCTTTCCATGAATTGTATTAGTGATCATTAAGAAAATACATCTTTTATATTTATTCAGAGAGGGTGGATTCATTTACGCATTCAACCTTCATGATTTAGTGGAAACCTGCGGGAAAGAGTATAATTATATGCATTGCCCACAGTCTTGTCCCTGCAAACACACACATGACAAATAAAACCATGTTCTGGTTTCACTGTTTTTGTTTAAATTGTTTAATACTGATTTTATAATCCCTAAATATAAATCTAATGCATCTAAATCTGCTGCCATTTTAGTGGTTTTAGTTTAAATTTCATGATATTTTAATTTCAAAAGTGTTGTTCTGCTAAACCATGGCATATTTTTAATGTTATCTCCATAAATAAAACTGAGAAATGTAGATTTTATTATTAAAAAAATTAACTTTACATAAAGTTTAGTATAAACATAACTAAAAAAAAAAAAAAAATCCCCCAAACATCCTGACTATACACCTCACACAAACACCATAGAGGTGTTAAATGCTGGTTTTCAATCATGTTTAATTAGCTACATAGCCAAGTCATTACGTTGTCTGTGGAGCTGTCGGGTGCGGCTTTTAGATTAATTCTTTCAGATTAGATGAGCGTTATTTTGGGTTTTCCTGATGACTACAAGTAAGGCCTTGTCTTCACCTGTCTCTGTTTGCTCTGTGTGTCTGAGCCTTGCCTTTAACACAAAAAAACATGACAGAGGCCACATGATTGGCTAAAATATTGGTCACAATCACTTTTATGTAAACACAATGCACCTGAGGAGATCCTACTTCCAACTTGGACATTCATTATTACAACATTACATATTAAATAACAAAAAAAAGAGAGAATTTAAAACAAAACAAAATTGTTACATGTAGTACAGTGGTTCTCAATTGCAGTCCTCACGCCGCTCACATCAGGGGGATGAAACTCTAAAAGTGCTGAATTTCTTATAACTTATTTTAACAGCTTTAAGATGACAAAATCGAGACATAACAATAGTTTATGCGGAAAGATGAAAGAGGCATGTCGTCCATCAGAAACCTGTCGTATCTGTCCAGGAAAAAAGCAACTAATGGCTTGAATACACTACATGACTTTTAAAATGTGAACAGATTGTTAAAACACCAGGCATCATACACTTAACGACTCTGTAAATAGTCACAAAGGAAAACTGGCCATCATACACTAAACGACTGAGGATCACACACTAGCAGACTTTAAATTCCTTCCGATCACAACAAACTCACACAGAAATGTGCACATTGTTTCTGTGTTCATCCCCATGAATGAAATTTTTATTTAATTTTTGAATATGTGTTATTTAGCTGAACGTGGACTAGTATAGATGTTGCAATGTGCTTATATGACACTTCACTATGAATAACTGATCAAATTGAATGCCCTGTTTCTTGATGTTAGTGTTTAGTGTTTTTATTGATTGACTTTGTACCTTCAAATAAAACATTTTTCATTTATTCTATAAAAAGGTTTATTAAAATAAACAAAATATTTTTTTATAAAACCTGATGTGAGCTTAATGGGAACAGGGGTGTGCTTAAAGGGTACACACGTGTACCCATTAAGCACAGCCAGACTTTGCATTTAATGATGTATATCTTAATCAAAATTCTTTTGTCATTTAAAATAAAATTTAAATATTTTTGTGTGAGAGGTTAATATTTTATTTTAACATAACTTTTTGTACCGAAACCAATATCTTGTGCACTAAAAATGTCTCAATGTAGATTTTGGTGAGCTTAATAGGTACGTTTACCCTATATGTGTCCATGATGTGCACACATCGAAAGGAATTTACACTACTATGCTTCCTGTGCTAAGATGGGGCTAAAAATCTGACTTAAGTACTATTTCTCTGAGCATAGTTGACTCTGACTGTTTTTTGGGACTATTTTAGACATGAATGGCATTCTCCTGGATGAAGTAATAATGGGTTTAATTACTGTCAATTTTCTTGATCTTGAGGGATTTTTTTTTAATCTTTCTTAGAGAAAGCTATCAGTTGTATTCATTATTGAAACGGAGATTCTGAGATAGTAGGTAATTGCTCTTTCAGTAGTTTAGTTAGTATAGGATCTAGCAAAAATGTTGCTGGCTCTAATGATTTGATGCTTTCACATTAGTTTTGATGTCTGTTGCTTTGTACCATTAAGCTGGTGTTAATTTGTATGTGTCTATTTCACTTTAGACGTGATCACACTGAAAGAGGAGAGTCAAGAATTGAATGAAGCTGAAGAGAAAGATCGGTGTGAGAAACTTGGTTTCATGACTGCAGAACAATCAGAGACTGAAACGACTTCCTCAGGAAACAGAGCTCAACCATGTCCTTACATTTGTGGTCAGTGTGGAAAGAGTTTTGGAACTAAAGTAAAAATTGATCAGCATTTGAGAATTCACTCAAAAAAGAACATATGTCAACAGTGCAAACAGAGTTTCACAGACGAGCAACAGCTTAAGGATCATGTCAAAATTCACCTGGGGATAAACCGTTTCATGTGCAATCTCTGTGGAAAGAGTTGCTTAAAAAAAGAAGACCTCAAGGGACACTTGAGAATTCACATCGGAATGAAGCCTTTCGCCTGCCCTCAGTGTGGAAAGAGATTTCCTCAAAAAACATACATTAAAATCCACATGAGAACTCACACTGGAGAGAAGCCTTTCACTTGCACTCGGTGTGGAAAGAGTTATACAGGTAAGGAAGCCCTTAAAGAGCACATGAGAACTCACACCGGAGAAAAGCCTTTCACCTGCTCTCACTGTGGAAAAAGTGTTGCTACGAGAAACAACCTTAAAGTCCACATGAGACTTCACACTGGAGAGAGACCTTACAAATGTCTTTGGTGTGAGAAGAGTTTCATCTATCGAAGCTACCTGAGAGATCATTTGCGAACTCATTCTCGAAAGCAATTCCAGAGTTCCTCAGTGTAGTAAGAGTAACAAGATACAGAGGATTCAGAAATAACCTGCATATTATTCACTGTGGAGGAGGACGTCTAATTATTTAAAAAGTAATTTACAATCATCAAACTTAAAGATACACATGAAAAAATCATGCAGATGTAAGCCCCTTGAATTTGCTATAGTTTTGATACGTTTGATTACTGTTTGACTTTTTTGTTGTTGTTGTAGTTAAACATATTTCTTTTGTTAGTGGTAATGAAATCCCTTAGCTTCATGTTTACAATAATACCAACATTGTGTAATACGAAGATTTATTCAAAATAGTGGCAGCAGCCTTTCACTTCCTGCATAGAAGATACAACTTAACATAGGCATCAGTTAAACTGGCAAAAATCTTACCTCTGGAAGACCAACTCGCAACCACTGGCAGAGCCAGAAGGACGCCCAAGGTGGCAATGAACCCTAGGTGCCACCCCAAAATTGTATTCACTACTGGTAGTTTCATGCTGATCGACATCTCCTTTCAGCTCTTGTTGAAAGAGCATTTTTATCCCAAAAATCACAAGCCATTTTACTTGATCAATGTACTGAAGTATAATTTTGGGGGATCTGTAGTTTACTCAAGTTCAATTTAAACTGACTACACTGTACTCAGGTCTAGGGTCTGAGAATAACAAATAAATATCTTTACATTGGACTGCTTGTGTTCTCTCTGTCTTTATTACTATTATTATTATTTACTAGTCAAGATCGATGGCAATAATTAGCACGCAAATGGGCTTCTGGGGCCCGTTTCAATAAAGAGGTCCAACCAACTCTGACTCTGAGTTGACTTACCCTGAGATGGGAAACTCAAGAGTTTTTGGTTTCAGAACAGCTGAATTGTGTTAGTTTAGTTAGTACTTCTGTCAATGCGTAACTTTAATAACTGTTATAATAACGGTTACAATAATGTAAATTATTGAACTAATATTAATTTTAATGGTATCCCATGGCCACAAAAAAAAAGGAAAAAGACAAAAGAAACAAGAACATGGCAGCAGCTAAAAATTAAGTATAAAAACACAATTCAATCAAGGTAAAGCTTTAAACTTGAAAGGTTCGTGGGTGTGGGCTAAATTACTTTACAAATATTTGACATTAAATATCATTCAATGTCTATTTCAATGCGCGGCAGCTTTTTCCATAGTCTAACACTCTTTTCACATAATTAAATATTCTCTAATCCAACCTGTTACATTTCTTAATTAGAGTAATAAAATTAACCACTGACTTGTCGACAGCAAGAAGGCAGAGAGAGAACCTGCAGCAGCACTGATAGATGAAGAGAGATGGTCAAGTATTGGAAGATTTCTCAAATCCAAAAGTAAAAAGAATAACTTTTGCATTAGGAAATAAAGATGACCAAAAAATAGTGAATAATTAGTTTATTTAACAGCTGTGGTGGTGGTTACGGCTCGTACTACCCCTCCATCTGGCATCCTTCCATTCCATACAGTAATCAGTTTCATTTTCAGAAGGTGTGATGCAGAGATATGCTTGTCATCAATGCATCCAACCACACTGGAGATCCTGAAGGAAATTCTGATTATTGGGTCATTTCTACACCACTGACCTACAGTCCTGTGATACTCCTCTTTGACTGATTTATGCCCTGGGAAAAAATCTCAGAATGAGTGTGAGGGATGCACACTTTCCTTAAAATCTGCATAAAGGACTTATAATGTGCTCTGCAGAAACTACCATTTCAAATAAATATGCACATGAATACGGTGTAAAAATTTTTTTTTATAATTAAATAATATAAGGTATTTAGTCTTGTTTCCATGAAGGGAAAAAAATAATTTTATTTTGCAAATTATCTGGCAATGGGGTAATAAATTAAAAATAGCCTATTCTTATTTCCGTTTGCATTAAGATTATTTTTCTTACCCTATGGAGAACAATTTTATATTTTAACAAGACTAAATATCTAGATCATTTTTCATCTATAGAAAATGCATCTTAACTTAAGAATTTTTAAACGTTTGTACTTGAAATAAGACAAAAATACTAGCGTGAATTAATGAATGAGGTATTAAAACATCGCTTCCACTTTAAAAAGGGGGAGGAGACCGATAGAAACTCTGGGTTTACCAAAGAAAACCTGCTCCCGACCAGGTTAGGTTCACAGCGTAAATTACAATGGTAACCGACTCTGAGTATAAGTTACCTCTCTTTCAGAAATGGGCTTGACTTACCCTGCTTTCCCGGGTTTGACAAACCTCCCATTTTGAAACGGAAAACCCAGAGTTTCCCTCATTTCAGGGTTAACATTTTCACTTAACTTCCTTTCTGAAATGGGTCCCTGGACTGAAGCTCAGAAATACTGCAGAGAGAAATACACAGATCTGGCCACCGCTGACGACATGAACGACATGAACGAGCTGAACAAGAGTGTGAATGATAGAAGTGTTCAGTTTGTCTGGATTGGGCTGCAGAAGACGGGTCGTGATGAATGGCACTGGTCTTCAGGTGAACCTGCGCTCTATCTGAACTGGGATTCTGGACAACCTCAAGGCGTAGATTACTGTGATATGATGTTCAATGGAAAATGGCATGATTTGACGTGCTGATAACCGGCATTTCATCTGCAACAACAGTGAGTTCATTTTAAGATAATTTTAGTACATTTTATTCCAATTCTGGAATTCTAAACAGTATGACTGTTTAATTTGATTCGTGAATTTAGAAGAGACTGTGGATATTTGTCACACTTTCAGTGTTGAGAAAATTTCTGTATCTACACAATATTTACCAGAATGAAAGTCTTCATTCACTGAACACACTTTGATCTTTTGTTGTCGCTCTATATGATAATTTGTCACAATGGAAACTTAAGGATTTTTAAAAGCCTAAAAATCTTAGAGATCTAAATTGATCTTATATTATTAATAATAAACATACAGCAGTGACTAGATGTGATTCAGCTTGATATTTTCTGCCTTCAGTATTTTAACAACCCTACAAGTAGATTAATCATGAAATTTGTTTTTCTTATAAAGCGAACACAGGACTCATCTTTGTCAATCAGATGATGAATTGGAGAAACGCTCGGAGTTACTGCAGACAGCATCACATTGACAGACCTGCCAACCTTGGAATTTTTTTTTGAGTACCACTTGTGTGATGGCAACGGGGGGGGGGGGGGGGGGGATTCTGGATACGATTCTGGATAAATTGAGAATTACATTTTTTTTTGTCTCAAACAGAGATCACATTTCTCCCACGAAACAAAATAATGTGTGACAAAATATTATTGCTGCAGTCTATTTAAAAGTGTTTAATTTGAACGAATTATTAAACATTTCAATTAATGTCTATTTATAATATATTTAGTTAATATTAAAATTATGAAAAAGTGGTTTGAATGAATGATTTAATGTCTCACTCATAAATACTTCACTTGTTTCTTTACTGGATGAATCAGCGTTTTTGAACGAATCTCTTGATTCAATCACAAATATTTTTTTTAAGTCACTTGTCGCCACCTAGTGGCGAAACAATGCAATCGACACAAACGTTATTTGAAGCGCCAGTTAATTTTCAAAAGGTCTATTTTGATCGCTACCATAAACATCAGTGTTTATATCTGAACTATTAACTTTGATCCCAGTATTTCTGTGATAATATGAATGACTGTAATACAGAAATAATACTGTATAGTTGAAAAGACTGTCTGTGAAGCTGTTACCCAAACATGTTAATTGTCTGCTCTGTCAGCAGCTGCGCGAACGCAGATATGAATGTTCCGGTAAGACTTTTGTAAAGGTTTATTAGACACGGGCGAAGTTCTAGTGCAAATATATCAGTATTTATCCAAGTACGCGCACTTTTTTTTGGACTAAAAGCCCTAATATTAGGACGCTGTTCAGTGAGTGCAGCTATATGAACAAATAAACCGCAGCAGATCTGGCTGAATATGAATGTGTGCTTTTATTCTATTCACAGTTCGTCTAGATAGAATATCAATGCGATCACGTCGACTCCAGAGGATTAAGTTAACTCAACTCAATATTTTAACTTTCCACATCCACCCCAGCCCGTTTACATTAGTTGTAAGTACCGTATGTACTGTCCTCTTTTAAGAAATCAGACGGTGGCAGTAAAAAGGTACGAGACCGAGCAGGATTTTGTTTTGCTGTCTATTTTTAATGATAGGTCTACGCATTTGTCAATCATCCCACTTGCTAGATGGGGAATGAACCCAGCGCTCTGATTGGTCGAAGTCCTCTTTCATTGCTGTTGCTTGATTTAAGTAGGCTACTGTGCGTGCACAAAGGCGTCACCAGGTTTTTGCGTAGTTTAAAGTGACAAATCGTACCTGCGTACTTTGAGGTCAAAATGCGTGCCCGCTACGCAAAATGCGTACAGATCTGCAGGTCTGCATTGATCTGATCAGTGTGAGGAACCAGAATGAGAATCAACAGGTTCAGCAGTTCATCGGTGATAATAATTTATCTGGATCATATGTCTGGATCGGTCTGTTCAGAGACTCATGGCAGTGGTCAGATCAGAGTGACTCCTCATTCAGATACTGGATGTCTGGTCGACCTAATAATTATGGAGGTGGTGAAAACTGTACACGGATTGAACTGAACATTCAGGGACAATGGAACGACGTCCCTTGCACCTATCCTTTTGTTTGTCATGAAGGTCTGTAGATCCTCACAAAACACACACAATCCATCCATCACGTCCAGATCTCCTAAAGTTAACGCTACATGTCTGACATGACAAATTCATGCACAGTGTTTGTTCTGCGTGTTGTTTCTGATCAGTCTCTCTCTAGTTTCTGCTTGTGGTTTGTTTTGTGTCCAGATTTTGATTCTGAACTGATTCTGATCAAAAGGAATCTGACGTGGGCTGAAGCTCTGAGATACTGCAGACAGAATCATGTGGATCTGGTCTCGGTTCATTCAGAAGAGATGCAGCGTCGTGTGATGAACGTAGTTAAACGGGCACGTCTACTGCGGCGGTGTGGTTGGGTTTACACAACTACTGCATGATGAACATGTGGCTCTGGCTGAGTGGAGAGATCGTGTGCTATCAGAACTGGGCTCCAGGGAACGGAACGACACCAGAAAACTGCAGCCTCGAGAAGAGAAAAGGAGCAGTTGAGACTGGAGGAGATCAGCGCTGGATCAGCCGTCCTCAATCTCACAAACTCAACTTCATCTGCAGCAGATATTAAGAGCTAATGTGTTTACTTGCATTCATGCTTTTCATAGGCTACTTCATTATTTTTCTGATTTACTTTTATGTTTGATTTGTTCTTTAGTAAGTTCTGAGTGAATCTGCTTATTGGGTTTTAAAAGTAGCCAGAAGTCTGTTTTATTTCTGCATTGTGAAATATGTGTCTTTTAAGAAACTCTTTGTATATCTGATCATTGTATATCTATGTTTTGCACTTATCATATCTTTTAAACACAAACACATGAGAACAGAACATCAGCTCAAATAAACTCATCTACAGCCAGTATTGTCTCCTATTTCCTGATTTCCCCTCAACATCAAACTGTAAATTATATGTGGGCCAGGGATTCAGTAACATTTGAACTTGAAATATATATATTTTTTCAACTACATGATTCATTTTCTAAACACCCCACAAATCATATTTTCCCACCTCAGAATATTTGTAATATACAGAATGGCCTGAAGGATATGTGTGTTTATTCAAAGAAAGGTTTTTCTATGAATTAATTGGAGAAGAGTCCCTTTTTAATGGACTTTATGTCTTTCCTATGGGTAAAAGTTAGTGAGAGGGAGAACTCTCGACATGCCATTAGGTCATAAAGTTTATCTGGTCTGGCTGAGGTGTCCTGGTTGCCATGGTAACCAGGGACCTGGGGGTTGTTCACAGACATCCTGGCACCGAGTCTGGTGTTGGGTGAGGGGGTTTGCTGGATTAATATGTGTGTCTGATTAGTCCAAACTAGGGCTGTGCGATTAATCGAAATTGTCATAAAATCACAATTTGAGCGTGCACGATTTCTAAATCGCTTTATAGCACGATTCTTCCCGCGCCCCCGACCTCCCGCAGTATGCTATCCGATTCAATCAGAATGCAGCGCGCCTAAATGGAGCGCCAGAACAGAACAGACCGGGCATAAAGACGTAACGCCAGGTTCACACATTCTCCGTCTGTGGTGCGTATGCGGTGTGTATTTTTTCAGCGCCCATGTTAACGGATCAGAGTGTTCACACTGCACACGGTTGCAGTCCGGCAGAGCGCTCCAGGAGCAGTGCGTCTGCAACAGTCATGCAGCGATCGTTTCCGCGCGGAGTCTATTCTTGCTTTGCTGCACGCGCTGACTTAAAGTGAGTGACAACGCATTGTTCGCGGTAAAAATAAACATGGATTGACACGGAAATGTAGTAAGTACACCATAAATTCATATAATTAAAGTCTACTGTTTCAGTCAACACATGGCTTTTTGGCTAGATTTTAAACAAGCAAAAGTGCACTTTTAGATAAACAAGGCAATATGATTGCCTTGGCAAATGATTGTAAAGAGCTTTGGGTGTACAGCAATACACAATAAAGCGCTATATAAATGCATCATTCATTCATTCATATGGCACACGTTTGAGTTCATATTTATTGAGTTTAAATGGGAATATGTCTATGAAAGATTGTATTACTGTACTTTGATAAAAGAGAATCACAATGCTGAAAAAGCATTTGCAGTAACAACATTTGGATTTGAAATCAAAATAATGGATAAATGTTGTGTTTGTGGTAAACCGCCGCAGATCAGGAGTGGACTGCAAACGCATCCTGTGCGAAAGCAAAATGAGTCCGTGCTGCTTCTTCACCGCGTACACATACTGTATACGCAGTTACGCACTGCAGACGGAGTATGAACCTGGCGCAACAAATCTATTTCAACACCCGAGGCAGTGCCACAAAGAGCTCTATGACCAATGCATGACACGGGATTTATTTTTTTGCCTTATGTCTGTTCTAGAGACGTTACAGCTTTTTGATAAAGCTCTAATTGGTTTTCTTTTGGAAATACATTTCAAATTCACACTGAATGCATTTATGACTGTAAAGCATGTCTGTGTGTGTCAAAATCGTGATTAAAATCGAAATCGCAAAATTGATTAAAGAAATCGCGATTTCTTTTTTTGTCCATATCGCACAGCCCTAGTCCAAACGCTACATCTGCTCTGCCACGGGGATCTCTGGCCCCAACCTGGTCTGCCTCTGTCTCTGGGCCCTCTTCCACTACACGGGCCTGGCCCGCCATCCCTTCCCCTGATCCGCCTCCATTCCACCTCACTCCTGGAATTTTTTGATACTTGGTGGAGCGTCTGGAATCCGTTCCTTAAAGGTGGGGTATGCATTTTTTTAAAAACACTTTAGAAAACGAGTCGGGGCTGAGTAACAAAATAAACTTGTAGCCAATCAGCAGTAAGGGGCGTGTCTACTCATGATGCAGAGGAGAGAGCGCTCATCAGTGCACATGATGGACATTAGCCGAGCGCCGACAGAATGCTAGAGATGGCAGATAAAACCAAAACAGGAAAATGTCTGCAGTACAAAAGAAGGCTTACACTGTGTCTACACCGAACTCGACAGTTGTCCTGTCGTGGTCTGTCTACACCAGACGTGACAAAGCGACCATTGAAAATCATTTGAAATTTGTGTCAATACCTCATAAATAGAACGCAGAGCAGTTTATTGTCGGGGATTTGTCGTGTTGTGGCGCGGCATCCAGTGTCACGATAAGGCAAGAAGTAGGACCCGTGTAAATATCGGATCAGCTTTCCAGCGCTACAGGGAATTCAAGGAGCGGAAGGCCTGCGATTGGATGCTGAGGTTGCTTTGTTTCTTCTCGATAGGCGAGTAACATTGGTTTTGCTTTGTTTTACAGAACTAATCGTTGCCTGGGTTGCGTACGTATGTGTGGGGCAGAGCTATCAAAATAGGGGCGAGACCCTTTAGGGGGAGGGTGTGTATGTTTTGGTGATTTCAAATGTCAACATTGGCTACCAGAAATTGCTTACCTCACCTTTAAAGCAGGGGTTATGTCACAGCCATCAGCTGGTGTGCTTATGACAGCCACCAGAGGGCACTCTTCTGGATCGTTGTTTGTCTGTTATGAACTTCAATTCCAATCACCCTTTGCACTCATAATTGTTCTATTACTTTCCACTGTTTGTTATTTACTTATTAGCTCACCCTGTTAAATATCCTGCTCACTTAGGCTGGCCGCACACTAGAGGATTTTAAGCCCGATTTTAAAGGTGGGGTACAATGCTGTTTCATGCATTCAGAGTTGTTTACACTGTTAAAGAGTTGGATTCTCATGTTAAGCATGGACAAAGTTTCAAAAAACAATTTGGACGTATAACAGAGTATTTCTGTGGCAAAAATCTCACTTCCGGGTTCGTACAAGTTTCGGAGAGTTTTTTTCGATCGTTGTTCTTGATGACGTAAACGACGGTGGAACTCCTTATATGGCCATTTCTCCTGGAAGAACACGCCCCTGCACGCATCGACCGGAGCGAGAGCGAGAGCGCATCCATCTCTAAAGAAGTGTGTTTTTGGTTGTGAGGGAAAGATAACCTTGTTCAGGATCTTCCCTCAGTTTTTGGAGTAATCGTGACAAAAGGTTTAACTGCATTGTGCACTTTTGTTGAAATTTAAAAGTTTTCAGATTTAAAAGGACAATTTGGATGATTTTTATCATTATTTACAAATACTGGATTATTTTGAAAGAGAATATAAAAGAATGGGTAGTACTGAATTAAATAAATTAGTAAATTGATAATCGATGTTGAGATTTCACAACATTGTATCTTGGAAATTTTGTAGACATTGGGCCTCATTCATGAAACATTCGTAAATATAGGAATAAATTCTGAGTAATTTGCTCGTAAAATGGACCTTCTCGAAAACAAATGCTTTGTAAACGTCAGATTTGATAGTTAAGCATGTGTATGTTAATGAATTCCAATCATTCGTAAATAGGGTGCTCGTGCACGCTCATTCACAATTAGCATAATCCCCGCCTATGAATTACAGCTACGCAAATTTCTTGTCCAGGAACGCAGTGGAATATTCTGGTCTACTTTCTCAGGTTTGGCTCCAGTATATTGCATAAATGCAAAAAAGACTAATAGGCCATATGCCTAACAATAAATATTCAATAACGTGTGTCCACCAAACATATTTTTAGCCACCTGAAAAATGTCAGGCGCTCTTCTGAAAACGACCATCTGGTGGCGCTTGATAATGCTTTGGTGGCACAGCATTTTTCCAGCTGAGACGCTTTGGTTGCAAAGATTAGGAATATCATACTGAGCAGAAATGCAAATTTATCTATTTAGTTCAGGATATCTCTGGTCTAAAAAGTTACTAGTAACTAAAAAATAACTACTAGTTCTAATTGGAATAAGTACTAGTATCTAATAAATAAGAACTAGTATCTAATGAATAAAAACTAGTATCTAATGAATAAGTACTAGTAACTTTACAATAGACACTAGTACCTAAAGAATAAGCACTAGTAGCTAAAGAATAAGCACTAGTACCTAATGAATAAGTACTAGTACTTAATGGAAAAGATACTAGTATCTAAAAAATAAGTACTAGTAGCGTGAAAATAGATACTAGTACGGCTTATAGATTAAATGCTACAACGGCTTGCCATACCGTATCAACTTATGATTTGTGTCTATGTGCACAAGGGAAAGGGGCCCTGGAACAGAGTACGTTCTTCGCACCACACATCCCAATCTAGCCAATGTTGAAAGGATTCCAGTTGAATCAACTCTGTGCATTGAGGCAGCTATTCTTGGCCATTGCACACATATGCCTAAACCAGCTGCGGGCATGTCATCCTTAATGGCTCTCACAGCATTATACAACTCCTCATCAGCGATGCTGCTATACAGCCCTGAGACGGAAAGGCCAAAATCATTCATTCTTTTAAAGATGGTTCTAGTGGAAACGCCCATCATTTTTGCAATGTGATGCACAGGAAGGTTTGTCTGCAGCATCTCGACTAACTCTTCTCTTTCAATTGCAAACCTTGGACGACCTCTCAGACCAACAGTTGAATCTACCACTGCATGTGAAGCAGTGGAATATGACGGTTGTCGGACGAGTTCAAACACTTCCTGCAAAGCCTGAATGATTTTGTGGGATATTTCCACATGTCTTGAGAGTGCTTGCAGGAGGTACAGCTGCTGGCCGCGTTATTACTCCAGGTAAGTTACGTCAAGTGGAGATCTCAAAAGCGCTCTCTCAAACTTTAAGAGAAGGTCCTCCAAAAGATGCCTTTTCAGGATTTGCTGCAGAATACACATGTACAAAATAAGCTTCCATCGATAACATCATAAGAACATCTCCGAGTATGAGGTACAGTACATAGCATTACACTCCATCTGAACATCACTTTATATCATAAAAAACCTAAAAGTGACTTTAGAGACACCTTCAACATTTCTCACATTATCACAGTTTATTTGCTAGAAAATGGTAATAAAATGTCAATAACTCAGAGTTAAACTGTCAGAACAAATGAATCTTGATCATGTCAGATAACTTTGATAGAAAGGTATGTAATGGATTACAATCAACCAAAAATTCAGACAACTGTTAGTATGACAATATTTACACAACTATCAATACTTTGTTGACCAATAACCAAGCAATGCTTCATTTTGTTCAGTCTGTGGTGTAAAAAGGTCGCATTAGCAATTAAAAGAAAAAACACTTAAGCAAAACATGGTCAGGTCAAAGTGTCTGAATAATTTTTGGTCCCAAATTTATCAATTTTACTGGTAGTCCACTGTATGAAGAATTCGTTTCTATTTGTCCCAATTTCTGTTACGACCTCTAGGGGTTAGCCGTGACAGAAATAGGAAACAGAGTTCACACCAGAGAGATACCAAATAAAAGTATTTTATTTTTTCACACACAGGAATCTCTTCAGGGGCAGACGAGGCCAAAACAATAAACAAAACGCACTTCTTTTTTGATCACTAAAAAAGCTCAAATGAAAATAAAGAAAACAAAATACAGGCCAACTTCCCTACCTCCCTCAACCATGAACAAAGTGAAAACTATACATAAATAAAATGGCGTCTAGCCCCCTACATCTCTTAATTTGGCAAATGTGTATTAATAAGAATTTACATAGTTTCAGGGCGTACATAAAGCAGAATCAGAATCCCAAGTCGAAGTCAAAACAGGCAATGTTCAGATAAACGGGAGATATAAAATTTGATCTCAGAACAACAAACACTCAACAGATTTACTACACTCAGAATATCTCTCTCTGGCACGACAATCCACAGGACAACAGTCAATCAAAATTCTAGCAACACACACAACAGCACAAAGTCAACGAGGCTCAAAGGCAGAAGACGAGCGTTTGGGGAGGTCCTTATATCTGGGAAAGGTGCATAGAGGGACCAATCACCACCTCCAGCTGGTTAACAGAGGCCACACCCACCTGAAACACAAACATGTCTACACACCAGAGCAGAGAGATCAAATACAAAAACAATTCAGATACATAGAATATCTCAAGGTCATAACAGGGTATAATATGTCACAGTTTACTTTATTTGCTATATTCACTTACATAAATGAACTATAGCAGGGCCGGCCAAACTCGTTTGAAACGTCCTGCAGAGTTTAGCTCCAACCCTAATTAAACACACCTGAAGCAGCTAATCAAGCTCTTACTAGGCATGCTAGAAGCTTCCATGCAGGTGTGTTGAGGCAAGTTGGAGCTAAACTCTGCAGGACACCGGCCCTCCAGGAACGGGTTTGGACAGCCCTGAACTATAGTGTCCTGCACCCACTAGTAAAAAAATATAATCTGATTAAAACATCTAATTGCACCGAAATTTCGGCGAGAATGGTTCTGATTTTATTACATTCGGTGTAAACGGCGATTGATATTGGATAAACAATAACAAGAAGTTCATGCCATTTGAAGCTCACGCAGCCTGTCTATGTGAGAGAATCTCATGGAGAAATCAAAACAAATGAACGCAACTGCACACAGAAGACACATAAAAATGTAACTTAGTTTTTATATTTATAACATACAGCCTAGTTAAACAACATGACACGACCAAGAGAGGGAGGTTCTTTGAAAATCACGATTGCAAATTTGACATTTTAAAGAGTTCGTTACACACGACTGGATATGCGTCTAACAGCGCACATTTATCTCAAGGTTACATTTTTTAATTAATATTGTGAAATGCATGAAGTGTTTTATATCCATAGATTTTATTTTAGGCAAGTCGTGATGATTTGAGAAGGCTAAATTGATCAAACATATGCTCAACTCAGTCTGCCGCTGGCCACTTGGTCGTTACTTTAATCTAATTTAACAAATCTAATTACAAAATCTTGAATTTAACAAAAAAATGTTTTTGAATGTTCCAAATATATTTCAAAATGAACTTAAAGAAATGAAAAGAAATGTAAAACTGAACTAGTTTAATGGCTGCAACAGCAGCTGTGTAAGAAGAGAGAGAGAGAGAGAGAGAAACGGCACGGGCTTCCGTCGGACTCAGGACGAGAATTCAGATAAGCTGTCGGACAAGGAAGGGAAGGGCTGGGCTGGGCTCTATATTTGTTCCCTCATTTCAATTAAAACTTCCCCCTTGCGGCTCGGTGGGCCCCAATCTGCCTAGGCCCATATGCACCTGCATACCCAGATGCTACGCCCCAGGAAAGGATATATTGTCAACGTTGACTGTTTTTGCTCCATTTGGTTAATGAATATAGTTCCAAACAAAGATCACAGCAGAACAGTCGTCTGAGCAACACACAGCAGTGTTTCGTTACTGAATGATTCGCGTTTTTGAATTTTGAATCATTTGAGTCAATGATTCAGCGGTAAATGAATGAGCCGTCTGAACGAATCGTTTGAAGGCATGCTTCAATGACTCATTAATTAAGATAGTCACTTGCTGCCACCTACTGGCGGTTTACTTTCATAGTAGCCTATCTTTGCATTTTTTCCAACATTTCACATTTGTATATTAATAAAAAAATATATTTTAAAACTTTTGCATGCAGTGTAAATGCATTTGTGCTATATTTCAGCTACATTGAACCATCTGTGTAAATGCATCTGAATGCCGCTCCAGTCACTTCTGTTTCTTCTGCAGTGGAAAGATCAATTTTGTAGATACTGATTTCATATGATAGGTAACAGCCCTATATTATCTTATTATATTAAGTGAAATTATTAATAAAACGTAAGAATTTGATATGAAAGATTATGCATGCATTTAATACGGTTAGGGGAAAATGCCCTTTAAATAGGTCAAAAATGACCTGGAAATCAATTTAAATACATTTTTGTATGCAGTATTAATGGTGAATCCCATTTCTCTGTCTTACCCCTTCCCCTTACCCCTTCCCCTTAGTTTTGCGCGTTCACGTGAGAGTAAGGGCTGTCCCAATTCTCGTTTTGATCGAGGGGTAGGGCTAAGGGGAAGGGGTAGATACCCCTTAAAACCAAGCATTTTCGCGAGCTTACTTGAAACCAAGGGGTACCCAGAACACACTGCGCAACCGGCAACAATGTCGGCCAGATCATCCAGAGAGTCCCATTTTCGGCTTAAATAATTGATTTAAAAATTACGACAGTCTTGTTTTGTGCTCTACACAGTCCTGTACATATATATTTGCAACCATGTTCTTAATTGAAACGTTTTAAAAAATCGCTAGTTTGCTATGCTAACGTTACATCGCTGATTTGCACAACAATCGCAAAAACATCACTAATAAAACCCACGCAATCGACATACACACACTTGCAGACGGCATCTTGAAAGTTTGTGATCAACACTTGTCGACTCTGGTGACGTAGCAGCCAGCTAGCGATGATGTATGATGACGTAACCGTAACCAAGTGGTGTCTCATTTCATAGGGGTATGTTTTCACCCCTAGCGCTTACCACTCGGTTTCGAGGGACAAGGGCTAGGGGTAAGACGAAGGGGTAGGGGAAGGAGAAGGGGTAAGACAGAGAAATGGGATTCACCCTAAGTTATATAAAACGTAATTTCCCAACAACAAAATTGTGACCAGTGAAAATGCTGAGTGGCTTGTAAATTTGGAAAACCACTAGCCACAGTGGCTGGTAAGCAAAAAAGTTAATGTCAAGCCCTGGTTACCTACAGCATTCATCGGATCTTGCACTCAGTGTGTGCGCACATCCATGTTGCCTAATAACGAACGAGGGATCACATAATTTCTGATTGGCTGGTCGTCTCATTTCACTCCGTGTAACTCGAGACAGAACTTCCCTCTGTATGCCTGAGCCTCGTCCATTAACTGTACAACGGGACAAGTTCCTCTCAGCGAGAGAAATACATCACAGTCGGGATGCTGCTTGTCATTTGATCGTTTACAGGAGGTTCACAGGAAAAACGAAACCAAAAGAACCAGTTCGTAATCTGTTAGGATCGCTGTAAACCAAAGCATACAACTTCTGTCTTATTTATCAGTGAGTCCAGTATGTCCTTCTCATAATATGATGCTGTCAATATTAGATGTGTGTGGTATACTGAACTATAGGAGTCAGGAACAATTTATGAATGGCTAACATTTAACATTAAATGTATTAATTATACACATTTCTGCGAATTCGAATCCATTCCCTAACAGCACACACAAGTCGATGTAAAGCAGCTGTAAATACCAGTTGCTCTGCGTGGGCGCGGTTCACCGCGTTATTACTCATCGATACGGACTAATAAAACAATATTCACCACTCTCAATAACAGTAGCACATTTATTAATATTTTCATTTAACATATTACATATACAAATACATTTACATTCATCAGTTGCTTTTATTAAAAGTGGAAAATTCACAATTATTTGTAGTCAAAATAATTAACCATGATTTTACCACAGCATTTGCAGTAAAACCATAGTAACTACAAAAATAACCATTACTACAGCATTTGCTGTAAAACCATAGTAACTACAAAATTTACCATGATTTCAAAAATGATGGTTACTATCAGTGAGTATGGTTTCCTGAATCACTTTTTTTACCATGTAACAGAAAATATTAATATTCAGCTAATAGTTAAGTTATACATATAATACACTGCATCTCACAGGTAGGTCTCTGGTAACAGGTAGGTATGATGTCTTTGGAAATGAGCATCTGCTAAATGCCTTCAATGAAAATGAATGTAGATGGGGCGAACAAGACGTGAGACGTGCGGATCCATGTGCAAGCTTTATTCAATAAACAGTCAAATCACAGGCAGGTTCAAACAACAGCAAACGGATATAGACGAGGCAAGACAAAGAGTAATCCCAGGGCAAGTGTAGGTCTGCGATCAGCGAACAATATCCAAAGGGCTTGACAATAGGGGTAATCCGGTAACACGAGCAGTAATCCAAACAGGGGCAAACAGAGTCCGAAAGGCAAGGCAAGGGTTAATCCAGGAAACACAGGTAAGAATAAAAACACGCAAGGCAAGACTATGACAACCACGTGGGCTCCGTAGAGTAGCTATCGCTTGGAGAGTGATAAACGCTAAACAATACTCAGCGATCACAGAGAGAAAGTCCAAGGCTTATAAAGAGTGTGTGATTGGGTGATAGTTATGTAAGGAATAATTGACTCCGGACCGTTGAATTATTAGAAAAATAATGCACACCCGAGGTGGTGATGCGGTCACAACGCGAAGCGCAGTGGCCGTTACACCTCGGGTGTGCATTATTTTTCTAATAATTCAACGGTCCGGAGTCAATTATTCCGCTTATACTACGGTTGCCACACTTCAACACATCGATGAGATGATATATTTCAAGGGATTCGTCCGGTTTTTGTACTTAAATCGCTATTGTGAGTAGGATTATTTCTTCCGCATTTCATCCAACGCCTCCCTTGCTAATTCCAAAACGTAATTTTAGACCTAGTAACGGAGGCTTGAGCCGTTGATAGCAGACTAATGCAGCTAATAACTAAATTATGAGAGAGAGAGAGATTGAGCGTGCGTGAATTAGCCTAACGTTACCTTTTCGAGTCTGTCTTTCATCAGTGTTCGGCAGCAGCGTCCCTACTAGTGAAACTTTAAGGTCATTTTCCTCAAGAACAGTGCCGTTGTTACCTCGCTTCGCTTGTGAGAAATGTCATGAGCTTTTAAGTTGCTAAACTATTTACTGACAAAGTCGTCAGAGCAGCGCTAACAACATTAGCGCGTATGTTTTCATGCGTGTAAACTGTGTGTGTCTGTGAGGGAGAGAGAGCGGGAGAAATAAGAGTATGCGCTTTATGTACATAATAAAACGCAATTTTGTGGCAAAACATGGAAATGATCTGTCGTTTTTATCCAATTGCTTACTATATTTATGTATTTGGCCAGTGTCTTGTTGGTTTTGGTTGTATTGCTGTTGTAAGACCTTTTGAAATAACTGAAATCATTTGGTGAAGTGATACAGAACTGTAATGCGGTCGAGAGCTGCCTGGAACTACGTTCGCCGTGCGTTTCCCTGAAAATAATTGCACACCTTAGAACGTTCATCAGCCAATCAAATTCAAGCATTCAACGGCCCCGTAGTATAATGTGTGATAGTTCTCAGCTGTGAGCGTGATTAGTGTAATCAGCTGTGTGTGTGTCGTCAGTGCAATGGATGATGGGAAATGCAGTCCAGTGTGCTCTGTGGTGTGAGAGTCAATATGATGGAGAGGCGACCTCTGGTGGCTATCGGGCGGAAGGCCACAGACCGGATTCGTGACAGTAGATCAATTTAAACTTGAGCTGTTTCATAATCATATTGTTCACATGTTTTGATTTACTATGGTTTTGTGCAGGTCAGTTGGAGATTGAGAAACCAGAATGACCCACACTGTCATACCCATGAACTCTCGTCACAGCTCCTGTTACGACGGTGACAAATGCTCCTGTGTCTGTTTATGTACAACAGGTGGAGGGATCTTCACCTCTTCAAGGACTTCAGGCTTTTCTGAAAGGCCAACCGAAAGCCCTCGGGGTGAGAAATGTCTTTTAATTGCAGTTTTTTATTTTATTTGTGCATGTCAGTGTGAGGTAAGAAATGTACATGAATAAATTCTGAAAAGGAGTGCTAGGCACATTAACAAAGCATACACAATTTTTATTGAAGAATGTGACTTATTGTCTTGTTGACATTGCAGGAAACACACCAGTATAAGATCAGGTTTATCATTTTCGGAGTAAAATAGTAAACTTTACAGTGAATCAGTCACAGAGAAGAATGTTTTAGGAGTTGCAAACGATCAAAAAAAGTAATAAACCAATCTTGCACACATATGAATTGTATTGCAATACAATGAGACATTCATAGTTCCACACCTGCAGAATAATTACAGCTGCCATAAACCTATATTGTATATTTCATATTGTTCCACTATATAAAAGACTCTCGTCGTACTCACACTTTCTGCGTTCTTCTTGTCCCTCACAGACGGTCCAGATAATGATCGGTGTGCTGACTCTCCTGTCTGCCATTGTGTCTAAAGTTTATGGAGAGCCTGACTTTTTCTATAATATTGTTCCTTTCTGGGAATCTCTCATCGTGAGAAACTATTATACAATTAAATGTTCTGTCTTTTACAACACAAGCTATATATTCCAATGTAAGCCTCAATTTTGTCCGTTCTCTCTCTTCTCAGTACATCATCACAGGCTCACTCTGCATTGCTGCAGAAAACAAAATTAATTCCCCCTCCAGTTTGTGTTTGGTATGTACTACACAACACTTTACTTTTAGGGGTCCAAGCACCGTGCTGGAAGTTCAAAAATAGTGTTCTGTTGTGTTTGTACGGATTTTCTGTGCTGGTTTATACTGATTTATTCTTCTTGTCTTTTTTTCTGCCCTAAAAGTATATGGGCATCAATGACCATAAACATTTTCCCCTTGAATTCTTAAACTTATATCTCTGTTTCAATTTCTGTAAGAGATGAACTTTCAGCTGTGGTCAAGTGTAGAGCAAATTTTAGATTTAAAGGCATAGTTCAACCAAAAATGAAAATTCTGTCATTAATTACTCACCCTCATGTCGTTCCAGACCCGTAAGACCTTCGTTCACCTTCAGAACACAATTTAAGATATTTTTGATGAAATCCGAGAGCTCTCTGTCCCTCCATAGACAGCAAGGGTACTACCACGATCAAGGCCATTATAGACGCATGTGCATTGCTTTCCTATGTATGTAAACAAGGTGAATCGCATGCACGTTCTACATTAGCAGCACCACGCGCATGCGTCGATAATGGCAGAGGGCTGTCCCGGAAGAGAAGAAATCGTTTAATAAAGTTATTTTTGTTTTCTTTGTGCACAAAGAGTATTCTCGTAGCTTCATAAAATTATGGTTAAACCACTGATGTCACATGGACCATTTTAACGACGTCCTTACTACGTTTCTGTGCCTTGATCGTGGTAGTACCCTTGCTGTCTGTGGAGGGTAAGAGAGCTCTCAGATTTAATCAAAGATATCTTAATTTGTGTTCTGAAGGTGAACGAAGGTCTTACGGGTTTGGAACGACATGAGGGTGAGTAATTAATGACAGGATTTTCATTTTTGGGTGAACTAACCCTTTAAATCCATGATCAAGTATCCATAGATATGCATAAATACAGGTGCATCTCAAAAAATTTGAATATCGTGAAAAAGTTAAACTTATTTCAAAAAGTGAAACTTTCATATATTATAGATTCATTACATGTAAAGTAAAACATTTCAAAAGTTTTTTTTGTTTTAATTTTGATGATTGGAGCTTACAGCTCATGAAAGTCAAAAATCCAGTATCTTAAAATATTCGAATATTTCCTAAGATCAATCAAAAAAAAGGATTTGCAAAACAAAAAAGTTCAAATTCTTTAAAGTATGTTCATTTATGCACTCAATACTTGGTCGGGGCTCCTTTAGCACAAACTCCAGCATCAGTGAGGAGTGGCATGGAAGCGATCAGCCTGTGGCTCTGCTGAGGCACTATTGAGCCTTCAGCTCGTCTGGATTGTTGGATCTACTGTTTCTCATCTTTCTCTTGAAAATATCCCATAGATTCCATATGGGGTTCAGGTCAGGCATGTTGGCTGGCCAATCAAGCACAGTAATATCATGCTCAGCAAACCACTTGGAAGTAGTTTTGGCACTGTGGGCAGGTGTTAAAGTCCTGCTGGAAAAGGAAATCAGCATCTCCATAAAGCTTGTCAGCAGATGGAAGTATAAAGTGCTCTAAAATCTCCTGGTAGACGGCTGCATTGACTTTGGACTTGATAAATCAGAATCAGAAAGAGCTTTATTGCCAAGTGTGTTTACACACACAAGGAATTTGTCTTGGTGTTAGGAGCTTCCAGTACAGAAAGTACAAACAGTGCAGACAACATGTAATTAAGGTAATAAAAAACACTAATAATGAAGAAAATAGACAATAATTAAGAATAACAATAGTAACTAGATAAAAAAGTTTGTCAAGACAAACTTTAGGTTGGCTTGAGAAAGCCTAGCCTGAAAGTTTAAAAGTAGTTGTAAAAGCTTGAAGTTTGAAAATTTAGATGGATGGATTACATCGATATTGTTGCTAGCATGTTTTTAGCATGATTATCTTGAAACAGTTTAAAAGTTTAGATAGATAGATAGATAGTTACACAGATAGATAGATAGACAGTTACACAGATGGATAGATATATAGATAGATAGATAGACAGTTACAGAGATAGATAGATGGATAGGCAGTTACACAGATAGATAGATAGACAGACAGACAGTTACAGATAGACACTTTCCAGAACATTTTCATTCACCATTCCTGGCTGGTGGAATAATCTTCCCACCCCTATCAGGAATGCTGATTTGCTAACAATTTTCAAGCGATGGCTGAAAACTCATGTTTTTCATCACTATTTGAAAAAAAAACCTTTTTCTCTTTCCTTTAATCTTTCCCTGTCTAGCTTGTACTTATTTGAACAATGCCTGAAATTTGGTTTTAAGAGCACTTTCTGTGTCTGTTTTACCTCTTTGAGATGAACTGCTTGATGTATTCCACAATTGTAAGTCACTTTGGATAAAAGCATCTGATAAATGAATAAATGTGAATGTAAACATAAATGTAAACTCAATCCACACTGAAAGCAGCTGAAATGCTTTATCCTAGTATGAATTAACATGTGATACTTAAGGTTTTCATTACATGTGAAAGAGTTTCCTCACTGAAAACAGCTATAAGGCTTTTCCACACTATGAGTTCTCATGTGTTTCATAAGGCTTCCTTTCTGTGTGAAACTCTTTCCACACTGAGAGCAGCTGAAAGGCTTTATCCCAGTATAAATTAACATGTGCTTCTTAAGGTCTGCTTTACGTGTGAAAGTGTTTCCACACTGAGAGCAGCTAAAAGGCTTTTCTGAAGAGTGAGTTACCAAATGATCCTTAAGGTGTCCTTTCTGTGTAAAACTCTTTCCACACTCAGAGCAGCTGAAAGACTTTATCCCAGTATGAATTAACATGTGAGTTTTAAAGTTTGTTTTACGAGTGAAAGTGTTTCCACACTGAGAGCAGCTGAAAGGCTTTTCTGAAGAGTGAATATGCAAATGATCCTTAAGATAACTTTTCCTGGTAAAACTCTTTCCACACTGAGTGCAGGTAAAAGGCTTTACTCCAGCATGAATTAACATGTGATTCTTAAGGTTTTTGTTACACGTGAAAGTTTTTCCGCACTGAGAGCAGCTGAAAGGATTTTCCTGACTATGAATTCTCATGTGTTTCATAAAGCTTCCTTCATATTTGTAAGCGATTCCACACCGAGAGCAGCTGAAAGGCTTTTTGACATCTGTTATTTGAATGCTGCAGCTCACTGATTTTTCTCCATTGACATCATGATCTTTCTGATGCTGATATTTCTCCTCCACCTCATTCAGATCTTGTCTTTCTTCTTTCACTTTCATCAGGCCTAAAATGAATAAATGAGAATCAATTGGTACATTTGGAAAAAGAAAAACATTTGTGTACTAGGGCTGCAACAATTGATTATTTCATAATTGATTAATCCAATGATTATTAGAATGATTAATCAACAAATCATTGATTATTTCACTGATTAATCAGTAGACATTGACTGATTATTTAGCCTTTGCAATTAGTTAAAACAGGGGTCTCCAACCGGCTCTCTCATGTCTCATATACAGTACATATATACACATATATTTATATATATATATATATATATATATATAAATAAATGGAGACGTGAGAGAAGAATGAACGGTATTCATGTGCTGTGTAAAATACTTCTCTGAGCATGTGCGCACTTTGGAAAACAGTGCAACAGCGAAAGACAACAAATCGAGTTGTCTTTCGCTATCTTCTTCTTGTGGTTTAAAATTGCTTAAAGGGTCATGAAACCCCCTGTTTCAGCACTGGTTAGTTCTCACCACAGTTTTAAAAAACGCTAAACAAGTGGGTGTGGTGCGGAGCGGAGGGGGAAGAGGGGAGACAGACATCGCAGACAGCTTCGGGTTCAGACAGTTTCATTTCACTCCCATCGAGTTAAAAACACAAATAAATGCACAGCCATTTGCACTTTGTATCGAAAACATATAGATGAACGCGCTGTTGCACCTCTTTTAAGTCTTATTCTGTGGCGTTTATATAAGGTATATAAAGCTGTAAAAACGGTTACACTCATTAAGTGAATGAATCGGTTTTGTGCCGAACTCTTATTACAAAGCAAAAATGCTCTCGGTTACTCACGTAACCTCGGTTCCCCGAAATGAGGGAACGAGACATTGCTATGGGAAATACATTTTCCTCGAATACTACTGAAGCCTTATTGAATCACGCCAGTGAAACTTGCCAATAGCGTTCAAGCGCGCAAAATAGGAGCGGGAATCCCACTCTATATAAGGCAGTGCTTGTACGTCATCCATTCAGAATCTTTGACTGAAGCAACTTGGCATTCTAAGATCCTGAGCTTGGTGACACGGCAATAAGAGCAATATCTCGTTCCCTCATTTCGGGGGAACCGAGGTTACGGGAGTAACCGAGAGCGTTCCCCCTCAATTCGGTCATTCTACATTGCTATGGGAACGTATAAAATCCCGACGTGTCACAGCGATGGAGCCTGGCTTGACTAAGTATGTCAAGTTTCACATTCGGAGCCGTAATGAGAGCGGCAATGATATTGGCGCTCTTAGTAAACACAGCTCAGGTCTACAGGACCTAGTCGAAACCATGTAAAAGTCAGGGGGGGCACGGCAACTAGATGACGCGTCACACCAGGGGCGGAGTTAACTCCAGTGAAACAGAGAATGTGAAATGGCGGCAGCTTCGGCGCTTTCACATATAGATTAGTTGAAATTGTTTAATTTCAATGAAATCATGTTATGATGCACGGCCATACCGGTATGATGGTGACCAAGTCCTAAAAGACGTGGTGAACTATATCATAACACTGTGATAAACTGATAGGGACAGCATTGAATTGGTGGTGCGTCAATACAGGGTGTATACGACCTAATCAAAACCACTGATACACATCTCAGATCATAGCTGAGGCTGAGTAGGCGCGTGCGCTGCTCGCACTGACAGCACATGCGAGGTAAGCGACGACACATCTAGGTTATAAAACCTCACGAAAGTGCTGGGTGACGACCAGCCTGCCGCCATACAAATGTCCTGAATAGATATGGCATTTGCCCAGGCCCACGAGGACACGAGTCCGCGGGTTGAGTGGGCCCGAACCCCTATAGGACATTCCACGCCCTTAGAGCTATAAGCCGAAGCAATTGCGTCGACGATCCAGTGTGACAGCCTTTGCTTGGACACAGGCAGTCCTTTTGTACGTCCACCAAAACATACAAATAGCTGCTCCGAGAGTCTGAACTGTCTAGAGCGCTCAATATAAGTACGCACCGCGCGTACAGGGCACAGTAGGAGTGTATTAAGCGGCTCCGTCCCAGTCGGTGTTTCGGGGCAGAAAGCAGATAGTGTTATGACTTGCTCTTTAAATGGAGTTGAAAGCACTTTAGGCACATAACCTTTTCTAGGCTTCAAGGTGAGTCTGCAATCACCTGGCCCGAATTCAATACACAAGTCGTCAATTGAAAGCGCCTGTAGGTCTCCAACTCGCTTAACAGAGGCCAGCGCAAGCAGGAGCGCTGTTTTGAGAGAGAGCGCTCGCAAGCTCGCTGTTTGTATGGGCTCGAACGGGGGTCCCGTGAGAGCGTCAAGCACAAGCGCCAAGTCCCAAGTGGGTAGAGTAGAAGGGCGAGGAGGGTTCAGCCTTTTTGCTCCTTTTAAAAACCGTATGATCAGGTAATTTCTGCCGATCGGGCGATTTTCGACATGCGCGTGAAAGGCTGTTATAGCAGCCACATAAATCGCTCTTGAAAGAAGACAAGGATTATTGGTATTGGGCAGCTGATTGGGTCTTCACCCCGCGATATGCACCAACTTGAAAAAACTCTCCATTTATGTGTGTAAAGACGCCTCGTGGAAGGAGCCCTAGCCTCAGAGATAGTATTCAACATGCGCTGAGGAAGTGCATCTGTTACTGGCAAGCTCCGTCGAGCGGCCAGACATGAAGGCTCCATGACTCCGGATTTGGGTGCTAAATCGTTCCTTGTGCTTGAGAGAGGAGGTCTCTCTTCAGTGGGATAGCCCACGGGGGGGCTACCAGCATCTCCACCAGTTCTGGGAACCACGGCTGATTGGGCCATTTCGGTGCCACTAACAGAACAAATTCCTTTTCCTCTCTGATTTTGCAAAGCACACGAGGCAGAAGTTTCACTGGAGGAAAGGCATACTTGCGTACTTTCGGCCAGCTGTGAGCTAGTGCATCCACTCCCAGGGGAGAGTGTGTCAGTGAATAAAACAGCGGGCAGTGAGTGTTCTCTGCTGATGCGAAGAGATCCACCTCCGCCCTGCCGAATACACTCCAAATCATTTTGACTGTCAGAGGGTGTAATCTCCACTCCCCGTGGATTACCCCGCCCCTCGACAGTAAGTCTCCGCCGTAGTTCAGGCGTCCGGGGACATGTACTGCCCGGATGGAGAGGAGGTGTCGATCTGCCCACAAAAGGAGGTATCTCGCCAGCTGCAGCAGTGGTCGTGAGTTCACACCGCCTTGGTGATTTATAAACGCTACTACTGTCTTGCTCTCCGTCCTGATGAGAACGTGACAGTGAAGAATGTCTGGGAGAAAGCACTCGAGCGCTAGCTGTACAGCACGGAGCTCCAGACAGTTTATGTGCCATGACTTCTCCGTTTCTGACCATGTCCCGAAGGCTGGTCTGCCATCGCATACGGCTCCCCAGCCCGTGCTCGATGCATCTGTCGTAACATTCTTTCTCCTGATCACTTGGCCAATATGAACACACCGGCGATACAGAGTCATATTGCTCCAAGGGGTCATCATATGCAAACAGTCGCGCGTCACTTTGGCCTCGTTTACACTGCCAGTTAAATGTGACTCAATTCCGATTTTTTGCTCATATGTGTCACAGATCAGATCTGTTATATGACAGTGTAAACAGGAAAAAAACGCATGCATTCGGATATAGCGAGATCGGATTCAGGCCTCATTCATATGTGGAAATAAATTGGATATAAATCGGATATGTGCCAATGCGACGGTCATGTAAATGGGCAGATCAGATTTTCTGAGGCATCGCGTTCTGTACGTCATTAAAACTTGACAATTTGGTACTTCTCCATGGTTTAATGACGTTATATGGGACCCATGCTGGCAAAATGAGTGTAAAATGCACACGGGCTGTTTTGAGCTACAGGCAAAAAAAAAAGTGAAAAATGGTTTTCACAAAAATTTGTTCATTAAGCCCTCGTTTAGCTATCCCAATGCTCCAAATAGTAATTAAATATCTAAAAGTATATTTAATTGTATATTTTCTGAGAGGATTACCTTTTCTCCGCTCGCTTCTCGCGCTGACTGTCATCTGAAGAGCGCGCTTAACGGCGCACAATCCCCATAAATACACAGAATTACAGTATTTCAGTATTCCCGCAATCATAATCTGTTCTGTCTTAAGTGAACGCTTGGGGAACAGATGGGGAAAAACATCTGGGCCCGTATTCATAAAGATTCTAAGAATCCTCTCAGAGAGCTCCTAATTTAGCTTAAAAATTTCTAGCTAGGAGTCTTAGCTTAAAAGTGATTCAGGACCAATCTGAGAGCAACTCTGAGCGAGGAAAAGACAAAAACTTTTATCTTAGTGAGGAGGCGGGGCTGACCCCGTTGCTAGCTATGACACAGTCTTTTGAAGACTGTGATTGGTTGGTTGTCCAAGAAGGAAGTAAGAGCGCTTTTAAGAGTAGGGTTTATTATAAGCCTTCACTTTGAAATTACAAGCATAATTTTTCCTGTTTTACCGTACTCTCTCTCTCTCTCTCGCGCGTGCACGCGCGCGCACGCACGCACACACACACACACACAGATTATATTCTTTATTTTTTATTTACCATGCTGTCATACTTAACATATTTTATAGAAAATGAACAGCGACACAACAAGGTTCTGAAAGTGCTGTAACAGACCCAAATCATCGCTGCTGCATAGTTGCATTTTTCCAGTTGCCAAATATGTTAATGTAGTTAATGTAGTGATTACGTCCATTTCTGGTGCTATGGCATTTCTGCGCAGTGTCAGGGATGTTAACATGTCTTTAATAAGGTCTGTCACAAACATGATCCCTGCACGATCTAATGTGTAGTGTCTTATTAACTCACTGTCATGCATTGTGTGCAACACATTTCTTCTCCCTCTTCATGTTTCATCCATTTTCTCCACTGCTAAAGAAACTCTTAAGCCTCTTAAAAGTCCTTGTCCGTACTCCTAACAATTTCGGACCTTAAGACCTCTTTTAAGGGTTAAGATGCTTTCTGAATTACTTTTTTCTTTACTAGGATTTTTTCTTTAAATTTAAGAGGAAACACCCACATTTCTAAGAATTTTCTTAGAATTTTGTTACTAGGAGCAACTCTTAGCACTAAGATTTTTCATGAATACGGGCCCTGATGTGTAACTTTTCATGATTTGTGCGTTACAGTAGGACATCTGTCTCAATGTTATCTATCAATAAAAGAAATAAGGGAATCACTCGTAGCACTTCATTGAACTGCTTTTTGTAGTTTTAATAATCAATTTATTTGTAATGAACACACTGAAGTGATTTTTACATTTGATAATTTGTTTTTCGTAGGCTATATGAATGCTTTTGTTTAGATGTAAAATGATAAAGGTAATGCATTATTTCTTTCTTTCTAGACTACTTATTCCTATACTGTTTTTTTTTTTTTTTTGCATCTGTTCTTAAATAATAGGAAAGATAAAATCAAAAAACAGCTATATTGTGATTATTAATATAGTAGCCTAATTATTAATAAGAAAAGAACTGGAGGAAAACAATCAACCTTGCTGATATCGACTTTAAACAGGTGTAGCAGTCTTTTTTTTTTTTTGTCCGATTCCAAAAAAATCATACATAATTTTGAAGGTCTTTTAATGGAGACTGAAAATAAAAATAACTAATTTTTCAAATTTGCTCGACTCGTTTTGTCAGCACAGGTCACATTATTCTCGGGAGGAAGCACGTGTGGAGGCGCTAAATGACAACGCCGCATGCGGGATGCTTCAGATGGTATGGCAAGTGTTAACACATGAATCGGATATGGGTCACAATTGAAAGAACGTGTAAACGGACAGCCAAAAAAATCGGATATAGGCAACAAATCGGAATTGAGCATCAAGACCTGCAGTGTAAACGAGGCCTTTGATGCGCAAGGTGCCCGTGTGCCATGCGTTCTGTGGCACCCGGCTCTTTAACCATAGCTGAAGCAGACGCATATGTAGGAGCCCTAGATTGCACACTGTCGAGGCAGCAGCCATCTGACCGAGCGTTCACTGAAAGCATTTTAGCGGGGGATAACGCCATAATTTGAAGACTGCGAGAGAACTGATACATTTTTGTGAGTGCTCCTCCGACAGACGCGCTCGCATTTTGATTGAGTTCAGCTCCACTCCTAAAAAGGAGAAGTTCTGGCTCGGTACCAGCATGCTCTTTTGCATATTTATAGTCAGCCCTAAGCTCTGAATATGAGCGAGAAGTCTGAACTTGTCGCTGAGCAGCGCGCTCTCTGATTGGGCTAAAACTAGCCAGTCGTTGAGATACGCGCATTCCGTTTTGCTTCAGAGGAGTGAGAGCAGCACCCATGCATTTCGTAAACATACGAGGGGCCAGACATAAGCCAAAGGGCAGGACCGTGAATTGGTACGCTATCCCCTCGAATGCAAATCTCAGGAAGCGCCTGTGGCGGGGGGCTACCTGAATGTGAAAATAAGCATCCTTTAAATCCACGGAGATACACCAATCTCCCGGTCTGATATGTGAGAGGATTTGTCTCAGCATAATAATTTTGAACGAACGCAATTCAGCGGCCTCAGGTCCAAGATTGGGCGGAGTCCGCCGTCTTTCCTTGGCACCAGAAAATAACGACTGTAGAAGCCGCTCTCGCGGTCTATGAGAGGCACTGCCTCTACAACGCGCTTTGCAAGGAGGTTGTGTATTTCCTCTTGCAGAACTGAGACATTCCGCTCCCGTACAGTGGACATTAACACACTGTTGAAACGGGGCGGTCTGCGGAAGAACTGAAGCGTGTAGCCATTCTTTATTGATTTCATAACCCACTCTGATACCCCTGGCAGTGCCTGCCACGCTTCTGTGAACTGTGACAGCGGGCGAGGCGGACTGCACACCGTGAGGGGTAACTCGCCATTGGGGGAGGCGGGGAGTTTAATACCACACAAGTGTGAGAGTGAGTGGGGAGAGGGGAGTGAAAGGAGGAAATTGCCCTGATATTGAGGTGAGTTTTGTGTGTGTTGTGTGTGTTTTTCAACTTTATTGCACTGCATAGTGGAGCAGTCAATAGTGGAGCAGTCTTGATCTCACCGCCGGCTCATGTTTGCGTCGAACAGCAGCAGAAGAGGCTTGTGGTCTTACCGCGCGCTGCGCTGAAAAGGAGCGGGAACGCGCAGGAGATTTTGCGGCAGCGCGCTTTGGCAGGAAGTGGCTAATGGTCTTCGACTGCTTCTGTGCTTCAACAAAGCGCTCCGTGAACGTTTCCACCGCCGCTCCGAAGAGACCTGAGGGATTCACGGGAGCGTCCAGAAGGGCCGTCTTCTCAGAGTCCTTCAACTTGGTCAGAGTCAGCCACAGGTGACGTTCTAGCACCACAAGATTCCCCATATTGCGGCCAATCGTTCGAGCCGTCACCTTCATCGCTCTGAGGGCCAGATCCGTGGTGCGTCGGAGCTCTTTGAACACTTCAGGGTCCGGCCCATCCTCATCCAGAGACTTGAGTAGCTTGGCCTGATACACCTCGTGAAAAATCTTAGTGCGAGTTGAGTAACAAAATTCTAAGAAAATTCTTAGAAATGTGGGTGTTTCCTCTTAAATTTAAAGAAAAGATCCTTCAGAAAGCATCTTAACCCTTAAAAGAGGTCTTAAGGTCCGAAATTGTTAGGTGTACGGACGAGGACTTTTAAGAGGTTTAAGAGTTTCTTAAGCAGTGGAGAAAATGGATGAAACATGAAGAGGGAGAAGAAATGTGTTGCACATTAACTACATTAACATATTTGGCAACTGGAAAAATGCAACTATGCAGCAGCGATGATTTGGGTCTGTTACAGCACTTTCAGAACCTTATTGTGTCGCTGTTCATTTCCTATAAAATACGTTAAGTATGACAGCATGGTAAATAAAAAATAAAGAATATAATGTGTGTGTGTGTGTGTGTGTGTGTGCGCGCGCGCGAGAGAGAGTACGGTAAAACAGGAAAAATTACGCTTGTAATTTCAAAGTGAAGGCTTATAATAAACCCTACTCTTAAAAGTGCTCTTACTTCCTTCTTGGACAACCAACCAATCACAGTCTTCAAAAGACTGTGTCATAGCTAGCAACGGGGTCAGCCCCGCCTCCTCACTAAAATAAAAGTTTTTGTCTTTTCCTCGCTCAGAGTTGCTCTCAGATTGGTCCTGAATCACTTTTAAGCTAAGACTCCTAGCTAGAAATTTTTAAGCTAAATTAGGAGCTCTCTGAGAGGATTCTTAGAATCTTTATGAATACGGGCCCTGGAGTATCGCCATCACGTGCAGTGCTGAAGCTGCCTGGCCCGCCGCAGAGAAAGCCTTGCCGGCGAGGTTTGCAGTGGCGCGGCAAGGTTTAGAGGGGAGAGACGCGATGTTTCTCACTCTTCAGTTCGCCGCGGCTGAAGGACAGAGATGGGCAGCGACGGCTTCTTCCACAGGGGGGAGTTTGACATACCCCACTTGGTCAGCTCCGTCCACAGAAGACAGGAGGGAGGATCCCGGATTATGCACCCAACTGGTGAGAGGCGCGTTCCACGACTTCTTTATCTCGTCGTGGACCTCGGGGGAAAAAGGGGCCGGGTCTCCGTGAAGCGTCTTTTCGGCCGCGATCCGACTGGAGGTACCACTCGTCCAGACGGCTTCTGGCCAGCTCGGCAAGAGGCGCCCACTCCAAACCGAGCTCATCCACTGCCTTGGACAGGATGCTTAGGAGCTCGACATCACTGTGATGGAGGTCCCCCGCATCGCTGCCGTGGGGCGCAGTGTAATCCAGCGGGCTGTTAGACCACTCCTCTCTCGCAGACGCTACCACCGAGATGGCATCATCCTCCTCTTCAGTGCCCTCCATGTCACCGAAAGACACCACATCTTGAGTGTC
Organism: Schizothorax lantsangensis; assembly: GCA_027422415.1. Taxonomy (NCBI): domain Eukaryota; kingdom Metazoa; phylum Chordata; class Actinopteri; order Cypriniformes; family Cyprinidae; genus Schizothorax; species Schizothorax lantsangensis. The sequence goes on along the minus strand of CM049851.1, from coordinate 33,197,738 downwards.
AGGGGAGGGGCGGAGATCAGCGGTCATGAAGCGCACTGGAAGGGGACCTGCAGCAGGGTGGTGAGGAGCGCGTGGACACTGAGCCGGCGCAGGATCAGGTGACGAGCCCGCGCCGGCTCAGTGTCCACGCGCTCCTCACCACCCTGCTGCAGGTCAGAAACTCGCGGCACTTTCCTCCTTGGATCAAAAGAGGCTGCAGAAGAAGAGCGCGGCAGAGCTGTTTGGGTGAGTTCATCGCCTTGGACGATGGCCACACGGAGCCTGAGAGTCTAGAGACTCATATCCCCGCAGTGGGGACAGTCCGACCCCCCCAAGCACTGCCTCTGCGTGGGCGCGACCCAGGCAGAAGATGCACGATTTTTGGCAATCAGAAGATTCGATTGGCTCCGCACAGGAGAGGCAATCGCGAGTCATCTTTGTCTGAATCCGAAGCTCACTGGAACACAGCAGGGGAAGAGAAGACGTGTCCGCTGCAGCGTGTAGATTACGGCGAGTAGTTCTTTCTTGAAATAGGCTTCTTGCTTCTCGTAGAAGGTTTGCTGAAGGAAAAAATTCTGAATGGATGACATACAAGCACTGCCTTATATAGAGTGGGATTCCCGCTCATATTTCGCGCGCTTGAACGCCATTGGCCAGTTTCACTGGCGTGATTCAATAAGGCTTCAGTAGTATTCGAGGAAAATGTATTTCCCATAGCAATGTAGAGTGACCGAATTGAAGGGGAACATACACTCTCCTTCGATCCATGAACGTTTCTCTCAGTTATTGTGCGCAATGTCATCTCACAATCTGATTTTCAACGGCTCTGGGTCTGTCACAGCAAATTAACACACGCTGTTGTGAATAATTAAGCAAAGCGTCTTTTCATAGGATAAGAACACGCAGTCTCATTAATAATTTAATAGACACCGTCGCGTCATCGATGTACTGTAGTCCATTGCCACGTCACAAATCGTGACGTCAACACAATGTAGATTTTAAACCCGGAAGATGAAAATAGCGCAAAAAAGCTTCAAATTAACCAGTTTTCTCCAACAGTTAAAACGATCGGATGCTAACATTGTCTTCTATGATGTGCAACACAAACATCTCTGCTAAAATCTCAGAAAAAGTAGTCTGTTGTTTCATGACCCTTTAAATGTGTAAATTGGCAAATTTATCTGTGAATCACATGTATGCTGAACTATGATGCCTGGTCTGTGCATATCACGGATCAACTGCGATCTGTTTAACCCCTAATAGCCTATAGATACGATGGATCAGAACAATCATTCGTGTACTAATTGAACATTTAATTTACATGAAATCATCAAATTGTTACTCCATAGCAATCTCATGTGTGACCCTGGACCACAAAACTAGTCATAAGGGTCAATTTTTCGAAATTGAGATTTACACATCATCTGAAAGCTGAATAAAGCTTTCCATTGATGTATGGTTTGTTATGATAGGACAATATTTGGCCGAGATACAACTATTTGTAAATCTGGAATCTGAGGGTGCAAAAAAATCTAAATACTGAGAAAATCGCCTTTAAAGTGGTCTAAATGAAGTTCTTAGCAAAGCATATTACTAATAAAAAAATAAGTTTTGATACATTTACAGTAGTAAATTTACAAAATATCTTCATGGAACATGATCTTTACTTAATATCCTAATGATTTTTGGCATAAAAGAAAAATCAATCATTTTGATCCATACAATGTATTGTTGGCTATTGCTATAAATATACCCCAGCGACTTAAGACTGGTTTTGTGCTCCAGGGTCACATATAACAAATGAAAATACAGAATAATTAGAGCAATAATTAACATAATAAATAACAGAGTGTCATATACACTTTCGTGCGACCCGGTGGTTGGGAACCTTAAAATGAGTTAAAATGTTCAGTTATACATATTCTAACATAAATATATGTATATAACTATAACAGTAATCACTTCAGCTTTTAAAAATCATATTATGTAATTACAATTATTATTCAATGAATTCATACAAATATATATTTAGATGACCGACAGAGAAACACTCTCATTCACCATTTAATTAGCTAGGCTACATGAAAAATTAACTGAATGACACATCATTCTGCCTAACATCTCCTTCTGTAAGTCATATGGATAAGAAACAAAATCAAGGTAAGTGATAAGTAGGGATGCAACGATACCATTTTTCAGAACCGATCCAATCCGATACTGAAGATTCGGAGTATCTGCCGATACCGATCTGATAAACACAATGTACTATATAGACGACTTCATTTTAATAAAATAAAAAATAAATATTTATATATACAGTATATATAATCATAATCTGTGACAAAAATACTATTATTAATTAGGTTAGTGGATAATTCAGCAGCAAAATATTCTCTAAAAAAAATCATGGGTGCACAATATATCTTTAATTCGAAATATTTAGTGAAACAACATTATTTATTGGGGAACAAATAAAAGTTCATAAATGTAGGCCTAAATCTGGTAAAATGTTACACATTGTTCTTTGTATTGTTGTAAAATACATTCAAGAAAAAAAAAGTAAATATATTTATTTAATATTTATATAAAATATATACTATAAAATTATAGCACAGTAATGAAGGCAGCAACATATGATATATAAGACAGAACAGTGCAGGAACACTTTATGGTGCTTTATGTTTTTGTGCCTTTCGTGGGGCTTAACAATAACACAGAATAGTATACGCACAATATCGGATTTAGGTCTCATCTGACCAATACCCAATCCGGCAGAAAACGCCAGTATTGGAGCCGATACCAATACTGAGTATCGGATTGATGCATCCCTGGTGATAAGACATTTTATTTTTGGATAAACTATTTTATTCACATCATAATCTCTTTTAAAATACCTTATAGGGTTATGATAATCAAAACAGTACTGAGCTAGATCAAGCTTTGATCTCTGCAAACCAAGCTATCACTTTAATTAATTCTTATATATTTTTTTCCCCACTAATAAAAAAGATTTTATCATTAGCTCCACACCGGAGAGCTGCTTTATTACAGAAAATCAAGTTGTAATTCTAACTGAAAGCGACACTGACTGCATAAAGTGCTATATAAATAAATGTGACATGATTGGACTTTACTGGAGTACAGAACTGCAGAGCTTGAGCAAACATCCTCATCGCTGTAATCAGATGTGTTCTTAACTGCTGCTTTCTCACCGCTGCCAGTTTTTGTTGTTTATTTCGTTATTGAGAGGAAAGCGCGCAGCAAATATTTACATATTCATCCAAACGCCACTCAGCAGCTTCAGGTTCGGCTGCGTTTGCTCTGAAGCTCTGTCTGCGCCACACTGGTCAAACCACATTATTGCAGGCTCTCATATGACATTAGGTCATATGAGATGAAACAAATACTTGACAACAAAAATATTTATCAACAATTTTTTTAGTGTCGACTTTGTCGATAATGTAGACTAATTATTTCAGCCCTATTGTGCACAGATGTTGTCAAAACTGTCCCTGTCCACACAGATTCATGAAAATGACTAAAAACACTGCATTATGCTGACAGGCCAGTAGATGGCGATGTCATTTGTAAAGAAACACTATGTTACTGCCGTCTACAGGGAATCTGCAGGTATCAGCACTTCAAATTTAATACTTTTAAAAGGGGTTATGACCTGCATTCATTATTATTATTTTATAATGTTCTTACATAGAAATAAATGATGATTTTAGTCTCTGATTTGAAAACTCTGTTTGACGGGGCGTGTCTGTGAGACTTCAATGTAAACGCCCACTGCTGTGACTGGCTAACATCTTTGCATAGGCAGTCTTACATGTGAAACAGTCTCAAATACTTTTACAATGTTTTTACAATTACAGCGGTCATGAAAAGTGTTAATTACAGCGTTGTATTTAGATCTACTCCCATCACATGAAAGGCTTCAGTGAAGAGCTCTGAGCAGATGACAGTCTGTTTGATCTCATCATCACATCTCGTTTTCTGCACTCTCACGAAATGCTTTTATCATAACTAACAGCAAACATGATGTAAATACTATAAAATGTTTAGCCTATTGTGTTGTGTAAGAGAACATTATAAAGAGAGTTTTTAGTGTCCAGATCAAGCGGCAACCTCCCGCTCCCTCTCGTGAAGCCAACACGGAAGTGACTAAAACTGCAATTCATCGACTGGCCGCTGGAGGCTGGCTCCAAAAGGGAGTCAGTCCCATAGACCTCCCATGTTAAAATGCCCAACTTTACAGCAGAAAAAAAATATGTTTACAGCCTGGTACAAAAAGTGGTCTATATAGCTAATTTTGCCCTTTGTGACAACTGTGAGGGGGGTGAATTTTTTTATAACTCATCCGTTTAAATTATATTAAGCCTTAAAGTTCTGCATAATTAAGGGCGTGGCCACTTGAGTGACAGGTGGATTGCTGCTCTGCTCCAGAGAGTGAAACACCAGCCTGAACACCAGCAGAGATAATGCTCCGAATGATTGTGAATTAAACATCTCCGATGACGTTCATTGCAATGGATTTGATCGACTTGCAAGAAAAGGAAGGAAACGGATTTAATTGCGAACAGTTATTGATTTTATGTGTGATACGCTGTCACGGCATTTGAGTCCTCACGTACTGAAGTGTGCAGCCCCAGACTGACAGCTGGCACTGAGTGAATAATCTGCATTATAAAAAAACACTTTAAAGATTATTTACGATTAAATATTGTTGCCAAGTTATCTAGTCATTAATGGACAGTAAATCAAAGGCAGAATACCGTATAACTCCAGGCTGGCACAGTATTGACGAACGAATGCAAACAAATGCAGAGAACCATAACTTACTTTATGGCGTTAAGTCTTTGCACTGCAGTCACTATAGAGGGGCGTTCTTTCAGCTCAGCTTCACCCACGTCCCGCCTTTTTGCCCATTTTCGATTATCCGGGAGTGACGCGCGGTGACGCGCTGCCAAGATGGCGGCGGTCTGCTCCGCCCACTTTAGGCTTCAAAAATGCTCTTCAGAAACCTACGAGTGACGTCACGGACACTACGTCCATTTTTTTTTTTACAGTTTATGAGTGCGACACGCAAGAGATGTGCTCTGGGGTTACATCATTTAGCCTATTCTTATTCTTTACAATCTTATTCGCGGTCTATAGCATTTTATAATTATTTGTACATTTAACTTAACCTGCTTTGTACCTTTATTATATAATAACTGGATCAAATGAGTGAATTCAGCTTTGAGAATGAAACCAACCTGTTTGTTCCTCAGTCTCTTCTTGTTTCAGACTGAATACTGCTTCAATCCTGAAGTCTTCACTCTCCTCTTTAATAATCTCCATCTTTATAACAGTGTGTCACGTGGATCTCAGTCGCTTCAGCAGGAGTTTTCTGTGTGTTTAAGATGAAGAGAACAATGAACAGAGAGCAAACCCAAACTAAATCTCTCCATCAGCTCCCTAGTTCAGTAGTCAGCACACTAGTTCAGTAGTCAGCACACTAGTAAGGGTCCCTAGTTCAGTAGTCAGCACACTAGTAAGGGAGTGAGAGTTAAATCATCTGATTAGACAAAAACACTCAAAACTAACGCTGCTAATTCATAAGAGCACAAGTTATACAGACAGTTCATATTTAGTTGAGATATATATACGGTAAATCAGAATTTGTAGATTATATACACTTAATTACACTAGCATGAGAAGATTTTCAGCTGGTTTGTAATAGTTGTGTTTGTTGTTCTCGCTGCATTTACACAGTTTTGTCCAGCAGGTGATCAGCGAGCAGAGATTCGAATCACTGAATCATCTGAGAAGCAACCGATTCAATCGAGTTACTGAATCATTTGAGAAGCAACTGATTCAATCGAGTTACTGAATCATTTGAGAAGCAACCGATTCAATCGAGTTACTGAATCATTTGAGAAGCAACTGATTCAATCGAGTCACTGAATCATTTGAGAAGCAACCGATTCAATAGAGTCACTGAATCTTTTCAGAAGCAACCGATTCAATCGAGTCTCAAAAAGCTCAGTTTCTCCGTCGCTCCTGCGTCCCATGTGCACACTATCTGCCCTAAATAGTATTGAAAATTACTAACATCACATAGAATTTAGGGTGGATAGTATGCACATTGGGATGCAGGATCAGTTTCTCCGTCGCTACTGAGAAGTGAGTTAATTAGTGTTGATGATAAACTGATTCATGAGCAGATGCGTTTACTCTCACAAAACAACGTCTAATAATGTTAGACAAAGCATTACAATGTTACATTCAATAGCAAATAATTAATCTTGTGTCGCTTAAAAACTATACAATTGACTGAACGGTTTCTATCAGTTCAAATACTTAAAAACACAGACCTTTCTTGAGCCGAATCACAACAGACGCGGGAGCGCGCGCAGCCCTATGACGTCACGCCGCCAGAGCAAAATAAAAGTCCTCTCTGCTCTTCAATAAAACATAAACATTGAGTTAATTATTAAAAATAAAACTGTGATTTCCAGGCCTAAAACAATCCTTTCTGCCCTTCAATAAACCCAGCTCAGTCACAATGAACAGCTTTCACACAAAGGCAGATTACAGCTGTTCTTACTGTATGATCAAACATATATTTAAGATGAAATATACATCTAATCATAACTATGCATTACTTATATAGCCTAATTATCAGTTATTTAAATCTAAATAATATAAATTTAACCTAAAACAGATTTGTTAGACACACTCTCACCAGATTTAATCTTAACTATATAGAATTAAATTTAATATCATTATTATCGTGATAAGATGAAACATAACATTTGAACACGTTTATAAGGCTGTTTGTGCTTTTTCACGTACATGAGGTTGTTTCTATCTTTGTTTTGTAAATTTAGAAGAAGTAGTACTACAGTTTTTGGTGAATCGTGATTTGTTTGTACAGATTTCACGCATGAACATGAGATGCAGTGTCTCTCACACAAGCAGCATGAACACAAAACCTGCCACAGATGACTAAAATATGAGCTGTACATCACTATCAAGACTGTTTATTTGCAGTGGTTCAGCAGAGATCAGAAAACAGTCTGCTCCAGACTTTGTGTTCATCAGACAGATGCTCTGTAATCAAACATCAGTTCTTCATTAACATGCCTTCAAGCATCAGATGCTCACAGTAAGTAAATAAAATTTATTCACTATCTGCACAAGGCTTGTTTTTTATGTTGCCTTTATTGTTTTTATATACAGACAGAATCCTTGTTTTTGCATATGTTTTATATCTGTACCTACTCAAATTCATTAACTCTGACACCGTTTGAAATGAAAACATCAGTCTCTGAGGTCTCCAAGTCAAGTCTCAAGTCTTGAGGTCAAGTCTAAGTCAAGTCTCAAGTCTTTAAAGCGGAGTCAAGTCACGTTCAGTCTTTGTTCTATTATTAGCAACAGTTATTTCAGCTAGACAGCTAAATCATGAAATACTGATTTCACGATATGATTTTCTCAACAAATAACTTTAACTAAATTTAAGACTTCATTTATTAATTGTCAGATAAAATGCGGCACATTTCTTTGTAAAATTGAATTACACAAATGTAAATAAAGGCTTTGTCTGTGCGCTTTTTCAATTTAAAATGAGAGGCAATTCAAATGAAATAAATCTCATATAAACAAACATGAGCAGTTTTTCAATTTAAAATGAGACTAAAGATTGTTAATTTCTTGAGCAGCAAAAACAAAATTTGACTTTAGTTTTGTGAAATTGAAGCAAAAACAAAATGACTTTAGTTTTGTGAAACTGAATCAATACATAAAACATCTGTAATGCAGATTCACTCTGAATGCCAGCGGGTGGCGCTTGAACATAAATGTATTGTTTCCTTGGTTAGTAAACAAACTCTCTGCCAGAACATCAATTAAAGCTGCGGTTATCCTAATATGTTTACGGAGGCAAGATGAAAAGAAAATACTATTTAAACTTTTTTTAAGACAGCCAGTTTCCCTCAGAGATACATTCATATTTATACCAAATACTCGTTTTTTACGAGTCTCACGAGTCACGAGTCCAAAGTCTCGAGTCTTTATTTATGCGACTTAAGTGCGACTCGAGTCCAAGTCGCAGACTCGAGTTTCCAACTCTGAAATGAAGATATCAAAACAACTGTAAAAATAATGCACAAGGCTTGTTTTTTCAGAATAATACTTTATTATTTTTATATACAGTACTGAAACTTTATTTTTTTATTTTTCATATGTTTTATATACTGTACCCACTTAAAGGAGATAAAGGTATAAGAACATCTGTAAATTATGCTAATTATTCCTTATTATACACTAATTTATCATATTATAAAAAAAGGTTTAAAATTTTGGTTTTTATAAGCTTCTTATTTTCTGATTTCATATTAGAAAGGGATTCGAAATATATTTAAGTTCAGTGTTACAAAAGGTAATATACAGTATGATGGTTTCTTTTGATTTTTTTTGACTTATGAATATAAAAATTTGCTATAAAAATTAACATTAATAATGTAATTTTAAGAAAATCTGAGAAATATGGTTTTGAAAACAAAGTAGATGTTCTAAATTAAGGGCTTTGTTTATTTTTATTTTTATATTTGTTATGTTTATGTTAAGTATGTTGAGTAAACCCAAAATGAAATAGGAAATGGGCAATAGAAAAACAAATGTTCAATATCTTCAAGTGATATGTTGCAAAAGGTACATTTATCAAACACTATGAATATATCTGTTAACAGCTGCATTTACAGGATAACATCTGTGAATAATTTTGTACTTATTTTACTTTATTAGCAAAACATATTTATATGGTAATATCCAAATGCTATGCCAAGGCATGCAATGAGGTCGAGTAATTTTGACGTACATGGATGATTGGATCCAAATGTTTGAGAGACCATTTACAAAAGGTTCAATATTTTGTAGGGCTGTATTAGTAATATTTACATTTGTGAATTTGTTTAAAATTATTATGCCACTGGGAAAAAGCCTTAATTACTTTGTTAAATTATTTTTTATTTACTAAAAACAAACAAACAAAAAAATATATTTTTTATTAAAATTAGGGTAACTGTATAATTGCCCATTCTTGTCAATAAGCTGGTTTCCAATTAATATGTTGTTCCCAATTTAAATTTTCCAAACACAACGATTTGCTATTATGAGTGCCATTGTTCCATATAAAAGATCTGCCTGGAGAAAATTAGGTTTTTTTTTTTACAGAAGTGGCCAGTAAAGTAATGATTGTTTGTGATAATTGGCCAAAGCAATAAGTTTGCCAGTTACAGTATATAAGCTTTTATTACCTTAATATTTTGACCTTTTTTTTTACATTTTATACTTAAAGGTATGCCCCAGTGACAGCTCTGTACCTTTTTATCTGAGAGTGTAGGAGCCTAATAAAATGTTAATTTTAAATGAAAATCTCAGAGGGCACTTATAAGCCTTTGCATCTTAGCTCTTCACATATTTGTAACCCATTTAAATGTAATAAACTCCAACACACTGTAAAAAATAAGTGTAATTTTAACTGTAAAATTTTGAAAAAAACGCTACTGAAAAATATGTTAACAGTGAGTTCCTGTACTATATACAGAGAAAAACTGTAAAAGATCTAACCAGACATTTCATGTAATTTTACAGTAAAATGCTGTTAATTGTACAGTTTTTAGAAGTAAAAATAACAAATCAATGTATAATTTACAGTCAAAAACTGTAAACTGATATTCCCAGAATTCCCTGCGTGACTCTCCACATTTGAAAGTATTTTGTTTAAATAATCATGTTTTTTAATAGTTTTTGTTATCAGTTATGTACATTTGGGTTTTATGTTACATCTTCTGTTGTTTAATGAAAGTTTATTGCATTATTTAAGTATCATGTGTGTTATTATGATGATGTTTTCACGTGGCTTTCTCTTTTACCTCCTGCATTATTATGGTGGTTGTCAGTATGTTAAAGGTACAAAACAGATTTTAATAGCAGTGTGTGTTGTTGAATGTAGTGGTTTACATTCAAATTTCCCTGTTTGTAAATTACACTTTAATACTGTAAATTTTACAGTTTTGTTATGTAAATGTGTTTACAGTTTTTCTGTATTTTTTACAAAATTATTCTGGCAACCGCAGCTGTCAGAATTATTTTGTAAAAACTACGGAATTTTTTACAGTGCACTTTTGGCCTGAACGTAGCAATAAAGTGCAAAATCCATATTATTGTAATTATGCCCATTGTGTATTTTCAATAACTTCCATACTTTGGTTTTATTGTTTTATTTAATTTCATGTACAATGTGTTGGTACCTATTACGTTTTCCTGCACTAGAACACCTTGTCAGCAAAAAATGTTCCTGTCTTTGTAAACACAGTTGACTATGAAGTTCACTTTATTTTTGATTCTCTAAATAATATCCCTTACAATAACTATACATACATATATATATACAGTATATATGTGTGTGTGTGTGTGTGTGTATTACTGTGTTTTTACTGTTGATTTACATTGCACTTTGTTGTCTTTACAATATTTGACAATAAAGCTAATTTTGAATCTTATGCAATTGCTCTGAATATTTAACTCTATATTGCACTATGCTTGTTTTGGAAATTATGCGTTTGGAACTCCTCATGTACATTACTCAAACCCTGCAACCTAAACCATTCAACACAAAGATTTTTAACTCTAGCAAAATTGCAGAATGACAGTTTCGTGGTTTTACAATGGTTTCGAGGACACGGCAAACAGTGCAGTGGTCAGACACTGAATCTGTTTACTGTGCTGATCATGCAAGCAAAAAAGCCAATCAGGACCCGGCATAAGGTTCGAGGCTAAGTATTTTCAGCAGTGATCACGCAGGTAGGCAGCCAGTGAGGACACAGGATTCAATGATGTTTCTAAAAAAAAAACTAAAAAAAAAACAGTTGCATCGCGTTCGGGGATTGACATTTAGGTGCACACAGAATGTTTGTTTTTTGCTCATTTTTTTTTGGCTTCTGTTTGAAACCCACTGGAGTTTTCTTCTAATTCAGTTGCGTCTTGATGGCAAAGTAAGTGTTTTGAGTTATTAATCCTTAGTATGAGAAAGCCCGGTCTCTTGAAAATGCGTATAAACAGTAGGCCTACGCCAAAAAAAAAAAAAAAAGAAAAGTCGTGGTATTGATACGCAAAAATGGACTTTGGCTTTTATCTACGGATACACATAGTCAAAGAGAAAGGGGTATGTTTATAATTTGGAATATCATTAAAATATTGCATGGGGCCAAATAAAAAAAAAAAAGAAAGAAATATGATATTGAATGAGGCCCTTTGTTTTTATGAAGTAAACATTGATTAAATCCTTCCAAAAATTAAAAAAAAAAAAACTTTATACTACAAATTTATTAGCTGTCCAATCTTTCAAACAATTTTTGCATATGTAATAATACAAGAAAATTGCTTGCTTCTCATTGTGAAATCCTTTTTCGGATATTCCGCAACTGCATTTTAATAAGTGTTGTTTAGGCTATTTCTTTTTTAAATTTTTTAAGCAGTGTATCCCACTAACTCGCAAAAGTTTTTTAACAAACCAAATATTTGGACCTTGTCAAAATAAAATAAAAATCGTTTATGTCGTGTTTTGCGGCATGTGTCATCCAAAATAAAGATTTAATTATTATATAGTCTAGTCTGTTTGCGCTGTGTTTCAAGAAAGAGACGTGCGCACTTTGAAGTACGCACTTTTGCACACAGTCAGCTTCTCCAGTGTTTTCCGCCAAAATAAAAGCTGAAGGGTTTATTGCACTATTCAATAAACCCGACAGTACAAAGCATTTTGTAGGAATAATGATTAAAATATTATTATAATTATTATTTAGTCTAACTGCACTGATAAAAATGCTGATTTTACAGGACAGTTTTTTTTCGAAAAAAATCAAAAGAAACACTGATTTACTTTAGTAACAATTTTTTTGTGTTACACATACATTTTACAGCAATAATTTGGTGTTTTATCATCCCAAGTTTAGAAAATGCTGAAATCCCGAAAAGGACAGGCAGTTTCAAGATCAGACCTCTGGGCTTTAGCTGGAGGTGTAAATGGTGTTGTACAAAATTTTCTGTTCAGTGAGATTTTACAAAAAGACACCTCGTCAAAGTCTGCAGTTTGGCACAAAACATATTTCACAGCAACACCTCAAAAAATAGAAAATGGTTATATGTAGTCTGGACCTTCAATAGAAGAAACGTCAGAAGAGCAGAGGCAAAAAGAAAAAGAAAGTTCTTGCAAGGCAGATGAAAGCACAGACAATAACATCGAAAGTGGTAATGAAGTATCCAGTGCGACTCAGAAAGAAAAAATTAAAGATTCTGTAGAGCCTGATCTTACAGACAAAAACACATTGAAAACGGACAATAAAAGTGACACAGAAAAGCCAGCAAGACAAATTACCTATGAGAGAAGGGGAGAAAAGGATTTACACAAGTCAGATGAAACGGATTCACAACATCTTGATTTTGAGGCAACTGATTCGGCAGAAAGTGAAACAGAAACAAAAAGTCACACAAAACAGCCAACCAGACTTTTGAGATCTAGGCAAAAGGAAGACACCAAGTCAGATGAAAAAGAATCAGAGGACAGTCATGTTGAGTCAAAGGACAGTGATTATGATATACCATACAGCATAAAAGGAGAGACTTCTGACAGTGAATGTGACACATTGGTTCAGAAGGACACAGAAAAAGACAGAAGTTTCACTGAGAAAAGCTATTTATCAAAGACAGAAAAAGAGAAAACATCTCTCCCGCTATCCAAGGCCAGAAGGACGGGGCATTGATGATGCCGGTTTTTGGGCGCCCGTTTACACCGCTAGGAGGCGGTCAAACCCGGGCCAGTCTCGGCCGATCAACACCGGAACCGGGAGGTCTTTCATTACTCCTACCTCCACTGGCCAGGATCCTGGAGCGGCGGCGATGGTAAAAAAGGTAACAAACAGGTGTAAAAGTGCGCTGGTGCAGTCTGTGCTCTCTTCCTCGGTCCTTGTGCAGGGTGCCCGCGCTCTATTTCGGCTGTCCGGTCACACGCTGCTATCTACGGGAGTAGAGAGATGAGAGAGTGGTTAGCTGCAGTCTTTCTGGAGGTCGAACTCAACAGTGGCGAGATCTGCTGGGCTTATAACGCCGCCGGCTGACGAGCTGCAGCTGGGACCGATCAGCCGGTAACGAGGAAGTGCAGGTGTTCTGCCTCCGTTTCCAGGGCGACGCTGATGAGATACCGGGACGCTCGTCACAATATATATATATATGTGTATATGTGTGTGTGTGTGTGTAAATTATATATATATAAATTCTCAGGTAAGATGATATAAAATTACAACAGCCTTTTGTCTGCGCCATTTCAATTTCTTTGCTTGCCTTCATCACTTTTGCTTTTATGCTAATGCACTAATGTAACTTGTTCCCTAAACTGAACAGCCAATCAGAGTTTTCTCTCTCACCATCGGTGTCATGTGATTCAGCATGCTCAGTGTTGACAGCTTGACTTTGGCCGAACTTCGTTTTGGTGTGTCAGAGCGCTTAAGATTCAACATGGTTCAGACATCTCAAGTCAAGGATGGGCCTGAGATTCACTGTGGGCAGCTGGAGCCTTCTCTACAGCACACTTTGCTAGTAAACACTCTACTCTGGACTGAAGGATGTGGGCTTTGTGGGCAGATGTGGTCCTGCACAGCTTTTCATTCCAGAGACCATGGGTAGGCAGTAGTGTTTAACGATATTCAACGTGCGAAAATGTCTGCTTTTTGTACCCTTTTCCATACCCACACAAAAGAATCAAAGAATCACGTAAAACCCTGTAAAGTTTGAGATTATTTGTGTCATTATAACAAAATACTGTGTATGGATGTAATATGTATGAAACTAATAAAACTACATTAAACAACATTAAATATTTTTCTCATCACTATTTCATTTCATTAATAATTTCATTAATAAGGGAATTTATTTCTCTAAAAAAAGCTTATTTCTGCTATTATAGGCTTGTCTTGTAAATGTAATTTAAAAGAAAACTAATGCAAATGTGATTGGCCACATTTACAAAATGCCACCGTCAATTTAGAGTAGTGATCATATACTGTATATTTGTGAAGACTGACGATGGAACAATACCCCCCACAAAAAAAAAAAAACTCAGCTTTTGCTTTTATTTCTCATCAAACAATACACAGAACAACAGTAAGCAAATGGGGCCAAGCAATAATAAAAACTAAAACCATCTCAAGATTAAAGTAGTTTAATAAAAAAAAAAAAAACACTTGTTAAATTTAGAGAAAAAAAGTCTACATAAAATGTTGAAAATAAACTCATTAAATTACAAGAAAAAAGTTGTTACATTTGTAATAGATTAGCCCTTTTACATTGTTTAATCTTTTATTTTGAATTTCAGCTTTAGGGAATCTTAAGATTTGATATTGATATGATCAATTGATATTAATCAAAACGTCCAACTTATACCTTATTTAACAATCGTCCAGCGAGTCGTTAAATTTCAGTATATCTAAGACATTCTGTTTATTTTCGTGGCCACGATATAATAATACAGAATTATTTAAGTAACTTTATGACAGTTATGAGCATAGGTAACGTAATCTGGGCAAAGTTTGATCTGAATATTACACAACAGAACACAGAACACTTCTCTATAAACCAAACAAGAGTTTATTTGCTATCTTACTAAAATACATGAACTAAGCTAAATAACACAAAACAAAATACATCATCATCATCAGCGGTCACTCGAAACGAGTATGACTGTCCTCTCTTTTGGGTCTACTTGTGGGACTTCAGATGGCTGTAGAGGCCAATCCGCGATCCGCATACTTTGGTGCAATGTGGACAGGAGAGAGTGGTAATTGTTGATAATGGTTGAGCCTTTTTTTCTTTCTCCTTGCGAAGCTGTCGCTTTATCTCTGCGGCTTGGCGGAGTTCTATTTCATGATTTGCTGCACCATCCTGCACGGATTTCTTCCAGGAACTTCTGTCCAGTGCAATGTGTTCCCAGTTGCTCGAAGTAATATGGAATTTCTTCAAAATGGCTTTAATGTTGTCCTTATAACGTTTCTTTTGTCCACCAGTTGCTCGACTACCTTCCTTCAGCTGGGAGTACAGGATCTGTTTGGGGAGACGTGTATTGGGCATGCGGATGACATGGCCCGTCCATCAAAGTTGATACTGCATTATAGTAGTGGTGATGCTGGTCATGTTGGCTTCCTCCAAGATGCTGATGTTAGTGCGTCTGTCCTTCCAGCTGATCCTCAGAATCTTTCGTAAGGATCTTTGATGGTATTGTTCCATTGCTCTCAGATGCTTGCTGTAGGTGGTCCATGACTCAGCTCCATACAGCAGGGTGGGGAGGACAACAGCTCTGTAGACCAGAAGTTTTGTTTGGGTTGATAAGTCTCGATCTTCGAAGACTCTTCTCCTGAGTCTGGCGTAGGCTCCACTGGCACAACTCAGGCGATGGTTAACCTCAGAGTCTATGTCAGCTTTTGAGGAAAGAATGCTGCCGAGGTAAGGGAAGTGGTCCACGTATTCAAGAGTGGTATTATCCACTTTTATGTTTGGCTGGATGGCTAGCTGGTTAGGTGGAGATTGATGTAGGACCTGGGTCTTCTTAATGTTTAATTTTAGACCCAGGGCTCTGTACGCCTTGGCAAAAGCATTCAGAATGCCCTGGAGGTCTTCTGCGGAGTGTGCGGCGATAACATTATCGTCCGCGTACTGTAACTGTGTAATTGTGGTGCAGTTGACTTTACTCTTGGCCTTAAACCTGTTAAGGTTGAAGAGTCTGCCATCAGTTCTGTACATGATTGGAATCCCCTGTGGCAGCTCTTCACCAATGAGGTGGAGTATGGCTGCAATGAAAATGGCAAACAGTGTGGGTGCAATGACGCATCCCTGTTTGACCCCTGTTTCCACTATAAAAGGCTCAGACTTGGAGCCGCCATTGCTAAGCACTGTGACTGCCATGCCATCATATAGAAGCCTCAGTATTCTGATATACTTGTCATGACAGCCGTACCTTGATAGTATACTCCACAGGGCCTGGCGGTCTACCATGTCAAAAGCCTTTGTCAGGTCTATAAAAGCCATATACAAAGGTTGCCTTTGTTCACAGCATTTTTCTTGGAGTTGCCGTGCTGTGAATATCATGTCTGCTGTACCTCTGGATGGGCGGAAGCCACATTGTGATTCTGGGAGTACTTCTTCAGACAGTGGTAGTAGTCGGTTTGCAAGAACACGAGCAAGAACTTTGCCTGTTGTTGACAGGAGCGAGATGCCCCTGTGATTTCCACATTCAGCCTTGTCCCCCTTCTTAAATATGGTCACTATTAGAGCATCCCTGAGCTCTGAGGGAAGTTTTTCTTTTTCCCAGACTTTGAGGAGTAGGGCATGGATGTGGTACAGGAGCTCTAATCCACCTTCCTTTAGGATCTCGGCTGGAATCCCATCCGGACCGGCGACCTTGTTGTTCTTAAGGCTCCTGATGGCGTCTTGAACCTCTATTATAGTTGGAGGTTACCCCATGTCTTCTCTGATGGGACCCTGGGGGATATGTTTGGTAATGTCAATTTCAATTGAGCTGTCACTGTTGAGGAGATCTTGGAAATACTATTTCCATCGGGCATTAATGGACTCATTGTCCTTCAGCAATTCCTGACCGTCCTTTGAGCGCAGAGGGTGTTGGCCACGATAGCTTGGACCATAGACAGCCTTGGTAGCACTGAAAAAGCCCCTGGTATCACCGGAGTCTGCCAGTCTCTGGATTTCAAGAGCCCTTTCTGTCCACCAAGAGTTTTTTAGCTCCCTTACCCGTCTTTGGACATCTGCCTTGGCTCTGGAGTGAGCCAGCCTTTTGGCCTTGCAAGTTACATCATTTTGCCAGGCACAGAAGGCTTTCCTTTTCTTGGAGATGAGTTGTTCTATTTCTATGTCATTCTCATCAAACCAGTCCTGGTGTTTTCTGGACTTGTACCCAAGAATGGTTTTGCAAGTATCAAGGATGGTAGACATTAACCCTCTGGGGTCTGAGGTGATTTGGGGGCCCTTGAGATGTTTTGACATGCCCTGATATTTGTGCTTATTTCAGCTACTTATAACATACTAATGACCAACATGTATTTGTTTTTGTATTCAGCACAAACTTTGCTACAATATTATGTGACCAAGATGGATGTACATGTTTGTATTTTTTTAGAAAAAAATTATTATGCGTGGTTAGTAAGTTTTGGGGGAAAAAATGTAGCTGAAATAAGGCCATAAAACCCACACTAAATAGTCCTGAATAAGACTTTAGAGTAATCAGTCTTGTAGGCTAGAATATTTACTTCACAATTAAGTGAGAATCATTCTGCTTACTCATTTACAGAAAACAATATATTGATTAAATTTTTTTAAGACATGTTTTGTGATTGAAAGCCTATATGCGAGGGAGTGACAATGTCCTTGAATATTAAGTGATTCTCACCTGAGACACAAAGGGCCCTCCCCTAAAGGCTGCTAATGGCCCATCAGTGTGACTGACTTTGAGGCAGGTAAGAGAGAATGTGAGGAGATTGAACAAAAGTTTTTTTTTTAATTATTTGTATTTTATTTACAACACCGTATAATCAAAACATACATAATGAAGGTCAAAGACACATTATTGTGCACACTGATCTAACCACAGAGATGTGAACAGACTTTGAGTCATTCCTGCAACAGATTCTGTTCAACAAGTGACACAAGTAAATCATGCCTGATATTTACGTGTGTTATTTGAGTGTTTCTGCTACTTTCCATGGATTCAAGAAGAAAAAAAAACATAATCAGTGGTCAAGGAGCTTGTTTTACCATATAATATCAGTGTAGTTGGACATCTGATGTTGGTACAGCACTCTCAGAGGAAAACAGTTTGAAGAAAGTCATCAGGCTTCATCTGTGGTGCAGGTATCTGATTCAATAAAATACAAACAACCAAAAAAACATTTGTGAGCATGTTAATATCAGGAGCATCTTTTTATATATATGTTTTATAGACTCACGCATGCTTTGTACTATCGTAAACAAAAAAATACATTTTATATCTGAGAAACTAATTATTATTGTTTAGAAAAAAACAACTATGATTTTGTAGTCATATAGCCTAGTATGTATGATTTTATAGTAGCTGTTATGATTTCGTATCCATAGACTCACGCATGCTTTGTACTATCGTAAACAAAAAAATACATTTTTTTTTTTTTTTATATCTGAGAAACTAATTATTATCGTTTAGCACGCTATTAAATCCATTTGTGAACATTAAACATTTTTCTAAACATTGTAGCATTCATCATGTTGTCGTTTGGGAAAAAAATAAACGCGTTCAAGTTTGAGTCACAATAACACGTTAACTAATGCAAAAAAAGAAACATTACTTACTCATCAGATCGCTCTTCTCTTCTGGATGAACTCTTGCTCTTATTTTGAGGCAAATCCAGCTTTTATTCAGTGTGTCTTCTTCCAGAAACGAGCAGTAATGTTAGCCGCGAGGAACGATCAGACTTTGTTTATGTTGGGCGTTTCCTTGAGCACGCGGCTCACGTGGTTATTTACATATGAACGCGAGGGGGCGGGATCGCATTAGAAATAATGAGTTAGACGGGACAGACTGAACATCGTGTTGGTTTCATACGGATTACTTCATCACAGAATGTTTGTTTTCGATAAGACTTACTTCATTTCAAAGTAGACACTTCCAGCTTTCTATAGATATAACTCCCATGTCTGTGTGTTAAGTTTCCGCTGAGTTACAGTTCATTATAGTGACGTTTTTCGAAGAGCAGCTCGCGGAGATGGAGAAGACAAAGAGCGCATCCTGTTTGTTTTCTTTTTTTTTTCCAAAACCACAAAGTTTTGTTGTATTCGTGAGTGTACACAAAAAAAAATAGACACTTCAAAGTTTCAATTGATGTATAACACTTATCTGTACGACCAAAATCGACAGAGTATTTTTAATGTCTTTTGCACTGGTCTTAAAAAAAACGAGTTGGTATCGCCGGCGATACAGCCGTCCCCTTAGGGTTAACAGACTCCAGTGCCCTTCGATGTCATCAGGGTATTCTTGTTGAAGGCTTTCCCCTAGAGAGGCCTGAAGTTGCTGCTGGGTGGCAGTTTCATCAAGGCTGTCAAGGTTCAGTTTTTGTCGGATCTGATTTTTTTGAATTCTCCTCTTCCTCATGAGTTGGATTGACATTGTGGAGCGGATGAGGCGATGATCTGTCCAGCAGTCATCCGCACCAACCATGGCCCTTGTGATGTTCAGGTCACGGCCATCCCTGGCTTGTACAATGACATAGTCAATGAGGTGCCACTGTTTGGAGCGGGGATGTCTCCAAGATGCCTTAAATTTGTTTTTCTGACGAAAGAAAGTATTAGTGATGATGAGATCATGTTTAACACAATTGCTGAGAAGCATAACTCCACTAGTATTGTTGTTTCCGATGCCTTCCTTTCCTATAGTGCCCTTCCAGAGGTGTTGATCCCTGCCAACCCTGGCATTGAAATCTCCAAGAAGAATAATCTTATCTTCCTTGGGGATTCTCGACAGTGTCTCGTCTAAGCAGGCATAGAAGGTCTCTTTTACTTCCTCTTCAGAGTCTAAAGTAGGGACGTAGGCGCTCACAACTGTTGCTATCTGGTTGTTGGCAAGCACCAAACGGATGGTCATGAGCCGCTCACTAATCCCCACAGGAAGTTCATAGAGGTTGGTGATAAGCTGGTTCCTAATGGCAATTCCAACACCATGGATCCTGGGCTCATCAGCAGCTTTTCCTTTCCAAAAGAAAGTGTAGCCACCCTTCTCCTCTTTCAGTTGCCCTTCGTCTGCTAGCCGGGTTTCAGAGAGGGCGGCTAGGTCAATCCGGTATCTTCTCAGTTCTCTAGCGATGATTGCGGTTCTCCTCTCCGGTCTATCACTGGTTGCACTATCCATCAGTGTGCGCACATTCCAGGCTCCAAAGTTCATAGTTTTGTGTTTCTGACCGCAAATGGTGATCCCTCTGGACGTGGTAATCCAGTCAGGAGGTTTGAGGCAGGCTATTTTTAGGGCACCTTTTCTAGCCCCTTCCCCACGTGGGGTGAGCAGAGTGGATCCTAAAGAGGGCTGCTCAGTCGTGGGTGCAGCTGCCGAAGGACTCTTTCTGCCTCATTCCAAGAGCCCAGCGACTGAGTCTAACACTCACCGCCTAATGTGTCAGTTTATGACTAGGGGCTTCCAGATCTCACAATCCTGCCCCCGTCGCCACTCTCTGGTCGCCATAGGACTTTGACCAGGATGTTAAGGTGGTTTCCCAAGGAGGACGCCTGTGCGTGATTTTGTTTAACGTGGGGAGACTGGTGCACAGACAGTCACCACACGATCCTTGACAGAAAGGGGTCAGAATCCAGTGGCATGGGGTCCAAGACGACTGGGGGCCCCTTTCTGCTGCAGCCTTCATCCGCCTTCCCAGCCGTTGTGATGCTACCGTAAGCCATCATCCTCCGCCTGTACCGCCGTTGAGGTCTTGGTTGGATTGCTCTTTGTCAGGGAGCCTCCCCCTTGACCTTACCGCCATGGGTGACCCTACCAGGAGCATAGCTCCAGACGGTATCGCTCTTGGGATCACAGGACCACGCAAGCCTCTCCACCACGACAAGGTGGCAATCCCCGGAGAGGATAAAGAGATAAATACTTTAGAGATAAATACGACCAGTTCCAGCGGAATAGAGGTTGGTTGATACTTGCTTTAAGTTGAGTTGATCGCTGATCTGTTGTTTCGTTTCCTGGCATGAGGGAATCCCGCGCGTCGTTGCGTGACGTCACTCTGGGGATGCCCTTCATGGTTGTTTGGCTGCTCGGTGCTGTCTGACGCTCGAAGTTCTTCCTTGAGTTCCTTTCGCGTAGCTTCAGACTTTCAAGGGTTTCTTCAGAGATTTGACTAAGTGTTGGTTCAATGTTCAAGACTCAGCCAGATGTTAATGGCTGAGGACTCTTTTGGAGCAACTCCAAGTTTGTGCGATTTGCAAGCAGAGCCAGAGAGAGAGAGCAGCAGCCCTTGTGTCCAACTTTAACGGACTGATTGCAGTACGCCCACCAGAGAGCTTCTTCCAATCAAATTGTTCCTGTGGGCGGAGCCCCGCCCTTCTTTCTGTGCATACATTATCTGCCTATTTATGTTGTCACATGAAGAAACTATCTTTTAACACGTTCTAATCACACATTATTATACTCAATATTAACTTTCCATGCACACCAAATTCTTGCATTTGTCCTGACCGTTAATATGAAACCAAATATCAGGTATTTGACATACATTAATAGCTTTCCTGCTAAAACAAACAAAAAGGGTTCAAATTAAAGATTAGAAATAACACATCATGCATATGATACTAAAAGGTCTAGTAGTTCCTGTACAGGAGAAAATTATACCTCAAAAGATTACAAAAATACCATAGATTCCAATAACACAGCAAGCTTATAAATGACAAAATACACATTGATATATTTGGTCTCTTGAGAATATTGCTTTAATAGCACAGTAGCTATTATTAATTGTCTTTCTGGAACACTTTATAAAAGTTTTGAGACCTTTTAGCAAAGTCAATAAAAGTTTGGGTGTTGTTCTTTGTTCAAGAAGGGTAAAAGAGAGCACATTCCTTCGAAGGGGGAACGAAGATGAGAGGTCCTGAGAACATTATGTTGTTTAGACCTGTTGAGCTTCTGCGTCAACATATATCTGTCTCGTTTGTTGATTAAATAATAAATTTAGGCGTTAAACGATCATCCCAGACCATGTCCAGATAGGGAGGTTTTTTTTCGTCCTGTTTCGGTCGAGTTATGGTCAAGTGATAAGAACCAAGTGAAGTCCTGTTTTAAACCACATTCACGATGTTCTCCTCCAGTTTCTCCTGGTTTTTAACAAAGTCTCTTCAGATAATGAGGTTTTATGGCAGGAAATCGGAACTCAGGAATGTGCTCGCCATTATGGCATGTGTGTGCGTTCTACCTTCCCCCAAGGCATTACACATTCAAGGAAAAAAACTCGTAAAATTTTGAGAAAAAAGTCGAACTAAAATACAGAGAATAAACACACTCGTGTCATGTTCATTTCATCTCGTTGGACAGCACTGCAGATGCTTTTTTTAGACACTGTCCATCAAGATGAAATGAACATGGCACGAGTGTGTTTATTCTCCGCATTTAAAAATTTAACAACTTTGACCTCAAGATGTTTTTATATATATTATTATTACTTGGCCCTAATCAGGGCTCGACAGTGTGAGCATTTCACTCGCATTTGCGACTAAAAATAGATGTGTGCGAACTGGAAAATTGAATTAGGAGCACGAGTGCGAATACAATACAAAATACAAAACAGCCTAACTTATACAGTAGCCAATAACAAACGTATTAATTTATTCAGTTTATTTATGGAAAATTTGTGATACAGCCTCATATGATTACTGAACTTTAAAAAGGCAACGGTTTAATTTAAATGAGCACAGATGAGAAGAAAAGCGGAGCGAGTGAAAGAAGACGCGCTGAATGACGCACATTCGCCACTAGAGGGCGCTGGCGTTACCCCGGTAACCCTGTAAACAAAGCAGCTGGCTACTTTCCTAACTGTGTAAATAATGTTTCACAGTCATTTAGATATTTATATTCGCTTTAGTCTTCACAATAGCATCAAATAATTCTTACTTAAAGACTTAATGAGCTATTTATTTTCAAAAAAAATTCTAACCTGTTAACCAGCACCCCCCATATTGGGAATCACAGCTGAAAATGACTGGTTTTTTTCTAGGCTTGATTGTGTTTATGGGGTGCAGTCTAGCATGTGTTCATGCTTGTTTTTTTTAAAAACGCATTATTTTTCACATAATTTACCTTTATTCCACACCTCTCTGTCCCTTCTCTGACAAACGCCTCGATTTATTTCCTGGTTTATGAAGCCCCTCCCTCGATGGGCTGAGATTGGTTAGCTGGCTCAGTGTGTTGTGATTCGCTAAACCACCAGTATGCGTCTGAACGTCCCGCCCCTCACCTCAGTGGCATGCGCTCCGGTTGAATTGTAAACAGTGGCGTTGTCTATAATGCTTATCAATTTGAGCTCGATTGAGACCCAGAGGATATTAGTGAAGATGATCGTGCAGAACCTGTGCAAGCACGGCTCTTAATGGTATGTTTGGTTGTTGTTGTCTCATACTTTTAAATACGCTGCTATTTGTAAGTGCTACTGCTTCTGTTAGCTTTTAATATACGGTTTTATCCTGATTAAAGCTTTAATACAGCACAGCAACCGCACGCGTGTCCATTTATAATGCTTCTCATTGCTGTGTGAAAATAAGTGTATAATTGGAACAGTTTGTTGGAGCTTATTTGACGATCTGAATGAGAGAGAGAGAGAGAGAGAGAGAGAGAGATGCAGAGCAGGGCGACAGAGTAACAGTATTAAGAACTGCTGCTTTAATGATTTTGAAACTTGAGAATCCATTAGAATCGTTAGAAGACAGAATCGCGATTCATATGAATAGATTGTTACCTGCATCCCTAGTTTTCTCTTCCTCTTCTCTAAAGCAGCACATGGCCTCGCCCCCTTTGCTGCGTGTTCCCGGGGGCGGGGTTTATCTGGGTCTGTGACGTATCAAACCCGGGAAGTAACTCGTTGTAGTCCCTTACCTGTCGTTTTTGTAGGCATTAAACTGCCAGAATTTTAAAAGACAATATCTCCGTTTGCATTGAACTTTCAGCGCTGCAACTCTGCAGATATTGTTTATGCTCAAACAGCAACATTACACACTAACTAATGTTAAAAAAGTGAAATCGCAATCAACCACCCCTTTAAAATGGTAACAGCTCCTGACTTCAGTGTGCCACACACACAATTTTGGTGTCTTTGGAAAGAAGACCCTTTGGCCTTTACTATCCATCATCCAGAGTTGATAATGCTCAAAAATATAAAAAGTTATAGACACTGAAGTGCCTTGATAAAAATTGTACCACACTGAATTTTTTTTTTATTTCATATAAAAATACATGAAATCAGCCCTGAAGCAATCCAGAAAAGTAATGGGTTGAAAGTCACATGTCTCATGAGTTTATATTTCAAATCTGAAGAAGATACCATGAAAAATGAGATTGCTGCAACATTTTTCTAGCCCACCATTCATACAGATGGTAATCATACAGATGGCCCATATTGTCAATAATCACATTATAATGGCCTTTTATATAGACTGCATTCACACTGATATCTGTGAAAATATTTACCAAATTATTGAAGGGTTCTACTACAAACTATTTAGTCTTTATACATGCCACTGCAGTTTTTCAATTATAAAACAGTATACAGAATCTTAGACATCGTATCAGTGATTTATTTGAGAAAATAAATTAGAACTAGAAAAATACAATAATAATTTTTGAGTGATGAAAAAAAAACAATAATAATAAAAAAAAATAACTTAAGTACATACTGATTTCCTGACATACAGATAGATGCTCCTGCTCATACATTAGTAATCACTTGCTGACGATCATTCATACATATGCTAATCATATAGATGGCCGCCCAATATAGTCAATAATCACATTATAATGGCCTTTTATATAGACTGCATTCACACTGATATCTGTGAACAGTCAGTAATTACATGCTGATTATCAGCCATACGGATGTTAATCACACAGATACAGGCACATTACCCACCCACAAAACACGCAAACATATATGAAAAATGTTGAAGAAGAAAAAAAAAGAAAGTTATCTGTGCTAAAAAGATCGCTAAGTTACGCCCCCATCAGATGACAGGTGCGTCACAGCGTGTGTCACGCGCCGTCGCGAGGGAGCGCCAGAATTCAAATAAACAATCTTCCGTGTATCTTTGACTTTTTTTTTTTTTGGATGATTTCATTCTGTTTGGGACATTGTCTGCTACAAAATCATGCTGTTTTTTTACCACCAAGACGCTGTTTTTGAGCGTAATTTGTTTCATAACGGACACAAACAATAACTCTCCCTGAAGAGATGAGACGTAAACAAAGGAATAACGATCCAAATTACAACGTTGTTGTTTCTTTGGACTAAAAGTGCTCGATGGAATGTTGTTCAGTGGACCCTTATCTCTAAAAAATTTAGCAAATACATTCCGTATAAGCTTTCTATCGAAAAACAGCGATCTGTCGTCGATGCTTGAGGCTTAGACCTTCAAAATGATATATAGTTTGTCAAGATTCATTTTGTCCTGTTTTACTTTATCTGTTTGAAAACAATGACGTGTGCAAACAATGAGCTTTCAGTGCGCTGGCGTCCTGGTGCGGGTTAACAGGTTAAACATGGCCTATCCACTGATCTATAATAGAGAACAGTGGGCCTATTTATATATCAACGACTGATTCGTTATTATTGTTCAGTAACACAGGTTCCATTAGTTAACATGAAAAAACAATGACTGCATTTATTAATAATGCTCATCTTAATTTTAACTTTTAATAATACATTATAAAATCAAAAGTTGTCTGTTAATATAATTCAATGGAGCTAACATTAACTAACATAGTTGTATTTTTTATTAATCAACATTAACAAAGAATATTAACTACTGCAACAAGTAGCTATTGCACATTGTTAACATTAACCTGCTTTAACTAATGTTAACAAATGGGACCTTATTGTAAAGTGTTACCTATTGTTCTATCATTCATTTGAACAATCTTTTGCACTCTAATCTTGAAACACTTGTTTACTTTATATTTTTGTGTATTTTTTATTAAAGTCTTTTAGTAAATGATCTTTAATAAAGATATTTAACCTGTTAGGAGGACAACACTTTTTTTCACTTAGAAATTATATATTGTGATTTAAAAAAAAAAAAAAACATACCGTGACAAAAGCTTCAATGACTATTGTAAAAAGGTGAAACCGTCACATACCTAATGTACATACAGTTTAATAGGACTATAACTAATTACATAATTAGCCTATTAAATAGTGTCTGAAGTAAAATTATTTAAAAACCTTGTGTACTTTCTGTATTCTGATAAAATAAATAATTGTGCTTGTAAATGTCTCTTTATATCCCCTTATAAAGCTAAAACGCCTAATTTGAAAAATTTGCATTGCGCCCCTACATTTTTTTAATGCGCTCCTAAATTTTTTGACTTAGGAGCACATGTGCTCCTTGGGAAAAAGGTAAGCGTCAAGCCCTGCTAATCCTCTTCTGTAAAAAAACCTAAATGAATTCTATTTTAAATACAATTAAATAAAATGTACTTCACTTAAAAAGCCTTGAAAAACCTATGATTTTTTTTATTATTGTTCCTCAAAACCTCAAAAAGCAGAAGATGGAGTTTTTTAACCAAAGGGAAATACAAATGAATAATTTACAATTCACAATTTACAAATTAATAACAAGCAATTCATTAATGGGGCAATTATATGAGAAAGTTTCAAACATTGTCCAAAACAGTACATGTTAGAACATGGAGGGATATAAGAAATAGTGAAAGCATATACGATTTGCATAGAAGCAGGATGCAGTGCTCACGGAAGAGTTTAGCATTGGTAAACATGACTGAACATCTGATTTGTTTAACAAACAAGGTGTCATATGTATGCAACAACAGTTACCTCCTCACCTTTGAGAAAAACTGAGAAGTCATTGCACAGACAGAATCTGAATTAAAAAGGCAAACTAGTTTCGGGAAAAAAAGAGGTCAATACTTGACTGTGCTCTACTAAAGAACAGTAAGAATAAAAGAAAATACACCCAGCAGGCACCAGACGTCTATGTAACGTCAGGTTGACGTTGGACATGATGTCATACAGACGTTGAATTTTGGTTGAAAATCGGGTTGACGTCAATATTTGACATCAATTTGACATTGACTTAACATTGGATTTTGGTTACACAACCTAAAAACAACAAAATCTCAATGTCAGCTGACGTCGGTATTGGACATCAATTTAACATTGACATTAGACGTTGAATTTACATTGCATTTTGGTCACCCGACGTCGCAACCAAAATTTAACCAAATATCAACATCTTATGACGTTGTGTGCCTGTTTTGTGCCTGCTGGGCAGTATTGACCCGAATATAAGACGACCCTGATTATAAGACGTACCCCCCTTTTTCCAGATGTACCTTTTGGAAAAAGGCTTTTTGAAAACCAATTCTTGTTTTTTTTTTTTCTCTCTCTAAAACACATTTTTTCTTAAATTATTTTCATATTGCATATTTTTCCTATTTTCATTTTTGTTTTGAAAGTATGGTAAATACTGGTAAAATGTACCAACAATGACATTTAAAAATATACACTTTTTGATATACCATAAAAATAACAGGTAGCCCATCTGAATCATAGAACATTTAGTCCATCCATCTCATAATAACCTACCAAAATTTTATTAACAGTAGAAGTGAAATCTTAATTGTAGTCTTCAAATCTGGGTACTGTCTTATGTTTTAAAATCACTTACAGAGGAAGTTTGTTCCCATCAGGCTAACATGACAGTCAGGGCTCATGCCACTGTAAGCTTTTCTTTTTCTTTTGTTTTCACTCGCGATCTTTACAACACACATTACATTACATATTTCATGGCACACTAGTTTTATGCGTGTTTGGCGCCACCTATTGTCGTGGGTGTATTATTGACATGTCAAAGTCTAGACCCTGAATATAAGACAACTGCATTTTTTCAGATGTATTTCCAAGAAAAAACATTGTCTTATATTTGGGTCAATACAGTACTAAGTCTATTCAGTTCATAATTTATTAAACTGATTTGATTGATTGGTGGCACTCATGCACTGCAGCATTACACCAGGTTTGTATGCAGTGCAGTCTCTTGGCAGTCCTCTGCTCAATCTGACCTGTGTTGCAGCCTGGAATTAAACCACACCATGCTGGTTTCATCTAGCCAGAGGAGAACTCGCTCTCCGACTGAACTGACTGGTTTCTCCCAAGGTTTTTCTCCATTTCTGTCACCAATGGAGTTTTGGTTCCTTGCCGCTGTCGCCTTTGGCTTACTTAGTTGGGGACACCTGACTGATTGCACAGACACTATTGGAAGAGAGCTGAACTGGATGATGACATCACTGAAGGATCAATGAACTGGCTTTAGCTGGAAAACGACTCTGTTATTGTCCTCTTGCACTATTGACAAACTTATTTCCTTTTGACACTGTAAAGCTGCTTTGACACAGTCAGTATTGTATAAAGCGCTATATAAATAGAGGTGACTTGACTTATTTTTTTCTCATGCCCATGTTAACAGGTTAGAGCAGGGGTGCCCTGTTCCTGGAGATCTACCTTAGGCTGTATCCGAAATTGCCCCCTATACCCTCATTCACTATTCCCTACATTAGTCCACTCATACAGTTCACTTGAAGGAGTGAATGAAAACGAGTGAGTGAATTCGGACACTGAGTGCACTGGAAGGACTGCCGCTTTTGCATAGTTTGCTTGCTGTTTAATAATCATTTGAAACGGGCAGCTCCGGTAGTAAGATCGAAGGATTTATCTTGAACTCTGTCATGGAAATTATGTATAAACCCCAATAGTCAATTTACAATTAATTTTGTACCTGTTGTTGTATTACGCTGTATTACGCCGTGGACGAGTGCTTGTGATGAATGGATGATTCAGCTGCGGGCGCCATCTTCTGGCGAGACGCGGGAATTCATTCGGCACGCGACTCTCACAGTGCATTATGGGGATTCTTTAGCCGTTGAGTGTACATCGGTTGTACACTCGTTTTTGCGGTGCATTGTGGGATTGAATGAGTGCACTAGAGAACGTCCACTATGGCTTCGAACACCACTTAAAATGGCCGTCTCCTCAAATAGTGCACTATTTGAGGGTATAGGGGGCGATTTCGGATACAGCCTTAAACTTCAGTTCCAACCCTGATCAAACACACCTGTCTGTAATTATCAAGTGCTCCTTCAGATCCTAATTAGTTGGTTCAGTTGTGTTTGATCAGGGTTGGACCTGAACTCTGCAGGAAGGTAGATCTCTAGGAACAGGGTTAGGCACCCCTGGGTTAGAGTATTCACAGTTAGGGTGAGTACATTTTCATTTTTCACTTTAAGACAATATTAACATGTTAGTCTAAAGAATAAATTGTTCTTTCTTTAAACATCATGTGTTTCTGTCCTGAGTCTGTTGTTTCTGTCTGAAGCTAAACTGCATGATTATTCAGTATCTGCTCTCATCTGTCATTCAGCACATCACCTCATTTGAGTTTTCGGGAAGGTCCGTTTTATGCAGAATTTACTCCTACATTTATCAATGTTTCACGAATGAGGCCCAATGAATGTCTGAATGTTCTAGAGAGTGGAGGGTCTGTACCTAGTATTTCCATAGCTGCTTCAACCTCAGCATTTGCATTTTCTATTTTTATCATTTGTTTTCCATTAACATTTTTTTGGCTGTTTATTAGTATTTATAAAGTATATACAATAGTATAATATTATATATTTTTTTAGACCAGACCAGACCAGCACCCAAAAGATCCACCAGCATTCCAAGCTGGTCCCAGCCTGCAAAACATACCTTATGCTGGTCCACCAACACACCTGCTTCACATATTGGAAACCAGCAAACCAGCATCTCATGCTGGGAACCAGCAAACCAGTAACCAGCGTCCCATACTGGTCTCAGCATGCAAAACATACCTTATGCTGGTGACCAGCAATCCTGGATTAAATTTTCTGTCAGGAATGACCAAGCTGAGCAGACTGTGTAAAATGATTTGCCCTAAAGCTCTAACTTAAGACAGCACAGTGTAATAAACTCCACGCATTCACTTAGTGTACATGAATTAAAAAGAGAATGGCCATTCCTTCTTATGAATAAGTTTTTAATGCAGCACTTCACTTCGAGTTTAAAGAAAGACTAAGAGAATGCATTGCTGGAAAAGGAAGGAGGGTGCTCTAGTTCTTCAAAACTCAGCTTATTCACTGGACAAAAGAAGTAAAAATTGCCCTTGCTGACACTGAATATCTCCAAGGAATATACATGGACTCAACAATTGCTGTCATATTGCTGATGATGGCCTGTTTTGTTTAGAGAGAAGGATGATAACATTTTTCCTTTTCCTCATATGAGTTATTATTTTACTGGATTCAAATAAATTATTAATGAATACATTTTCTGAGATGTCTCCAGGTTTGATGTTGTCTCACACATAAGCGCTACTTGTATCTACTTTTCTGCATGCAGGTCACCACTACCCATGCAGATGATGAATTTCATTCAAAAGTCAAACTTACACTAGTTGTTGTAGTGCAAAATTTCTGACTTGGGTCTTAAAGATAATTCTGCTCTTAAAAGTCAAGTTTACAAATTGTTCTTTTAGGATATTCTATTCAGATATAAAAACAAATAAATAAATACAATAAAAATAGTATAAATTCACATCTCTTCTGGTTGTCTTATTCATTTCTTTGTTTTTAACCTGGAGTACCGAGAGGCTGCATCAACCCTGGAATTCAGAGACAACTTTTGATGAATTCATAAACATTAATAAAATTGGAGGTGTTTTCTATTTACTTTTTGGCATGGGCAGATCAAGATGAGTACACTCCTGGAGAGTGTAGTGTCTGAGACAAATCAGACATACAATTATTTGTTATGTTTAACAAATAATCTACAATATTTCTCACCCAACAAGCAAACTATGTAGTAGAGTTCTTTGAACTACCCCTGAACTGCAACTAACAGCCAGACAGAACCAGGCTCCTGGTTACCAAGGCATCAAAAACACACCAGGAAGATAAGACTGCAACTTCATTCACTTTGTAAAACAGTATTGAAATGACCTTCTTTTGATATGCTAAATAATGATGTATAGTATGTTACCATAACTTGCAACATACTGTTTTAGTACATTTCGGTTTAATACTGCACAAATCCTCCAGACCCCCATAAACATGCAAATAAGGTGTCAGACGAGACAAAGAAACATTTTTCCACTCAAAACTAAAGACTTTTCAGAGATATGAAGGATGCAACTTTGGGAAATAACCCAAAGTATAGGTAATATTTAACCCTGCTGTTAACCCAGAGTTCATTTCAACCTTTGACTGGGTTCACATGAATAGTCCAGAACATGGCAAAAACACAGCACTTGGATCAAACCAACCCACAGTGTGTCTCATGGTTACGTATTTTAATTACTGATAGCCAGGAGTGCAAGCGCAAAACCTACAACTGGTAACTTACAGTACATTAAAACACAAAACCCCCAAATTCATTTATTACACAAAGCAAAAGGTAGATTGTAATTGTTGTATCATTTTCAATTAAACAACAATCTAATAGTTTTATGGCTGACATGGAAAAAACAGAATTTCCTTGTGTATTAGATGCAGGGCTTTGTTCAGATGCAAATTGTTAAACTTGTTACTGTCTTTAAAACTCAGAATAACAACTACCAATTGCAGAAAATACCTTTAAGCCTCTGGTATTGTTTATTTACAACCCCAATTCCAGAGACGTTGGGACATTTTGTAAAATGCAATAAAATCAAGAATCTGTGATTTGTTCATTCTCTTTAACTTTTATTTAATTGACAAAAGTACAAAGAAAAGATTTCCGAAGGTTTCACTGACCAACGTAAATTTTGATTTTGATGGCTGCTACACACTCCAAAAAGTTGCGAAAGAGGCAAAATAAAAGTGAAAAAGTTATAGAATATCCACGTTAAACGGTTGTGAAACAGTTCACAGTAAGCAGGTGAATTGGTAATATGTCAGGGCATCATGTTTGGGTATAAAAGGAGCATCTGGATCATGGGTCATCACTTTGTGCCACGAGAGAAGTGTCAAACAAATCAAAAATCACATTTTGCAATGTAAAATTGCAAAGAATTTAGGTCTTTCACTAAGTATCTTACTTAATACCATGAAAAGATTCAGGAAATCCAGAGAAATCACAGTACATGTAGGGCAAGACAGGAAACCTCAGTTGAATGTGGTTGACCTTTGAGCCCTCAGATGGCATTGCATAAGAAACCGTCATGCTGCGGTTTTAAATATAGCCACATGGGCTCAGGAGTACTTCAGAAAACCACTGTCATTTACCACAGTCTGCTGCTGCATCAAGCAATGCAACTTGAATATCTGTTACTCTAGGAGAAAGCTATACATCAATTCTATGCAGCGATGCTGCTGAGTTCTCTGGGCCAGAGCTCATCTCAGATAGTCAAAAAGACAGTGAAAATGTGTGCTGTACTCAGACGATTCCACATTTCAACTCGTTTCCGGGAAAAATGGATTTCAAGTTCTCAGTCCCAAAGATCACAGGGACCATCCAGAATTTCATCAGTGACAGATGCAAATGCAAACATCTGTCATGGTATGGAGGTGCAGCAGAGCAAACAGCATGGGTGACTGACGATATGTGCGAAGGTACTATTGACATGGAGGCATATATTGAAATTGTACAGAGATACACTATATAGACAAAAGTATTGGCACCCCCTTCTTTAGAACAGAAAAAGGCACTTCCAAATCTGTGGCAACAATGATGAGAACATAATTCATGTATTTAAAAATTGTATTTCCATCTCTGTTGCAACAGTTTTGGAAGTGTCTAAAATGACTGAACCCATATGTACAAGTCATTGGTGTTTGGTGATGAGTTTTTGGCTCAAGGTCTGCATTTACAGTCACACCAGAGGTGTTAAACTGGGATTAGGACTTGGTTTTATGCAGACCAGTCAAGTTCTTCCACACTGACCGAATCAATCATTTTCTTTTTGAACCTTGCCTTATACACAGAGGCATTGTCATGTTAGAATAGAAAAGGGTCCTGTCCAAACTGTTGCTATAATATTAGAAGCACACAATTTCCTAGAATATCATTATATGCTTTAACATTAAGATTTGTACTCATAGAAATGACTAAAGTAGTCAAACCTGTTCATTAGAAGGGGGCGACCCAATACTTTTGGCAATATAGTTTATATACTGCCATCAAGATGATGTCTTTCATAGGAAGTCCATGGTTATTATATCAAGACAATGCCAGCTCTCATTCTGCATGTGCTACAACAGCGTGGTTTTGTAGAGACAGAGTGAATGTGCTAGACTGGCCTGCCTGCAGTCCAGATCTGACTCCTATTGAAAATGTATGACCAGTCACGAAAAGGAGAATCAGACAACGACGATCACAGACTGCTGAGTTTTTGAAGTCTTGTATCAAGCGAGACTGGACAAAAATTTTGCTTTCAAAACTTTAACAAATAGTATCCTCAATTCCCAAACAATGTAATTAAAAGGACCGTTGATGTGACAGTGTTAAACGTGCCTCTTTCCCAACTATTTTGGATTGTGTTGCAGCCATCAAAATCAAAATTTCTTCATATTTTCAAAATACATTTACGTTGGTCAGTGAAAGCTTTGGAAATTTTTTCTTTGTACTTTTGTCAATTAAATAAAAGTTAAAGAGAATGAACAAATCACAGATTCTTGATTTTATTGGATTCTACAAAATGTCCCAACTTCTCTGGAACTGGGGTTGTACAAAAGTACTTGAGATTAAACAGAGGTTTAGCTAGGTGACAATCTGGGGTGCGTTTCCCAAAAGCAACCATGGCCGCAAGTTCTGTCGTTACCAATAGAGTTCAGTGGAACTTACGACTATAGTTAGCTAATAATGCTTTTGGGAAACGCACCCCTGAACGTTTCCTTTGAAGTCACCATTATGGTTATTGGAGTTTCCTTTAGTTGAACACTTGACACTTGAATTTTTGTTAAATGAACTCTCTTTCATTAATTGCAATAGCACTTTACTAAAGCACTTGTGTATTATTACAGAAATAGATTGAAGGTGAAACAGATCAGCGGAAGTTAAATGTTTATGTCTTTCAGTTAACTGTTATACATAGATAAATAACAAGAATCCAAAAAAAACTTCTCATTAACTGCAGCACTTTGGAAAGTGTTAATTTGGACCAAAAACAACTCAAGGATGACTACTCCGTTAAAACAATTTAGTTTTTTTTTTTTTTAAACAAGAACCCCAGTAGTCATAGTCTATGTGTCTGCTTATACTAACAGCTATGAAAAATTGACTTTTAGAAAATAATGGAAATTGAAAGCACATTTTATTTTTTTTAAAGCAGTAAAGTATAAACTTTTTTCCGCTTTGGAACAATGAGTAATTGTTTATATGAGTGTACTCACACTACAACAATGCTATTTGATTGAAATTTATTTGACAAGAGGAAAATTAATACTAATTATTTCAGATTTATTACACTTCTGAGATGCAAAAGGGTTTAGTCGGTTATCAACTAAAAACGTTACCTGGTTTCACTATGGCATTTTCACCACATTTCACTGCACATTTACGAAAACTTCTCTTTTAATTTTTTTATTTGTTTGTGGTTGTTATACTTATTCTCTCATGAAATGGCCAGCTTTGCCATTTTTCAAAATCACCTGAGCTCCACCTTCTTCCCCTTTCATTCTGGGAAAAAGTATCAGCAGTTACACATATGACATAGAATTTGCATTGGCTTACCTCGGAAGACTGAACAGAACTTCAGAGCAAAACACGAAAAACCAGCTGAAGAGAGGATTTCCACCCCCCCCCCGGTAAAGCAGTAAATATACTTACACTACATCTGACTACCTTTATAGAAATTTGTATGTATATAAAACTAAAATGTTAATAATGAATCAATTTCCTTAATGAATCGACTTGGTTATAAGGGGATTTATAATGGCTAGTAAGTGTCTTTGGAATAGAGAATCTGCTAAATGCCTTAAATGCAAAAGATATAGACCAGTTTAAACATGAGCTGTTTCTTTTACAGTATATTCCGTGTTTTCAATGTAATAGATTTATTATAGCTGATAACTATAATTCTACTGATAGTAATAACTACTATGGCATAACTGCACTCATGTATGTAAACAATATAAAGACCACGTTTATTTTAATACGTTTAATAAGTGTTTTTTTGTTGTTGTTGTTAAAAAATCTATTTTATAATCATATCATTTACATGTTTTGATTTACTATGATTTTGTGCAGGTCAATTTCAGATCCTGAAACGAGAATGTCGACTGCCGTACCCATGAATTCTTTTGTCATCCAGCTGCAAGCACCAGTACAAACAACAGCAGCTGGGACTGCGACAAATGCTCCTGCGCCTGTTTATGTTCAACAGGTAGCAGGACTTTCACTTCTTCATGGACTTCGGGCATTTCTAAAAGGCAAACCAAAGGCCCTTGGGGTGAGAAATTTTTCATAAACCCAAATAATTGTTTTTTATTTGTACATGTCAGTGCGAGGTAAGAAAAGTACAAGAATCAATTCTAACGCCCGTTTCACACCGCACGCGTGAGTGGCGCGTGAGCAGCGCGTAATTTTTTCGGCGTGCATGTTAACAAATGAGTGCACTCACACCGGGAGCAGAAGCAGCGCGTGAGCGTCAAGCAGGAGCGTCGCGTTTACATGATCGTGTATGATCGTTTCGGCGCCGAGTCTATTTTTGCTGCGCCGCTCACGCTGAATTAAAGTGACAGGACATTGTTTATGACCAAAATGCACATGATCGACACAAAAAAAACATCTTTAAAGTTTGTAAATGGGATGTAATGTATTTTAAACAGTTACCATGAAGTTCAACAATTTCGTAGCAAGTTCTGATATATATTGTGTAGCTTATAGGCCTATATGTTGGCATAGAAACAGATGACATGCTGACATCACGCATCATCAACAAACGCACGTGACAGCGCCCGGTGTAGCCAGACGGGGGTCTTCAGAGTACACCTGGAAGATGACATAATGGACGACACTCATCTCATCGTACAAGTAGAAAAACAAAGTTATTTATGACCCGATGTATAAGGACTTACAAGCCAAACAAAAAGCATGGGAGGCAGTGGCAGAGGCTGTTGGTGTGGATGGTAAGTAGTAGATTGATCATTAGATAATACACAAAGTGACAAACGAATAAAAACATATTCAAATACGTCACATAAATATTACACATGTACGCCAAATAAGTCTATGATGTGGGTGACTTATTTGAAAGTGTGTTTTTCGTGTGTTTGCTAATATCCCTATTAAAATGTTTACATATAGTGTTAATAAAGACATTTACGATGTATATTGAAGATGTTAGCATGGAGATTGCTTGTAAATCTGCTGTTTATGTGTATGTTTATCAGATATCGCTTCATTATTAAAGAAGCGTTCATCAGCAGGCATTATGAAAAGGTTTGCTAATATAAATGTTAAATGTTGAATAAAGATGCAAAATATGTCAACATTGTATAAGTAGATGTACTCTTTTGACCAAAACTTCAAAGGCATGTAATTCTCCTATAATTAATGTGATTTCTTTACAAAGGACAAGTCATTTTGTGTTGGCAGATGGTACGTAATACTGTTTTTAATGGTTTTCTTTTGTTTTGAAAGACAAAAAGTACAATCTGTCCAATCAGTACAATTTTTTACAATCTGTAAATAACAATCAATACAAACAAACATAAAGAACAGCAGCTTACCTAGTATATGTGCAAAAAGAAACTTCTGGTTACAAGTACAAACCTTTAAAATATTGACCATATTCAATATAAACCCAATGTATAAAATAACTTTAACATTTCTGCTATGGTCAGTTATTGTTTTTTGCTGTTCCGTAGCCTACACCATATTGTCTTGCCATGACACTTTTCCTTCGGCAGAGCAGAAAAATGAGGCGAGTTTTTCACGCACATCGTAGGCTTCTCTGCTTCCCCTGTTTCCACCCATATTTCTGACAGATGGTAGCACGACCCCTGTTTCTTCAGCCTCATCCAGCCATCTCTGACTTTCTGCTGGATTTATGAGGTAATTGTGGAGGATGCATGCAGCAGTGACTATAGAGTCAGCATTTTCTGGCTTTAGATTCATCCTTGTGTAGAGTACCCTCCACCTGGATGCCAGAATGCCAAAAGCACACTCCACTACCATCCTTGCTCTTGACAATCTGTAATTGAAAATTCTTCTCCATCGTGGAATTCTGTTCCCTGGAAACGGTCTCATCAAGTTAGTTTTGAGCGGAAATGCTGCATCTCCCACCATGGTGTATGGCATTGGCCCTTGTACACCTGATCCTGGCAAAGGGCAGTTTTCGGGGACAGACAAAGTTTTCCCCTCCATAGCTCTTCCGAGACCAGAACCACTGTACACTCCACCATCACTAGTTCTGCCAAAGTCACCGACCTGTACAAATGTGAACTTGTAGTCTGCATCTGCCAGTGCTAGTAGGACAATAGAAAATGTCTTCTTGTAATTGAAATACATGCTTCCAGAATGTGCAGGTGACACAATGGTGACATGTTTCCCATCTATAGCACCTAGACAGTTTGGGAAGTTCCACTTTGACCAAAAATTTGAGGCAATGTCTCTCCACATTTCCTCTGTTGGTCTTGGAAACTGTGATGACATCATTTGGCTCTCAATGGCTCTACATGTCATGTGAACAGACTGAGCCACGGAGCTTATTCCTAGTCGATACTGGAATGCCAGGCTGGTTAAGCTCTCCCCAGTTGCAAGAAATCTGCAAAAGAAATAAGCATTTTCTGTAATCCTTTGTTTTCATATGAATAAATATATGTATATATATATTTTTTTTTTTTCCAGTGAACGAATGCAAGCGAAGATGGAAGGTGTTAAGAGATGCTTTTGTCAGAAACAAAAAGCAAAAGAAGATGCCCAGTGGTTCAGCTGGTGGCATCATAAGGGAATGGAAATACAAGCGAGTAATGTCATTCCTATTGCCATATATGCAGCCTAGAAGGTTAGTATGTCTTGTTTCCTGTATAATTGTCTTTTTATATAATGATATTGACATTTTTTATTAAGTAAATGATAAACATTTTGTATTCATTGTAGCATAATTACATTTCAGTGATCGTGACATTACATCTTTACTATAATGTACTAGTACTATTTTGTGTTGTAGTAAATATATTGATTTATTAATTAAATTTAAGTTCCAGACATACTCTGCAGAGTGAGGAAGAGCCAGTAGACATGTCTATGGAGGATGTGGATACAGAGATATCAGACCTTAGTAGACCATACAGCCCCCTTACAGTCATACAGAGGCCTGTAACACCCTCCCAGACAATTCAAAGATCTGATACCCCCCCACAACTGTCTGATACCTCCACACCACTACTTACTACATCAAGACCTCACACCCCTACCCCCACTGTACATCCCAGAGTACAAGAACTGATGACTGAAAGAAGAAGAAGAACCATCTCACCAAGTTCCACAGAACAACAACTTCTGGACATCATAACACAACCGACAACCTCTGCACCACCCCAGATCCCAAGACAGGAGGACGAAATGTATTTTTTTGCCCTGAGCTTAGTCTCAAAGCTAAATCGGCTGCTTCCCAGGAACCGCAACAGGGCACAAATACACATATTGAGGTACCTGTCAGAGCTAGAGATAGATGATGAAACCCAGAGACAACAAGGACTTCCAACCCACACAGTGTTCCCAGGTAGCCAGCTCCCCCAAGGAGCAGAATTTCAGCCTTACCAACCCACACCCACCTACCATGAAGGACAACAAAGCCACCACCCCCACCAAGTGACACCACACCCCACAACAACCAGCATGTCAGAACAGCATTCTGCCAGCGTTTACCAACAATTGTAGTATTTAGTATTACCTTTTTTTTATGTACAATTGTGTTAAAAAAACATTTTTTTTTAATGTAAATAGTTAATTGGTTAAAACTTAAGTTTTAAATAATTATATTACTACTGGTGTTTATTTAATTGGTATTACCATTATTTTCATAGAAAAACTTGTATAATCTTACAAGTGGAATAAGCATTTTATGCATGCCTCTGTTGTGATGTTTAAGCATTTTACATAATAAAAATTTAGTTTTAATTATTCACCAAAGTGTAATGTCTTAACTAAAAGTTTCATACTACTCCAAAAAACTTTTACATTAAAAGATAAAAATATACAAACATAGCAATCTATATAAACATAAGAGTACATTAATATTCACACTGTCATTTGTTACAAACATGTTGATCTTACCTCAGTGTAACAGCAAGTTGTTGCTTGGGTTCTATGGACCTCCTGTAATTTGTTGTTTGCCTTGTTAAGTTGGGTCCGATCAGGTAAAGTATATGATTCATCTGCTCTGTACTCATCCTGAAGTATTTTAGGTGGCGGTCACTGTCGAGTTGCAATTCAGCCACAAGATGGTAATATGCACCATATTCTCTCCTGCGCTGGTTGACTGGGTGCACCCAAAATCTACGTCGTATCCTTCTTCGTAATCTCCGTAGTAACAAATACAGCGCAATTGCCTTTCTTCTATCTACAATATGTACTGCACATAAACAAAGATAAACGTGTACAGTGTAAATAAAACAAATACAGTAATATAAACTATTCTAATAATAAATCAAGACCAATTTGTATTTGAAATTAGATTCGAACTTACCCATTCTGTACAGAAGACGCTGTTCAGCCGTGCGCTGCAAACGCTACCGGTGTGAAAGGGCAATGAGCGCGCGCTGCTCCTGCTCTGCATACGCACCGCTTCTGCGCCGCATACGCACCGCTTCTGCGCCGCTCACGCGTGCGGTGTGAAACGGGCGTAAAGAAGGAGGGGTAAACACATTGATAGTTTTCTTCTAAAACATTGTAACTTTTACAATTTTACTCTCTAAATGATAAATCTTATCTTATGTTTGTGTCTTTACTGCATTGTCACCAAGAGCTGACATATATATACATATATATATATATATATATATATATATTTCCATAACTACAGCTGCCAAAAAATTGTAATACTGTTTAACTTTACAAAAGATTCTTCTGTGCTATTCAGAATGTATATTTTTCTTGTCCTACACAGACGGTCCAGATAATGATTGGTCTGACTCTCCTGTTTGGCATTGTGTCTACAGTTTATGCAGAATCCTCCTTTGTCTTTATCGGTGTTCCTTACTGGGGATCTATCATCGTAAGAAATTATACACTTTAGTGTTTTGTCTTTTATAATATAAGCTACAGTTGGTAGTCAACCAAAAATGCCTATTACCGCCATGTGTACCTCCACCGCAAGGACATGACAGTAAATACTACCGTTTGAGAAATCAACACCGGGTGGTGCAAAGAAACAGCTGTCAGCATTGCTCAGAACTGTACTACTCCTTTATAAATCAAGATAAAATAATGAACTAAATTACTAGCAGCAATAATAATATCAATAATAATGTAGCATTCTCATTTTTAATCATGACTAATTAGTTACAGTTTATTTTACTGTTACAGTAAAATATTTCAGTGACAGTAGTGCTTGAAGTGTGCTTACTTTTTATTGTATTGGTGTGCAGTTATACCATAAAATAAATAGAAAATATGGATCATAATGGGAACATTATGAGTGCCTTTTCTAACACATTGATTTATTTATTTTGTCAACATTGTGACCACATTAACTACTTATGTCACATATAAAACGTTTCAAATTTACAATAATTCACAGATGCATTTCAACAGGTCTTAGACATACTTATTCATTACACTTATTCGGACACTTATCTGTCCTTTTTTGACATCTATTCCCTTACAGAGCCCTGCAAAAGACTGAAAAATAAAAACCTGAAACTGAAAAAAAGTTTTTTTTCCGCACGTCACAGATGGGGCTCCATAAATGGGCTACACATTTGCAGTGTAGGTCTACATAAAGTCTGAGGACAGTTAAAAGGGATAGTTCACCCAAAAATGTACAACCGTAATTTTACGTTCAGATCAAAGCGTAAACAGCGTATCCACGTACATACGTTGCATACGTTGTTTACGTATGTGATACTCTCCAAAATAGTGCTACAGGGTGATGCGGAGGAGACGAATTGTTGAATAAAGTCGTTATTTTTGTTTTCTTCGCACACAAAAAATATTCTTGTAGCTTTGTAAAATTACGGTTGAACTACTGATGTCACATGGATTATATTAACGATCTCCTTGCTACGTTTCTGGACCTTGATCGTGTTAGGATCCTTGCTGTTTATTGGAGGGTCAGAAAGCTCTCAGATTTCATTAAACATATCTTAATTTGTGTTCCGAAGATGAAAGAACGTCTTATGGGTTTGGAACAGCATGAGGGTGAGTAATTAATGACAGAATTTTCATTTTTGGGTAAACTATCCCTTTTAAACATATACATTTTTGCTGGTTACACAGTTCAGTGATTGTGTTCCTTGTGTGATTTGATGCATAAATGAGGGTTACAAAATCTGATCTGAAGCCAATATGTTATTTCTTCGTACAGTTTTGGTGTGCATGTGGTTAGGGGAACACAACACAAACTAACAGTTTCGTCATTTAATGATATCCATGTCATTGCATCACATATGCACGCATTTCTCTGAATGACAACCCTTGATTCACAAAGTTTACTTCCAAACACAGAGATAAAGTGTAGTAAAATGTGTCAGATTATAAATGTAACCATGGTTCCGTGACAAGTGGAATGAGACACTGCCTCTGCTGACGCTATGAGGAACGCAAATCAAGCAAGTGTCTTAAATGCAACAATCTCATGATACACATTGCGGTAAAAAGCTCATTCTGGTTGAGTACCATCTGTAAATATTCCAACAAAAGCCTCAATATTTGCCCTTCTCTCTCCTCTCAGTACATTATTGCAGGCTCACTCTGCATTGCTGCAGAAAACAAAGTTAATTCACCCTCCAGTTTGTGTTTGGTATGTACACAACACTTGTTATTTTTAGGGGTCCAAGCACCTGAAGTGCTGGAACACTATTGTGTGTACTGATTTTCTGTAATGATTTCTGATTTTTCATTTCTGAACATTAAAGACATGCACCAAATTTGGTGTATGTCATAATATAGATTTTAATATGACTCAGTTACAAGAAAAAGTAATCAAATTTCAACGATAAATAACAAAATCTGAATGGCCT
This sequence comes from Schizothorax lantsangensis, assembly GCA_027422415.1. Classification (NCBI taxonomy): domain Eukaryota; kingdom Metazoa; phylum Chordata; class Actinopteri; order Cypriniformes; family Cyprinidae; genus Schizothorax; species Schizothorax lantsangensis. Next base: position 33,155,734 of record CM049851.1, on the reverse strand, counting down.
ACCTTTATGAAAATTGGCATACTTGTACATATTGCGAAAGCAAGTATGTGTACCAAATTTAATGAATGAATGAATGAATGAACGAGTAAATAAATGTATATCCTTTTGAGCTGATAATATATTTATTAATGTATTGACATGTTTGCAGTTTTGGTTCTACAACCCCAAATCAGAAAAAGTTGGGACAGTATGGAAAACGCAAATAAAAAAAGAAAGTAGTGATTTCTAAATTTACTTTGACTTGTATTTCATTGCAGACAATATGAACACAAAATATTTCATGTTTTGTCTGGTCAACTTCATGTCATTTGTAAATATACATCCTTTCCTGTCATTCAGACCTGCAACACATTCCAAAAAAAGTTGGGACAGGAGCAATTTAGGGCTAGTAATGAGGTAAATTGGTTAAATAATGATGTGTTTTGAAACAGGTGATGTCAACAGGTGATTGTAATTATGATTTGGTACAAAAGCAGCATCCAAGAAAGGTCTAGTCCTTTAGGAGCAAAGATGGGCCGAGGATCGCCAGTTTGCCAACAAATACGTGAGAAAATTATTGAAATGTTCAAAAACAATGTTCCTCAAAGAAAGATAGGAAGAGATTTGGATATTTCACCTTCAACAGTGCATAACATAATTAAAAGATTCAAGGAATTTCAGTGCGTAAAGGACAAGGGCGCAAGCCTAAGCTGAACAACCGTGATCTCCGATCCCTCAGGCGGCACTGCATCAAGAATCGTCATTCATCTATAAGCGATATCACCACATGGGCTCAGGACTACTTTGGCAAACCTTTGTCAAGTACCACAATACGTAGTTACATCCACAAATGCCAGTTAAAACTGTACTGTGCCAAAAGGAAGCCCTATGTTAACAGTGTCCAGAAGCGCCGTCGACTTCTCTGGGCTCGGAGGCATCTGGGATGGACCATCACACAGTGGAAACGTGTACTGTGGTCAGATGAATCAGTATTTCAGGTATTTTTTGGGAGGAATGGACGCCGTGTGCTCCGGACCAAAGAAGAAAAGGATCATCCAGACTGTTGCCAGCAACAAGTCCAAAAGCCAGGGTCTGTCATGGTATGGGGTTTAGGGCTGTGACGGTTTCCGTGACAACCGCGTCACCGGCGGTGGTCGGTTGTCACCGCGGTTGTCTGTTGCCACCGGCGGTAGTGCACGTGACGTCACACACTTTATAACAAGCCTAATACAAAGTTTTGTATACAAGTGTAATATAGTAACGGTTGCAAATTGTTTTATTTAGACTATAAATCTATGCTAATTCACAAATTACCTCAAACGCCATACACGGCGTTTCCTTTAGATTGGCAGGTTTGAGCGCAGGAAAATACAGTTTATTCTGCATTCAGCAAATGTATTTCGTGATGAGCGATGGACCTTGTTGGGAAACCAAATACTACATCGCCGATCTGGAATCATTTCCATTCATGTCACCCATCCGCGTTTGTACAAATGTCTTCAAGTTCACGTGATCGCAAACGCCCGGCTGGTCAGGTTTGTGTTGGTGAGGCTTTCTCCAAACTGGCCAAATACGAGCGAGACAGAGGTAAATGGAAGATGCCAACAAGAAATGTGGCAACATACGCCACGATTCCTATTCCACAGAGAGCGCGTGTAGACGAGGAGTTAACGCTCCCGCTTGCTTGGTAGCGGAACAGTGAACCGTGCAGTGTTGCCAGATTGGGCGGGTTCCCGGCGGTTTTGAATTTGATTGTGCGGGTAAATATTGGCTTGGGCGGGTGGACAAAATTTGGACTGGTTTTTGGTCAGTTTGGCGGTTTTCAAAACATATAAATTGTATAGGTTAATTGGTTAACAAACAAGCCCAAGTGTGCATAAATAGCCTACTGCATGCATCCAATCAGTCATCACAAAGTTACTAAACACACACGCACCTGCAAAGAGACTGATGCTGATGTTTTAACCAATCGCAGACAGACGTGATGATTCATGAGCGACGGGTTTTTAGCACGATAACGGATCTGATTTTGAATGTATAACTAAGTGATCATAATGCCTATATATAAGTTCGATGGTGAAGAGTGGAGAGTGTTTCAAAACTCTCAAAACGTGAATTACACCTGTTGAGGGAGATGACATGAAGGCTATATCACTGCAACTCCGAAATCAGAGCACAGTTAAATTATTTAATCAAAATCTATTTATATCTATACGATCCTGTCTTTTATCTTTTAAACGGTCCAGAATGGATCCTTTAAAGATGCTGGACTTGTTAGTTTTGACTGTGCAAAGTTCTACATATGAACTTCACGAAAGACTTCTGTGTGAAATTATAGAGCGACACAAAGGTATTGTTGTTAATTTTTTTTTATTGTCGGATCATCATACAGAATGACCGCTTTGACTGTCATGTGTGCATGAACGAGTGTGAAATACCTATAATTACGTTGCTAATTTTGATCACTTATATTGGGCACTTGTTTGCATTTAAATTCTGACGGTTGACATTGATTGGCGTTTTGACAGTGTCTGCTTGCATATTTTAATCATATTTGGTAGTTCTCTTTAATGTATTTGCCCCGATTTGATCCATGGGAAATTTATCTAGCATTATATTTATATTATTTTGTCGTCATTATTTCATTATAAGGAGTTAAAAATGGCTCTTATCAACCTTGATTTACATTATATCACATTATTTTGACAGTTAAAGTTTTGGGCGGTTTTTGTGAGCTTTTGGGCTGGAAATCGTCCATCCAATCTGGCAACACTGGAACCGTGTCTAAACTGGACGCCACGTCGCAGCACAACAGGTTGAGTCTGTCTACAGGAAATTTGAACTTCGTGTCAGTACGTCATAAATAGAACAAGGCAGTTTACTGTGAGGGATTTGTCATGTTGTATCGCGCCGCATCTAGTGTAGACAGCATCACTGATTATAATGAGTTCTCGCCGCGCCGCTCGCGTTATTTAAGGCTACTTTCCTATTTAACTGTATTATTTCTTTGATATTTATTTTAGTGTTTTGCAGGCTGATTGTTCACTGACAGAAGTGCTAAAATAAACACGTACGTTTTTTAATAGATGATTGAGCCTAATTTATTTATGTTTGTGTTTCAGAATTAGATATATATAAATATACACAACACCGCACCACCGGCTAGTTGGGTTATTACCACCGCGGTGGTAAAAATCTGCCACCGTCACAGCCCTAATGGGGTTGTGTCAGTACCCTTGGCAAAGGTAACTTGCACTTCTGTGATGGCACCATTAATGCTGAAAAGTACATAGAGGTTTTGGAGCACAATATGCTGCCTTCAAGAAGACATCTTTTCCAGGGACGTCCATGCATATTTCAACAAGACAATGCAAAACCACATTCTGCACACATTACAAAGTCCTGGCTGCGGAGGAAGAGGGTACGGGTACTTGACTGGCCTGCCTGCAGTCCCGACCTGTCTCCAATAGAGAATGTGTGGTGCATTTTGAAGCGCAAAATGCGACAACGAAGACCACGTACTGTTGCCCACCTTAAAACTTGTTTGCAGGAAGAATGGGACAAAATTACACCTGAAACACTTCATCACTTGGTGTCTTCAGTCCCTAAACGTCTTTTAAGTGTTGTGAAAAGGAATGGCAACATTACAAAGTGGTAAATGCTTTACTGTCCCAACTTTTTTTGGAATGTGTTGCAGGTCTGAATGACAGGAAAGGATGTATATTTACAAATGACATGAAGTTGACCAGACAAAACATTAAATATTTTGTGTTCATATTGTCTGCAATGAAATACAAGTCAAAGTAAATTTAGAAATCACTACTTTCTTTTTTTATTTGCGTTTTCCATACTGTCCCAACTTTTTCTGATTTGGGGTTGTACATGTGCTTTGTCACTGCTATGCTGCAATAAACATCTTCATCAAGATCTTCAAAGTCATCATCATTTTTTCTTACAATACGCAATAGGACGCAGATTTCCCTGAACTTCTTGAAGGAGGACAGCTGAAAGAGCTTCCTCCGTTGCAGCTGTCTGCAAAATAAATGGCTGTGTTCGGTCTGGATTGCGCAAGGCTGGAGCTTCAATCAGTGCCACTTTCAATTTTTCAAACGCTGTCTGATGATCGGGACCCCAATCTAAAGAATCGTTTTTCTTCTTTTTTCCTGAAAGAAGAGTGTTCAGAGGTTTTGCAATATCTGTGAAGCCTTCAATGAATTCTCTACAAAATCCCACTATGCCTAAAAATGACCTCAAAGCTGTTACTGATACTGGAACTGGGAGTCTCTGAATAATTTCCACCTTGTGTGGATCAGGTGTACGCCCCCCTTTACTTATCTTGATGCCTAGATAAGCTACTTCCGACTTGAGCAACTGAGCTTTTTTTGGATTCAATTTTAGTCCAGCCCCTTTTAGTAACTGAAGCAATTACATTTACATTTAGTCATTTGGCAGACGCTTTTATCCAAAGCGACTTACAATTGGGGAATACATAAAGCGATTCATCTTGAAGAGGCAATCAGACAGAGGAAGTGCTCGTAACACCAAGTCTCAGTCATTGTTCAAATAAGTACAAGCTAGCAAGGGAAGGAGAGAAAGATAAAGGGAAAGTTTTTTTTTTTTTTTTTTTAAGAACAAGTTTAGGATGAAGTCAAGTAGTGCCGAAAGAGATGAGTTTTCAGTTGTTGCTTGAAGATTGACAGGGATCCAGCATTCCGGATAGGGGTGGGAAGATTATTCCACCATCCAGGAATGGTGAATGAGAATGTTCTGGAGAGTGATTTTGAGCCTCTCTGTGATGGTACCACAAGGCGTCGCTCACTAGCAGATCTCAGACTTCTGGAGGGGATGTAGATTCGTAATAGTGAGTGGAAGTAGGAGGGTGCTGAGCCTGTGGTCGTTCTGTATGCAGGCATCAGTGTCTTGAACTTGATGCGAGCTGCCACTGGTAGCCAGTGCAGTGAGATGAAGAGAGGTGTAACATGGGTTCTTTTGGGCTCATTGAAGACCAGTCGTGCCGCTGCATTCTGAATCATTTGTAGAGGTTTGATTGTGTTTGATGGAAGACCAGCCAGAAGAGCATTGCAGTAGTCCAGCCTAGAAACGACAAGGGCCTGGACAAGAAGTTGCGCAGCATGCTCTGTCAGGAAGGGCCTGATTTTTCTGATGTTGTGTAGCGCAAACCTGCAAGATCGAGCAGTCTTTGCAATGTGCTCTTTGAAGGTCAGCTGGTCATCAAAGATTACACCAAGATTTCTGACAGAAGTTGATGGGGTAATTATTGATGTGCCTAACTGAATCGAGAAGTCATGCTGTAGAGTCGGAGTGGCAGGGACGACAAGAAGCTCAGTCTTTGCCAGGTTGAGCTGTAGGTGATGTTCTTTCATCCATGCCGAGATGTCCGCCAGGCAGCCTGAGATCCGTGCAGCTACCGTTGGATCATCTGGTTGAAAAGAGAGATAGAACTGTGTGTCATCGGCGTAGCAATGGTAGGAGAAGCCATGTGCCTGTATAATGGGTCCCAGTGATGTAGTGTATGTGGAGAAGAGGAGGGGTCCAAGAACCGATCCCTGAGGAACCCCAGTGACCAGTTGATGTGCTTTGGATACCTCCCCTCCCCAGGCCACCCTGAAGGACCTACCGGTGAGATAGGATTCAAACCAGCGAAGTGGAATCCCAGTGATGCCCAGCGATGAGAGGGTGGACAGGAGGATCTGATGATTGACAGTGTCAAAAGCAGCAGAAAGATCCAGCAGAGTGAGGACTGATGATTTGGAATCGGCCTTTGCGACTCGCAGGGCTTCAGTGACTGAGAGTAGCGCAGTCTCTGTTGAATGGCCACTCCTGAAACCTGACTGTTTAGCATCCAGTTTGTTGTACTGTGAAAGAAACAGTGAGAGCTGGTTGAAGACAACTCGTTTGAGTGTTTTCGCTGCGAATGGAAGGAGAGAGACAGGTCTGTAGTTTTCTAAAAGAGAAGTGTTTAATGTAGGTTTTTTGAGCAGTGGGGTTACCCGGGCCTGCTTGAACGCTGTGGGGAAGATGCCAGTGTGGAGAGATGTGTTGATAATGTGTGTGAGTGCCGGTAAGAGTGTGGGAGAGATTGCTTGGAGAAGGTGAGAGGGGATTGGGTCAAGAGGACATGTTGTAGGATGGCTGGAGAGGAGAAGTTTGGATACTTCCGCCTCGGTGAGGGGACAGGAGGAGAAGATGGGAGTTTGAGCAGTGGATGTGGTTGGTTGGAGGACCTGTGTGTGTGGAGGTGAGAACTGGTTACCGATTGTTCTAGTTTTGTCTGTGAAAAAAGTGGCAAAGTCGTCAGCTGTTATAGAAGTGGTGGGCGGTGGTGGAGGGGAACAGAGGAGAGAATTAAATGTTCTGAAGAGATTACGCATGTCTGGAGCGCTGTTGATCTTGTTGTGGAAATGTGAGGATTTGGCAGTGTGGACTTCAGTAGAGAAAGATGAGAGCAAAGACTGATACCTAGTCAGGTCCGACGGATCGTTTGATTTGCGCCATTTTCTCTCTGCCGCTCTGAGTTTGGTCCGATGCTCACGAAGAACATCGGATAACCAGGGGTTAGAAGGGGCAGCCCGTGCTGGCCTGGATGAGAGAGGACAAATGTCGTCTAGACAAGAGGTTAAGGTAGAGCATAAAGTGTCAGTAGCTGCATTCACATCCAGAGATGTGAAATGGGTAGGTGAGGGAAGAGAGGAGGATACTACAGAGGAAAGAAGGGTGGGGGAAAGGGAGCGTAGGTTACGTCAAAGTAACCGGTAAGGGAGCTGGTGGCACCCGGGTAGCAAAATGTAAGGTAAATGTAATGAAGAAATGGTCAGAGATATGTAGTGGTTGTACCAGAATGTTATCTGTAGTACAGTTGCGTGTGTAAATTAAATCAAGTTGGATTCTGCCAGTAAAGTGAGATGTTCTTCCCTAGTAGCTGTCTGTAACAACAAATCATCCACATACTGAATCAGACATTCAGGCTTAGAAAACCGTTCCAGTATTTTAGCTAAACACTGGTGGAACAGTGTAGGTGAGTTCACAAAACCTTGTGGAAGAACATTCCATGTGTACTGCGTGTTTCTGAACTTAAAAGCGAATTTATACTGACATTCTGGATGTAATGGAATTGACCAAAATCCATTGGACACATTAAGGGCAGAGTAATAGCTAGCTTCTGGTAAAAGAGATGCTAACACATCGGGGGTGGAAGCCACTACAGGTGCACACGTCTGTGTACATTTGTTAAGTTCCCTGTAGTCTACGCATAATCTCCAAGAATCATCTGGTTTGCGCACAGGCCAAATTGGGGCTAATGATGGAGAAAAGCATGGTCTGATGACACCCTGTTCTAATAAAGAATCCACAGTACGCTGTATATATGAATTTGCTTCATCTGGATAATTATACTGTCTGAGAGAGGGTGGGTCGTGCCCCTGAATCTTCACTTCCATCACACTAGTATCAACTCGGCCACAATCATGTTTCGAAATAGCAAAAACACCTCTGTTTTTTACTCAAGAGTTCAGATAGTTCGGAATCGTCAACTGGCAACAAAGCATCTAAATCATAATCCTCCGACTTCTTGATTGCATGTACAGCATGTACATCAGAAATCTCCACCACTTTGTCTCCAGTCTGAGGATTACGCCAGATACAATTGTTGCCAGAGTCAATAACATAACCACGCTTGGTCATAATGTCTGAACCTAGGATACTGCGACCATCACCAGTTCTGCTGAGCCAGGCTTTTTCTTTAAACTCATCTTTGCCAATCTGAAATGCCATGTTATCTGTTTGTGATGCTAGAGAAATTGTGCCATCAAAACCCTCTAACGTTATTGTATTTTTACTTTTCTGTGAGGGATTATCTGAATGAAGAATTGTTAAGGAAGTAACAGAATCCACTAACCAATCATTGCATCGGCCTCCAACAGCAATATTTACGATTGGTCTACCATGGTTGTCTCGTGACAGTGGTGCTACATGTGTTATGGAGGCCTTAGATCTCTATGCTGAAAAAGACTTGCCGTGAGAGGTCTGCTTCTCCATATGAGAACGCAGTTCCTCGTTCTCCTTACTCAGCCTGTCTACTTTGGCCTGTAGTTGATGTAAATCAATTTTTGGACCTGTTTTCTTAAGGGAAAATTTACATTCCCTAGAAATATGCCCCTCTTTGCCACATGAATAGCATACTGGGAGATTATCAGGGTTATAAGGAGGTGGTCTCTCCTCTCTTTCTCCACTGACATGATCTTCTCTTTTCCAAGAGACCTTACGACCACTGCTCTGATATGGCTTTTTAGCACTTATTACAGACACAGGATGTGTTTTCTTTGTATTAGCATTATTATTGTAAAACTGTGTCATCTTAGCAATAATGTCACTATAATCAGATTGAGGTGTCACAAGCATTGTCACAGCAGAATGGGTGAGTGGGTCACATTTGCTAATCAAGGCAGACTTGAAACGGACATCATTCTGAGTAATACCAGAATCGCCACTGAATGTTTTAAACGTCTCCAGTAATCGTTCTGAAAATGTAGCTGGATGCTCCCCTTTCCTCATTTGAATTTCATATATTTTATCCCAGTTAACTGACATCACACCTAAGACTTCAAGCAATGCCTGTTTCCTCTCCGACTTATTTGCAGTTCTGTCCTTTACTTTCTGAGTTAAGGCCCCAGACAAAGTGTCAAATCTAGCATTTCTGGAATTGGGTTAAACAGCGTGACCCCTAACGGTGTCTTACTGCTGTTTTTCTTAGTTGTACCATTCTTTATCATAAACTGACAAGCAATCTTTGCTTCCTCCAAATCGTTGGACAATGCTTCTACAGAGGATCTAAGCATATTATTGTTAGTTGCAAGACGTGTGATCTCATTCTGCATCCTAATCTTTTCTTCTTTCCATATTGTTTCACTTGCATGGTAATTTTTTGTAGATATTACTCCTAAACAGAGTCGCTCTTTTTCAGCCTCTTGCTCATCTACTCTCCTCTTAGTTATTTTGTATGATGCAAGAACAGCTTGAAGCGCATTGGCAATTTTTCCTTTTTTTGTTCCTAGGCATTTTTGGATAGTTTTCAAATTTAGAGATGGCCCATTCATATAGTTTATCAATAATCTTCTCTATTACATCAAACATTCCCTGAGTGGCGTGTTTAACGATGTATTTAACAATCATTTCTTCCATTTTCAAAATCTTATTGAACTACGTATGGTAATTCAAAACTTTGTTCTCTCTCTTTTTTTTTTTTTTTAAATGACTACACTTTATCTTTAAGTGTAATGAAGGATCTGAGGCGTGTGGATCCATTTGCAGTCTCACTTTAATAAACTTAGACAGGGTCAAACAGGCAGTGATCAAACAACAGCGTCAGGAATATCAGAGGCAAGGCAGAGACATAAACAATACCGGGCAGGAGTCAGGGCAAGCAGCAACACAATCGGAGTTCCAGAGAGCAATATCACAAGGGCAGGCAGCAGAGAATCAGCAGAGGTAAACAGTCCAGGGTCATACACGGGAAGATCACAGAATACAGAAATAACGCTCAGAATGTCAGCCGGTGCAAAACAAGACTTCACAAAGAGTGTCTTCTTCTGTAAATTTTATTGGCAGCTTGCAATCATTGTGCATTACCGCCATCTACTGGGCTGAGGTGTGATCACATTGGGATGTCATCATTCAAAAAAAAAAAAAAAAAAAAAAAAAAAAAAATTACTAAATTATACTTGCTAGTTGGGTTTCTTTAAGAAAAGTTATAACCGCCCTAACTGTAGACTGTGTGCTTTTTATACTCAATAAATTTTCCATTGTTAAGTCTTTCTTTACCGCTCTCTTCATATTTTCCCTTTCTCTGGTGTATTGTGTACAATCTAAAAGTATGTGTTTTACATTTTCTATTACTCCACAATTTGTGCATACTCCAGTCTGATGTTTCCCTATAATGTGTAATCCACTATTTAAACTTGTATGTCCCATCCTCAGTCTGCTAAACCATGTTTCCTCCTGCCTTTCCAATCCACTGATTTTACTAGCTGTAACCTCTTTATGTATGTTATACAAATGTCTGCCTTTTACCTCCTTATCCCATCTCTCCTGCCACATTCTGTTAATTTTGTCCTTAATAATACTTTTAATTTCTGACCTACTTAATTTGATATCCAGTTCAACCATTTCTGATGTAACAGCTTCCTTTGCCAGCATGTCTGCCTTCTCGTTCCCCTCCACTCCCTTGTGTGCAGGAACCCATATAAATACTACGCTTATGCTCTGTTGGTTACTTTTAAAAATGAGTTGATTAATTTCATCTAGTAGATCTTGTCTACATATAGACTTTCCACTCTGAATGCATGCTAGTGAAGACATTGAGTCTGAACAGATGATCACCTTATTGGGTTTTACTTCCTCCACCCATTGTAAAGCCAGAATTATTGCTAACATTTCTGCTGTAAAAATGGCCAAATGGTCTGTTGTCCTTTTTTTAATATTAACATTATACTATAAAATGTGTACTGCAACCCCTGTTTTCCCAGTCTGATCTTTTGATGCGTCTGTGAAAATCTGAACTGTGTCATCATAATTTATGTCAATATATTGCTGAACATTTTGATATTTCCCTGATTTAATTATATTCTTAACTTCCAAATCTACCCTGGGAGAACAAAACATCCATGGTGGGATTGTTGGTGTACTAACAGTTTTGCAACACGCAATGCTGTCAATTTCCATATCCTTTGCCTGCCTATTCCCATGCCACCCAAAACTGCATGATGGGCGCCCATACTCCCAGCATTCTAATAACACCTGCTTTGTGGGGTGTGTTTCTTCATGACCTTGCAGATTTGTCCAGTAAGACATGGATAATTTTAATCGCCTTAGGTCTAGAGGCATTTCTCCTACTTCTATTTGTAATGAAGGAATAGGTGTTGTCCTAAACGCACCACAACATATTCAAAGTGCCTTGGCCTGTACTCTATCTAGTTCTTGCATTAAGGTTTTAGTTGTTGAACTATAAACTATGCTTCCATAATCAAGAACAGAACGAATCAGTGCAGTATAAATCCTTTTCAGGGACATGACTGATGCTCCCCAGCTAAACCCTGCTAAACACTTCAGTATATTTATACCTTTTTTGCACTTATCTATCATTTTCTGAATGTGCGTTTTAAAATTTAGCTTAACGTCAAACCATACCCCCAAATATCTTATACTATCAACTTGCTTAAGATGCTGCCCATACAGTTTAAGATCTATAGTAGGGTTCGTTCTTTTTTTGGAAAAACATATAAATTGTGTCTTTTCAATAGATAGATGAAAGCCCCACTCATATGACCACTTTTCAAACTTATCAATTGCTGATTGCATTTTAACCTTCAGATTGTCAATATTCCTTCCTCTTACCCATAATGCCCCATCATCAGCATATAATGCTCTACCCATCCTCTGATCTATTCTATTAAAAATGTCATTAATCATTATATTAAAAAGCATTGGGCTACATATGCTTCCTTGTGGAGTACCATTCTCTATTGGATATATACTTGAAAATTCCATCCCTACTCTTACCTCTATGGTTCTGTTATTCAAAAAATCTTTAATCCAGTTAAACATCCTGCCAACTATTCCCATCTTATTTAACTTAATTAAAAGCCCCTCCTTCCACAACATGTCATATGCTTTTTCAATGTCAAAAAATATAACCAAAACAGCTTCTTTACTTACTTGAGCTTTCCTGATTTCATTTTCTAGACAAATAATTGGGTCCATTGTTGTGCGCCCATTACGAAATCCACTTTGGTGAGGGGAGAGCATTCCTCTTTTTTCAATTACATATCCTAGTCTTATAGTAATCATTTTCTCCATAATTTTGCATAAGTTGGATGTAAGAGCTATTGGTCTATAGCTTTTAACCTCGGTTTTATCCTTGCCAGGCTTACCTATAGGGACTACCACAGAGTGTTTCCACATCCTAGGCAATTTCCCTTGCTCCCATATCTTATTATACAATGATAAAACAACACTCTTAGCCACATCTGATAGCTGCTCTATCATTTTGTAACTCACCTCATCTTTCCCTGGTGAAGTACTCTTAACTCCTACTAAAGCTTTTTTCAGTTCAAATAATGAGAAATTTGTATCAATTGCACATTCATTTGTGACTTTCCTCCCCAATATGCCTCTATTTTCCTCATTCACCTTTGCTCTCCACATTAACTCTTCACTGGATAAGTTCTGTGTGCTATGTACCTTAACAAATGCCCTAGCCAGTACCTCTGCCTTTTCTGCATTAGTTACTGCCTCAATGTCATTTCCTCTTATTATTGGTAATGCTAAGTCCCTTCTAATGCCTCCCATTTTCCTTATCATTCCCCATACCTCACTAACCTTGATTTCAGACCCAATATTGCTACAAAAGTCTCTCCAGTATTTTCTTTTTGCCTCACAAATTACTCTTTTAGCTTTGGCCTGTGCTTTTTTATATTCAATTAAATTATTGAATGTGTGATTTGATTTAATGACTTTAAAAGCCTTATTCCTTGCCTTAACTGCTTCTTTGCACCCCTCTGACCACCATGGAACCATTTTCTTTTTCCTCATCCCGGTAGATTTACCTATAGTCTCCTCTGCTGATTCATACAGTATGCCAGTAATCATAGAGTTCAATTCTTCAACATCATCACCTGAATGTGACATAATCTCCATCAACTTTCCACTTGCTACCATACTATAATGTTCCCAGTTGACCTCTTTCATTTTCCATCTTGGGAACCAGTTACCTTCTAAATGTACACTTTGGTCCCTCATCTTTGTCCAAATAGGGTAATGATCACTTCCCAAACTATTATCATTAAAAACCTCCCATTGACTTCTCCCTGCTATTTGTTCTGACACTATAGTCAGATCTATAGCTGATTCGGTTCCTCTGCCTACATCAAATCTTGTACCTCTTCCATCATTCAAACATACTAGATTGTGCTCATCCATATACTCCTCAATGATCTTCCCATTTTCATCTGTTCTTGTACTGCCCCAGAGTGAGCTGTGTGCATTGAAATCTCCACATATTATTACTTTACCATTTCCCCTTTCCCATATACCTTCTAGCATAACTTTTGTTAACTTTTGACAGGGGTTGTAAAGGTTAGCTACTTTGATTTTAGTTCTGTTAGTCCATATTTCAACAATGACCACTTCAGTCTGTACATCATTGTTTATAGCCCTAAAGTTAATACCTTGTTGGACGAATGTAGCCACTCCACCCCCTGTTACAGGACTTCTATCTTTGCGCACAGCCGTGTACCCATGAATTATAAAATCAAGAGAGGGTTTTAACCAAGTTTCCTGAACACAAATAACGTTAGGTTTAACAGATAGTTCTTCAATAAAACACTTTAATTCTTGTCCATTAGAAATTAAACTCCTGGCATTCCATTGCAAAATGGATATACCCATCAGCATCCACTACCACTTGATGACTGACTTTCTACTACCTCTGTTCTAAGCATTTCATTAATAGAATCAGTTGTTAGTCCCTCTTCACCTAGGTACTTCTCTGCTGCTTTTAATATGATCTCAATTCTCGCTGTTCTGCTATCTGTTTGAGCTGTACAGTTAATGACTTCCACCATAAATGCAATAAATGTCTTCTTTTCTACAATCAGAGTATTTTCATTTACTTTACAGCATTTTTGCACAACGGTTTGGGCTGGATTTTGGATCACAGGTGCTAGGCCTACCCTTGGGCCTAAATTATTCCTTGTTTTAGAGTCAACTCTTTTGATTGCTTCAGCATATGTAATTTTCTCTTTCATTCTCACATTTTGGACTTGAACTGCTCTTTTGTGTGCTTCACATCCCTTATACGCAGCACTATGCTCTCCCCCACAATTACAACATTTAATTTTGATCCCTTCAGTACATTTACCATATTCATGTTCCCCCCCACACTTAGCACAACGGGCCTTAGCCCTACACGCTACAGCAATATGACCAAAACATTGGCATTTAAAACATCTTGTCGGTGGGGGAATGTATGGTCTCACTACATAACTTACATACCCAATTCTAATCCGTTCAGGTAGTTTTTCCTCATCTAAGGCCACCATAACAGACATACTTGGTCTTTTAACACCGTCTCTAGTGTATGGCAGCCGTTTAACGTTGTTTACACGGACTCCTCTTATATTTACTTTAATTTCCTCTTCGGTCACATCAGTCGATACTCCAGATATAACACCCATAGCTCTCCCTCTTTCTTCCCATATTTGCGGCTTCACAGCCTTCCCCATCAGTGTTTTACACATCATTAAACCTTGCTGTTGATCTCGGTCTTTGCAAACAATTAACAAATTTCCATCTCTTAAAGTTTTGACTGTATATACCTCTCCTACTAACTTGTATACAGCTTCGCTAACCCTTAAAGGATTCAATGCACACGGGGTTTGAAATCGAATTATCACTTTTATGTCATTCTCTTTACTCTCGTCTCCTTTGTTTCCAATGGCTTTCCTTTTTTTCCTCTCTTGTCTCACCTCCTGCCAAACTCCATCGTTTGAATTCGTTCCATTAGAAATTATTGACGCTTCATCACCTTCCATCTCCTCTAAATCATTCTCATATTCTCTTCCTGCATTCACTTTACTTCCTATCCATCCCGGATCACTCCTCAGCCCTCCTGGCTCTCGCACCGGATCTGGGGCGTGCTTCTCCATTCCCACCGATCATTTCCAGTTGCTTTCACACCCTTCCACAAAGAGTGTGTGAATGAGAGCTGCTTAAATAGGGGAGATAATGGGGAACACCTGTGCAGGTGATTAGTCCAGGTACGGGGTGTTATGGGAAATGGAGTTCAAGAAAGTCAATACTCAGGAGAGGGTGCCCTCCGGTGGCCATCGGAGAGAGCCACAGAGGTCTGATTCATGACAGAAAGATATCTGTTAGTCTATTTATTCATAGTTCCAGTACTTCGTACCATATGAACAAGATAGCCACACTCGTTGTGCCTTTAAACTTTCAATGTCTCATGCTTCAGACAAACCAAGCATTTACAGCTTCAATTTCTGCAATTGTTTGAAAAAAATATATATATTAACAATGTTTGTCACAGTACACCGGACAAAACCACAATATGTCGGGTCTCTTTTTTTATTTTTATTTTCTCAAACAGCCTTTTTCTAGCCACAGTTCTTCGGGCTCAAACTGATATTTATCAGATTAAAAACAGTGCCACCGTGCGTTGGGCAAAAACCACACTGCTTCGGGTTACTGTTTTAAACTTCACAGAGTCACGGTGCGTCGGACTCACTACACTATAACACAACAGTTATGAAATAATTCTGTGACCACACTGCATCGGGTCAATTCAGTTACTTTAGAATTTCATCAGAACTATCACAACTTCACAGTCAGTTTCAATTACATTAGAAACTTACAACTCTGTTTCAGTTACTTTAGAAACAATAGGTCTAATACAGTTCTGCTACCACACTACGTCGGGCTGATTCAATTACTTTAGAATCTTAACAGAATTATAACAGACCAACACCAAGTTTCAGTTACTTTAGAAACCTTGACTTAAGCACTTTGCTTCAGTTACTTTAGGAACAACAATATCAATACAACTCTGCCACCACACTGCTTCGGGCTGATTCAGTTCCGTTAGAATCTTAAACAGAATTTGTACAGAATAGGCTTAAGAACTCCCTCCTGCTAATACTGAATAAACTAAATTCTCTTCTATCCTTAGCCTACCATTTATTTTCTAGATTTTTTTAAACGAGGGGGTTCCCTGACAAAACCAGCAAAAAGAAAGAAACCGCTTTTCTTTCCTTTCCCTGCTTTTTCAAATCCCCGCGCTGGGTGGCTCGCCAATGTAAGAAAAAATGATGATGACTTTGAAGATCTTGATGAAGATGTTTATTGCAGCATAGCAGTGACAAAGCACATGTAGTACCTTGGGTCCAACGGAGTAGAAATGAACCTCGAACATCCTAAGTTCAAACCTTTTATACAGTATTACGTTCATCTTCCCGCTCAACATGTAAATGAAGTTTCGTTTTAAATGTAAATTGCGGAAAACCATGAAAGCGATAGCCTTCCGTTCCCACATCTTTGGTAGACTTTCAGGTGGGAACGACCAAATGTTAAGGTAATAAGATCAAATAGAGTCCCTATCAGTTGTTTCCTGTACCCTTTTGGTCAGCAGATGGTTCTCGATGGCCCACTGTCGTTCCCATGCTATAATCTTTTAAACGGAAATAACTACCTCTATGATAATTAAGCTCTTTGTAGGGAAAGGAGTATAGTTTACACAATATGGGTGGAAGCTGGGTCGAGGCAGACTATAATTTCTTACAATATGCTTCTCGAGTACTTTCCCCAGTTGAAAAAGCTTTTGACTCCTGTACAAGACACCTCCTGTCCGTCCACTGGGCAATGTCACATTTTGAATACATTTATGGTTTCAATGAAGTAACATTACATACTCCGCACACACCTTTGCAGCTTCTTTTAAGCGGGATGGCAAAGGGAGTGTCCAGTGCCAGACTAGGCAGGTGGACATTAGAATTAGGGTCTAAAAATTTGAAAACTGTATACAAGCCCAACTCGATGCTTCCCCGAACACTCCTATATGAAGGTACACCACACACTTGTGAAGATGAACACACCCGCCCCCCTGAAAGTGTATTTGCGGTAAAAGCAATTGAAGGAGCTGTGGATGTGTATGTTGATGGTTCTAGATATTGGCAAGATGGGCAATATCATACAGGATTCGCCATCCATTCTGACAAAGGAAATTTTCTGTATAAATGTCCACCCCATTTTTCAGCTCAGAAAGCAGAGGTGACAGCCGTACTACAAACGCTAGAGGTAATTTCAGATTCAGATTTGAATATCTATTCGGATTCTGCCTTCGTAGTTAATTCTCTTACAGAATATCTTCCAATTTGGCAAAAAAAGGGGTTTTACCAGTGCAGATGGTCAACCTTTGATTCATTGTGGTCCAATTCAGGCTTTGTGGTCAGCTGCAAAGAATAACATCCATAAGATTGCTTTGTTGAAAGTCAAAGCACACCAGAAGAAAGGGACAGACAAGCATGGCGTTGGAAATTTAATTGTTGATGAGTTAGCAAAGAAAGCTGCTGTGGAAGAAGTAACATTTTCAGGTAGCACAGAACAAGAATCAATTGCTGCTATCAACATTAGAAAACCAGTAGACCTGAAAAGTGCTCAACAGAGTGACCCCTTAATAACAGAAGCAATCAGACTGAAGAAAATTGAACAAAGGATTGTTGACGGTCCATTTGCCCAACATGATGCGCAGCTAATTGTACATGATAACATATTACTGTACAGAAATGGGGAAACTGCTGTATGGGTTCCTACTAAATTGCGGAATGATATTTTGTATCATATCCACAATCAGGGGGGACACTTAGGTGTAACCAATGTGAAAGACAGAATATTCAATATGTTTTGGTGGCCAAGTATGGATAAGGATGTGAAAGACTACTGTGCAAATTGTTTAACGTGTGCTCAAATGAATCCATCAGGGGTTAAAAAGAAGGGCTCCTTAAGACCTACGTGTCTTGCTGAAGGCCCCTGGACAAACCTTCAGATCGATTATATTGGTCCTTTACCTGCAGCAAAAGGTGGATACAGGTATATATTAGTGGTTGTTGACACATTTAGCAAATGGACTGAGGCATTCCCAATCAAATCTGATACAGCTTCTGCCACAGCACGAGTACTTTGGGAACAAATTTTCTGTAGATTTGGTTTTCCTCTGAGTTTGGAAAGTGATAGAGGCACCCATTTCACAGGAAAAGTTCATACAGACCTTGCAAAAATGCTGGGAATAAAGCATCGGCTTCACATAGCACAACACCCACAATCTTCAGGAGGGGTCGAAAGATTTAACAGAACATTGAAGATAGCTTTGAAAAAAATGGTGTTAGAGAATGGTTCCAATTGGGCTCAAAACCTTCCAAGTATATTAGTGTCAGTTAGGGGAATTGTTCACAAAAGCACAGGTTACAGCCCCCATGAATTAATGACAGGAAGGAAAATGAGATTACCTGAACACCTTCTTTTTGAAGTCCCCAAGCCTATGATTGAAGGGTGGACGACTGAAACATATCTCAAGAATCTGTGTAGTTCTTTACCAGCCATTTATTACCAAGCGGCTCAACAAATTGGACTCAGTCAAAAATACAACAAGATGTATTATGATCAGGATGTGCATGATCATAAATTCGAGCTTGGTGATGAGGTCATGGTAAAGAACTACCACCATGAGGGTCCATGGACCGCTAACTGGGTGGGACCATACACAGTGATTGATAAATGCAGTCTACAAGATCTGTCATAAATCTAAAAACAGAAAACAGGTGAAGAAATGGTTCCACATTGATCAAATGAAATCCTACAAACATTCAGAAGGCAATCCTACAGAGCAGTGTGTAGAGAAAAAATAATAGTGTGTAAATAAAAGTGTGTATGTGTGCTTTCATTTTATCAGTATATTGTTTGCTGTGCTATGTGAAAAAAAAGAAGAAAAAAAGGGGGGGGGGGGGGTATTCTTTCTGTTTGCATGTGTTTTTCAGAAATTCTTAACCAAGAGATATAAAGATGTGGCGATGGGTCCTGGAGATATAAAGATGTGGCGATGGGTCCTGACAGTGGTCCTGCCAATGATGGTGACGATGCAAGAGTGCCCAGAACTGCAACCAGCACTCCCTTCTGGCGTGATGACGAAACCATATCAAGGGGTGCTGATCAACAACATCCAATGGATTCACATTCCAGTTCTAGTAAATCGGACAGCATGGTCTCCAGATCTGGATGAGCGATGCCGAGAGGAGAGTGTGACAGAGATGTACAAGGATCTTTTGACAACGGCGTTCCTGAGATACCATGGATCAGTTGCTACCAGCTCACCCACAGATCAGCTGTCAGGAAAACACTCAAAGGATCACTCCGAGAGAACCTCTTCCGGACGGAAGCTGTTAGGATTTGTTGACAGCATGCTTGGAGCCACCTGAACGGGTTTAGGCATATCCAACTGGATCAGTGCTAAGGAACTTAAACAGAATGAACTTAAACTCAAAGCTCTTGTCGGGCAACAGGTTCTGCAAACAGATACATATTTGCAAGAGGGACTAAGTGAAGAAAGAGAAACTGTACAGGATGTCCACACGATTGCATCTGCCCTCTCCATTATAGCTCGACAAACTAAAAAAAAGCTTTCAATACTATGCAGACACAAGTATACTGTGCACATTTCGCCTCCATTAAATATCAGGAAATAACCCGTATTTTGGAGGAAGTGTTGGCTGGTAAGGTTCTGTCAACACTTTTCACAGAGGAAGTCATTATGAAGTGGTTTGGATTGAAAGACTGCTTTAATCCATCATCAGACAACTTACAACATTTTATGGATAGACTGGGAAAATGCAAATTACCCATCCCTTACAGCTACATCATACAAATGGCTAAAATTTCTTCACACCCTATTCCTGCTGGATTTTACAGCCCTCTGGACTATGGTCCTTTAATGGAAGGTATACACTTACCTTTCTCTCGTAATGGGGGACAACCATCAAAATCCACCAACAGAATCCCGCCCATTCAGATTTTGAGGTGGTGGAATGAGACTGTGATCAATAAACCTAAGGACACTTCTTGGGCCTGTTCTGCCGATAATAGTTTTGATAGATTTGGTTGTTTTATGAGACAGATGTATGCTATGCTGTTAACTGTGTCAGTACCAGTTTTTCAAAAGGAACAGGTGTTTGAAAAGATTCTAAGTGTGGAAAATCTGGGTGTATCACAAGAGAATGTGTTGAAGGAAAGGAAGGACCTACCCAGATTTGTCACTCAGTTGCCATCAGGAGAATGGCGGGGAATAGATGCTGAATGCTGTGACAAAACTCCATTTGGGTTTATCTGTGAGTGTGATGTTTTGCAAAAACAACCATTGTGTGGAGCACCCCAGACAGACTATGAATCATGTGAAATCAACCTAACCCATCTTCACAATAATTTCACTAGGGTAATAGTTTCAGACAAGAAAACATGTATTACCACGACTTTAAATCACTTCTCCATCTTTGTCGATAATAACCAGACATTATGTCCAATTAATGATACTTCATTTTGTATAACTCCCGAGTCAACCTGGTCTATAGGAAATTATAATTTTCCATATGTAAACACCACCCAGCAGGCAATGTCAGTAAAGCTGGAGGAGCAATTGGGCTTTGTAGAAGAGATCCCTGAATTTGATTTTGAGTTACCAAAACTGGATGATATGCTAATGTCTTTAATGCAAAGGAAAGCTAACCATATTGTTAAAGCTCAACAAGGTCTTGATGAAAATGATAAAGCTTTAACTAAACAAATGCATGAAGGAGATTTAGTTATTGCATACTCTGGTTTGATTTGGGGATGTAACTTTTAAAACCGCTGTTTGTGTGTGTATCTTCCTAATTATGTGTCAATGTATTATGTTATGCTGTATGTGTTCTATGGTGAAACGTCAAATTGCAGATAGTTCAATGATCAATGTTGGACGTTCCTGTTGGTTGTGATGGTTCTCGATTACCTCTTCCAAACCCTAGAAATATATTTCAAATTTAAACAAACTTGTTTATAAAAAATAAATGTGATAATTTTGCTCAAATGAAACGGAGTTGTAACCAGTGTGCATGAGGTGTCGACCCAATGACGGGTAAGATTTTCCTTTGGCCAGAGGGGAACAACCTAAGGCAGGGCTTCGCCGCCGCTGGGCACCTACCCAGGAATGGAGGTGTAATCTGTGTAGAGTGGATGTGATGCTTCTTTTGGGCCAAGAGCATCAAAGAGGGGACTGTAAGAAATTATAGTCTGCCTCGACCCAGCTTCCACCCATATTGTGTAAACTATATGCCTTTCCCTACAAAGAGCTTAATTATCATAGAGGTAGTTATTTCCGTTTAAATAATATGTAAATAGTATCTTCGGAGTGATAATTCGTCACTTATAGCATGGGAACGGCAGTGGGCCGTTGAGAACCATCTGCTGACCAAAAGGGTACAGGAAACAACTGATAGGGATTCTATTTGATCTTATTACCTTAACATTTGGTCGTTCCCACCTGAAAGTCTACCAAAGATGTGGGAACGGAAGGCTATCGCTTTCATGGTTATCCGCAATTTACATTTAAAACGAAACTTAATTTACATGTTGAGCGGGAAGATGAACGTAATACTGTATAAAAGGTTTGAATTTAGGATGTTCGAGGTTCTTTTCGACTCCGTTGAACCCAAAGTACTACATGTGCTTTGTCACTGCTATGCTGCAATAAACATCTTCATTAAGATCTTCAAAGTCCTCATCACTTTTTCTTACACTAGTCTAATTAAAATCAAATGTATTTGAATGCAAATTAATTTTGTTTAGATCTGTTAAACTTTTGCTTGCAATTAATGCAATTAAATGTGTGTTTAAGTGAGAACAACATAATTCTGTACACTGATGTAAAGTACAGTACTATTACATACAAATACAGTACTCTCATAAATGACACTGTATCAAATGTTATGTCGAAAATTAAACTTCATAGAGTTCATAGCGCAAGAGCTGGTGATGAAAATTTCAACAATATGTTTTATTGGAGTATACTGTATAAGAAAGTGTATTTAAGTTTAGAAGTAAAAAATACATTTCAAGTGCATTAATGCACATAGTATATATTATAGACTAAATACATTTAAAATATATTAACAAATGTAATTTTGAAGAACACACTAAAGTTTAAATTAAAATCAATTATTTTACATGTGCTTTAATATATTGATAAATATATCAAAATAAGTGTACTTATTTAAAACACAATAAAATCATAATGTATGTTTAAGTAATACTTAATTAGACATTATTATAAAGTGCATTTTTAAAAAGTGCACTTAAGTATGTTAAGACCTATTGTCATTAAAGTGTACTCTCTTTAAGGACACTTAAGTGGCCTTTAATTTAGATTATATTATATTATCTGCAAGTGCACTTTTTAAAAAGTATACTTTTAATAATTTAAGTACACAAAAAGTACACTTTTACTGCAATTAAGCACACTTCTTTTTCACAAGGGGGGGAACTTTTGATCTGGGGAATACTAAAAACGCTCACACAAATCATTGGTAACTTGTAATTGTTCCACAGTTTTGCGGTTTACTCACCATTTTTCATTCTTTCTGCAATGTCCTTGGAAACCATCAGAGTGAAAACTTTACCTTTGCTGTCCTTCACGTTAATTGTTACGTTGTCCATTTTGTTTTGTGTTGCACTTGGTAATGCATGGTTTTATACATCCAAAGGGACATGGGACCATACCCAACTCCAGTGTGACTCATTATTTCTAATACTAATCAATCAATGCAATTACACTTAACAATTTTCAGTTTTTCAATTAGAAGTGATTGTCTTTTTTATTATTATTATGTTGGTTTATGTTTTAATAAACCTTTAAGATGTATGTAATATTTTGAAAGGGTGTCATCACGACAGAAACAAGTTTTAAGTACGTTGTACTTTGATGCTGTATGTCACTGTGACGTGGCGTCGGCACTGTCTCAAGTCGGACAAAATATCTAACTGGCATGCACTGTGTCAAGTCAGCCGCCGATCGGTCTGCACAGGGGATACACAGTGTAAAGGAGATGAAAAGAGGGAGGAGCAAAGGTAAAGAGACCGAAAAGAGGGAGAAGACAATGCAAAGGGGATGAAAATAGGGATAGCTGGTTCAGGTTTGTTTGATTAGGGTAAGAGCTAAACTCTGCAGGACAGTGCCCCTCCAGCACCAGGGTTGAGAAAGCCTGCTATATATGGTTAATTCAATATTATCAGCAGCTATCGCGTTGCTCAGGAGCTAATTACCCTCCTCCATCCCCAACTCCTCCTTCGTCCAACCAGCATTAGGCCTTCTGATTTCCCTTTGAATCAGCCTAATTCTAAAATTACGTGTACATTAAATTATTGAATATTAATGATATCTGCAATACATTTATGTTGGTTCTATTCTGTTTACCCTTGGTGGGTTATTGCTGCTCTCCCTGCTCTTATCCATGCTAGGCTGCATAGATGGCTGCATAACGCTTGTTTTGTTTACTGTGTGGAGACGTGCTGAAATCGCGTTTGGTCTCGTAGTGTATCGCGTCCCTTGTCAGTGTCAGGCGCTTGCTTGGCCATTTGTTGCGATTAACAGGAAAGTGTGTTCAGCTGAATTGGAGTAGTATTTTGTTAGACGGGTATGAAAAAGCTTGGTTTACCACGGCAGTGATCGTGTGAAGACCGAAGAGTGTAAAGATCATCAACTACCGTGCGACTCCACCGGACAGGGACACCGGCAAAGGATATAAGTATCGCTTTTTATTTTTCCTCTTTCCTACTACTTGTTTCACTTCTGTTTCAGTTTTTATAACCATTTCTTACTATGTGTAAGTAAGTTGTTGCTGTTTTAGCATGTGTGTTTGGCTCAGTGTTATTTTTTAGGATTACTGATAAACTAATGCAGTTTAGTTACAGTTGTAGTAATGTTGTCATTTTATTACTTTTTTGCATAGGTTTTTTATTAAGTTTTAGTTTTATTTAAAGTTATTTTAGTACTTCAAAATACTAAATGGAAATGAAATAATATATATATATATATATTGATTTTATTTATATATATATGTGTGTGGTTGTACACACACATATGTAGTTGTTGTTTTTTTGGTGTTTGGCTTAGTGTTATATTAGAATCATTATTATACTCTTATACCTTTTGTTGTTTTAGTATTTTTAATTGTTTTTAGCTTTATTTTTTGTTTTCATTTAAATGTGTATTTTTGAAATGTTGTTGTATGCATTTGTCATTTTTATTTAATTTCTTTATTTTCTTAAATGTGTGTATATAGTATTTATAGAGTTTTAACTTTTAGTTTTAGTTACTTTTTCTTATTTGTAAGTTGTCTTAAAAGAGAAAAGTTTTAGCTTTTAGTTTTTAATCTGTTTTAGTTGTTTTAATACTACAATTGATTGCTTCTGTTGTCCTCATTTGTAAGTCGCTTTGGATAAAAGCGTCTACTAAATGACTAAATATAAAATATATAAATATATGACTGTAGCCTGAGAGCTGAAACAGGAAAAACGTATTTTGTTTCTGGATACAGCAGTGTCACAGCGAGGGCCAAATTCTGAGTGGAGGATGAACTTCTGAAACTGGAACTAAATTCACAGGGAGGGATTCCTGCCCACTCTCATTCACCTCCTTCAAAGTCTGTTTCTCTGTTTGTTAAACTGTTGTCTGTAAAGATGGAGCTGTATCTGGCCATTCTTACCCTCGCTGTTTGTCTCTCAGCTGATGCTCAAAGTAAGTTCATGCTTTGTATATTAAAATACATCCACAGATTTTTTAAATGTGAAAAGCCTCTACAAGGATGTATGATTTCATGTAGCACACTAATACTTTGAGTAAGCTTTTTATACTGTGATACGTTTACTTTTAGTGATGTATTTTGATCACCATGTCATTCAAACAGTTGATGACTAGTTGACTACAAGTGATGATTATAAGTGGTCATTCAGTGGTCAGTTAAAATCTGCTGTTTAGGACATCCTTACATTTAAAAACTACCGATGTGTTAAACCAGTGACAAAAAAATAATACTTTTTCCCCCTAAATCCTTTAATAGTTATTCACTGCAACAAAAAAAAAAATGCTTTTCTTACTTGGCATTTGTGTCAAAATCAAGTGAGTTCTTGCTTAAAACAAGAAAAAAATAATCTGCCAATGGGGTAAGCAAAAAAATGTAAATAAATAATAATAATAATAATAATATAATTTAGAAAATAATAATTTTTACTTGTCTAGTAATTGCTTCTTGATTTAAGAATTCTTATGTATTTGGAATTGAAACAAGACGAAGCTACTAAGTAAGAAAAGCATATGATATGCAGTTCATCCTTTATTTCTCTCGGCCTCTGGATATTTATAAATTATCTTTTGTCTTTTGATGTTTGTTCCATTTCAGTTATACACAACGATTTCAAAATCAATGGATGTTCTGATACAGAAAAAGAATCTGTGTGTGGATCTGATGGAGAAGAGATATGGCATGCTGACTTTATTCAAAAGATGGGAGTAAATACATTACCAGATTTTGCAGATGCTTTGAGATTTCCAGGATTTTATGAACTAAGCATTGCAGAACAAGAAACATGCAAGCAAAACTTAGCTGTATGCATTAAAGCTTACAATACCCCACCAGAGGAAATGGGTATGATGTAAATTTGCACTATGACTTTTAATGTTTTCCTGTAACATATTTCCTAACATTCAAATTAATCTGTTTGGAAATAGAACTTAAATGAGCTCCATATTATGCATTCAGTGTCATCAAGAGTTTGGTTAAGAGTGAGCTTTGTCTTACATGATTAGTTTTCCCGTGTATTGATGTTATTTGAATGAGATCAGATTCACACCTGCAAAGTTCAACACAGTTTTGTGTTCCCAGACCCCCCTGAGACGTCCATCTATCCAAGGAATGATGTTCAGCTGGGTGTTGAAAACTCCCTCATCTGTCACGTTACGGGCTTCTTTCCTCCGCCTGTCAACGTCTCGTGGACCAAGAACAATGTCATTGTGACGGAAGGTGTGAGTCTGAGTCGGTACCGACCGAGGAATGATGGAACCTTCCACATCTTCTCCTCTCTGGATATTGTTCCTGAGGAACGAGACATTTACGGCTGTACGGTGAACCACAGAGCCCTCCAGGGCCAAGCGCAGACCAAAATATGGGGTAAGTGCCACTCTGAGAGCGAAATCAAATCAAATTACACTAAATTGTGCTATTTCCATATAAATGATGTACATATAAAACAACAGTCATTATTCTGTGAGAAATTACATCAGCATTACAACACTGACAAGTGTAATGTTCACACCCCTAACAATGATCAACAGGTGTCCCGGAGACGGCTGCTGTCCCGCCCAGTCTGGGTCCAGCGGTCTTCTGTGGAGCAGGGTTCACTCTGGCGCTGCTGGGAGTAGCTACGGGAATCTTCTTCTTTATTAAAGGAGCTGCAACTGACAACACAGACACTGCAAAAAAAGAAAAACTTTTCATGCAGTGGACCTACCAATAAAGACAGTTGCTCGAGGATTCTCAATGCAATGATACAGTGCTTTTGTGTGTCATTTCAGTGATGGACGGCACTGCTGGTGTTGAAGATCGATCGATAGATACATAAATGCAATGATCTGGTTGAACCTTGAAAGTTCAATCATTTCATGAAATCTTTTCTTGCTGTGTAGCACTGTTCATAATTATATCTACACGTTTTTGCTCCGATTACTTGACGAACTGCAAATGTAACATAAATCATTGTTGATTTTGAGTGACTTAATTCAAATAAGACACTTTTGCTACTTTCATACTACATGTAGTTGCTTTTGTCATGGACTGAAATGTGTCTTATTTTGTACTATGTACGTTTTTTTACCCTAGCGGTTAATAAAGGAAACTGCATGAGACTTCTCAAGTTTGTTATTAAAAATGTAGACGTGCAGCAAGTGCGCTCATAATAGAAGCGACATGGTCGAGATGCGTAAGCAATGTGACGCGTTCGTTTTTTCAAGGCGCACCAATGCCGCGGTGAGATAAAAACATCTCAACTTTCCAGGATGCTGCAAGCACGCCGCACAGGTCATGTGACGAGAACCAACCAATCAGCTTCACCTTTTCCGTAGCAACATTAAAGCTCAGCCAAGATGGAGGAATATCTGATCACAGCTGTACAAGGATACCCATTTTTTAATTAATCTAGCTACTGCAATAGATTTTCGGTGCTGGAAATGCTTTTATCCTTTGCTGAAACTTTCACGTCGTCATTGAGAGCACAGCTCATGGTTGCTTAGTGATGGCAGTTAAGCCCCGTTCACACCAAAGACGATAACTATAAATATAACGATATTAGCGTCCACACTAGCAAACAATATCGTCTGTCACGCGTCTGTTAATAACGCGTTAACGCAAACTCATTTTAACGGCACTAATTTTTTTAACGCGCGATTAACGCAGCGCGTATTTTCTGTTTGACCCATGGCCCAATCCCTTGTTGGAGAAATGGAGATGGACAGTGTTGCCAACTTAGGAACATTGCAGACCCCTTTAGCGACTTTTTTCCCTTCAAAAAAAGCGCCCAAACCTAGTTTCTGAGAATCACCGATACTCAAGTCATTGGTACAAGTCATTGGTGTTTGGTGATGAGTTTTTGGCTCAAGGTCTGCATTTACAGTCACACCAGAGGTGTTAAACTGGGATTAGGACTTGGTTTTCTGCAGACCAGTCAAGTTCTTCCACACTGACTGAATCAATAATTTTCTTTTTGAACCTTGTCTTATACACAGAGACATTGTCATATTAGAATAGAAAAGGGTCCTGTCCAAACTGTTGCTATTATATTAGAAGCACACAATTTCCTAGAATATCATTATATGCTTTAACATTAAGATTTGTAATCATAGAAATTACTAAAGTAGTCAAACCTGTTCATTAGAAGGGGGCGACCCAATACTTTTGGCAATATAGTGTACATTTGCATAAAGCATCCATATTTGTCCATGCCCATGTTGATTAGAGTATTAAAAATTTGAAAAGTATTGATTTAAGGTACATTTAGAACAAATAAAAATGTGCGATTAATTGCGATTAAAATTTTTAATCGATTGACAGCCCTAATATATATACAGTATATATATATATATATATATATATATAAGCAATATCACACAAGTAGACATGAGATATGGCTGTATATCGGCACGGCTGTGATCCGGCCGTAGGTAATCACAGCGTGCCAATATACAGCCATATCTCACGTCTACGAGTGTGATATTGCGTTTATACAACAGTTCGATGTAATTACTTAAGAAACAACAATGGAGTGTCTTTTAAATCCCTCTTTGTGCAGAACTACTTCCTTCCACCGTGGATTCAAATCTCAGTTTAACAGCTGAGCCCTAGCCTTTAGAGCTAGTAACGAAGGAACGTTGAGTTGTTTCATTGAAAGTTTACTGTATTACTGCAGTAAAAACTCACTGTATTATGTACAGTATTTTGAGAGAGAGATGTACTGGGCGATTGTGATTACTTGCATCTGATACAGCATTCATTCATCAGATCGGTCTCGTATCACAATAAACATTACTTTGAATATCTGCTGAGGAAAACGTTATCTTTGTCATAATGTTAATTATCCTTTCATCTGTTAAGGGTGTTTCTCAATACTAAACACCTATTAAATATATTATTTATATAAAATATTATTTATTGGATAATAATATACTGTATAATAAACAACAACAACAACTACAGCCATCATAAAAGTTGCTAGGCAATTCAGTCAAAAGTACAAAGGCAGCGCTCTGATATACAGCATTGAATTTACATAAACATGAGATTTTGCCAAAACTATCCTCTCTAGAACAAATAATAGATTAGTGAGACCAAAGACTGCCCATTAGATTTACCCAAAATGAATTACATCTGATGTTTAACCACTATAGCGACACCAGAGCCAGCGGTAAATTCCAGAAGATCTGGCCACGGTGAGGCTGCTCTCGGGCGGCTTCATGAGCGCTGAACGGCCACTGACGTCCTGAAGCTCGCGTTGCTGAAAACGTTGACATAATTTTCAAATAGACATTATCTTTATTAACAAACTGCATATTTGAACTATAAACAAGGACATTCTTGCCTGAAAACCTCGTAAAACGACATTCCGTGACACAAAAACAGTAATATTTATAAAATGATCATGATTGGGGCATCCACCATGACACTCGCTGTAAGAAGTACCGCAAGCGGAGTGATACAATTACAAACTGTTAAACGGCTGTTGGAGTTCTGATATCACTCTAATATCGCACTCTTATCAGCCAATCAAATTCAAGGACCAGAAAGAACTGTTGTATAAATAAATAAATATGGTTTCACTTTATTTTGATGGTCCTTTTAACACATTCTGTTGACTATAAGTAACATTGCACCTACATTTCTACTAGCTCTCATTAGAGTGTTAGTAGTGTATTAGTAGACTGGTAGGGTTAGGGTTAGAATAAGTTGACATGTACTTGCAAAGTTACTTACAGTCAGTAGATTGTCTGTTGGGAGACCATCACAATAAAGAGTTAGCAGATATGAAGTAGACAGTCTACTAATACTCTAATGAGAGTTTGTTGACATGTAGTTGCAACATTACTTAGTGTCAACAGAATGTTCAAAAGGGACCATCAAAATAAAGTGTTAACATATATATATATATATATATATATATATATATATATTTCATTTATTTCATTAGTTATTTAGCAGACGCTTTTATCCACAGCGACTTACAAATGAGGACAACAGAAGCAATCAATTGTAGTATTAAAACAACTAAAACAGATCCAAAACTAAAAGCTAAAACTTTATAAATACTATATATACACATTTAAAAAAATAAAGAAATTAAATAAAAATGACAAATGCATACAACAAAATTTCAAAACTTAACATTTAAATGAAATAAAAAATAAAGCTAAAAACAATTCAAAATATTAAAGAACAAATAGTATAATAATGATTCTAACATAACACTAAGCCAAACACCAAAAAACAACTACATATGTATATGTACAACCACACACACATACATATATATAATATATATATACACACATGCACATTTATAAATTCAGTATATATATATTATTTCATTTCCATTTAGTTTGTTGAAGTACAAAAATAACTCAAATTAAATAAAACTAAAACTTAATAAAAAACCTATACAGACATAAAAAAAACTAATAAAATGACAAACATTATTCCAACTTTAACTAAAATTAAAAGATAACAAATACAAATCAAACTACATTAGTTTATCAGTAATCCTAAAAAAAATAACACTGAGCCAAACACACATGCTAAAAAACAACAACTTACTTACACATAGTAAAAAATGGTTATAAAAACTGAAGCAGAAGTGAAACAAGTAGTAGGAAAGAGGGGAAATATAAAGTGATATTTATATCCTGCCCGGTGGAGTTGCACGGTAGAGTCGATGGTCTTTACACTCTTCGGTCTTCACACGAGGAGGCCTTCACATGACGGCTGCCGTGACCGCTGCTGCAGTAAACTAAGTTTTTTTTATACCCGTCTAACAAAATACTAATTGAATTCAGCTGGACACACTTTCCTTTTTATCACAACAAATAGCCAAGCAAGCACACGACACTGGCAAGATACGTGATACATTATGAGACCAAACGTGATTTCAGCACGTCTCCACAAAGTAAACAAAACAAGCGATATATATATATATATATATATATATATATATATACTGACATATACTCCATATGTCACATATGCCAAATAAACAACACAGAGACTGAAGAGAAATGGACATAGGCTGATGATACACAGGGCAACTTTTTGAGCAATTTCTATCTAGATATTTTAGATCGGTCGTGGGCCCTGTGTCTCACCTGGTTGCCCGTTTACGGCAACATTTCCCAAAGTTGCCAGCAACATTGCTCAAAAAGTTGCCCGTGTATCATCAGCCATACAGAAGGATATTTTACAGTGACTCAAAGAAGTCATTTTAGCAGTGATGTGTCATTCAAGATTCTTTTGAAATAGACATACAGAAGAAATTAATAAAAAGGTCCTTATAAAGAAACATGATTGCCAACAAAATAGAGAGAAACTAAGGGCTTATAAATAGTGTGAGGAAAATACCTGGAACAGAAACTGGGATGTGATGAATCAGAAACTACAGAAACTGAGTAGGAATGGGGAACAGGGAAAATAATGAAACCCCCCAGAGTCAACATCAGTTCCAGTTCTGTTTCCATCAAACTACTAAAGCACGGTCCTGATAGCTATAAAGAACAGTGCACTAACAGCATTTTCATAAAGCCTATTGAAACCATCAGGATTCTTTAAAATAAATATGTTTCTTACCATATAGCGATTTACCATACAGTTTTCATAAAATTGTCTTGTTATTGATGTAAATCTAAAATAAAGCAAAATAAACTTGGTCTGCTTGTGGTAAGTTTGTCAGTTATTTTTGATAAATAATCAGGATGAATAGACATTACAGTCCTAAACAGTCCTTTGTTATGGTTTTGTATTTGCTCATGTTTTTGTTTATTAAAGCTTCACATGGGTTCTTGAAGCTCGCCTCAGTGGATGTTTATTACGTTGACTGAACAGTAAGGGTTAGGGTTACCATGCCTAGGAACTGTAGGTATGTTACATTGCTGAATGGACAATAAATAACTGAGAAAGCTGTTAATAGTTTGTTTTCTAAAACTTTACAAACTTTTTTTTTCAGGAATGTAATTTTAAGGGTCATTGTGTTTAATGTGTTACTGCAATCTAACTTTTATTTGAGCTGTGATTTTAAAAGTAAGCAGGATATTGTGTAGCAACACTTGACACATGTGGAAGAAGCGGCTGATTGGACAGCCGTTCTAGACTCTGGCCTCACTAGCATGAACAGTGTATTTGCCGCTCTCAGTTGTGAATGAGAGAGAGGGAAAATGACACTGTTAAAGCTCTTGAATTTTCAACACATTCTAATGCTGTCTGTATTCACTGGAGCAGGTGAGAGAAATGGCCTTTACTAAGAAACATTGAAGAAATTATCATTTTAGTAGTAATAGCAGTATTGGACATGCTGTGTTTTTTTAACAGCTACATTTTCTTAAACACTGTTAGTTATGATGGTTCTCTGGTAGTGGACCATCTAACATAGTAAAGTAGGTACTGGCTATATATAGATACTTTAACTATATGAATATGAGATGATGTAATAGCTGCGACTGACTGATGTGCTCAAGTGCTTATGTTTTTATTGTTGAAATAAGCTCACACGGATGTTATTTTTCAGCTAATGGATATTATTTCCACACATGGATACAGTGCATCTACATCTCTCATGATCTCAGTGACATGGAGTTCATTGAAGGCTATTACTTCAATAAATATCCAGTCATTAAGTTCAACAGCACTGTGGGGATGTTTGAGGGGTTTTCAGATTTTGGAATAAGAACTGCAGAATTATGGAACAACGATACAGCAGCCCTACAGCAAACCATGGCTAAAGTTAATACATACTGCAAGCCTAATGCTGAAGTTTTTGAAGCAGCTATCCATAGTAAAAAAGGTTTGTGACAAGACTCACACATAACTCTTCTTTAAACATTTTTGATAAAGCACATTTACAGGTGCATCTCAATAAATTAGAATGTCATGGAAAAGTTCATTTATTTCAGTAATTCAACTCAAATTGTGAAACTAGTTTAAGTCTTTGTTTCTTTTAATTGTGATGATTTAGGCTCACATTTAACAAACACCCACCAATTCACTATCTCAACAAATTAGAATACTTCATAAGACCAATAAAAAAAACATTTTTAGTGAATTGTTGGCCTTCTGGAAAGTATGTTCATTTACTGTATATGTACTCAATACTTGGTAGGGACTCCTTTTGCTTTAATTACTGCCTCAATTCGGCGTGGCATGGAGGTGATCAGTTTGTGGCACTGCTGAGGTGGTATGGAAGCACAGGTTTCTTTGACAGTGGCCTTCAGCTCATCTGCATTGTTGGGTCTGGTGTCCCTTATCTTCCTCTTGACAATACCCCATAGATTCTCTATGGGGTTCGGGTCAGGCGAGTTTGCTGGCCAATCAAGCACAGTAGCACCATGGTCATTGAACCAGCTTTTGATACCTTTGGCAGTGTGGGCAGGTGCCAAGTCCTGCTGGAAAATGAGATCAGCATCTCCATAAAGCTTGTCAGCAGAAGGAAGCATGAAGTGCTCTAAAATTTCCTGGTAGATGGCTGCGTTGACTGTGGACTTCAGAAAACACAGTGGACCAACACCAGCAGATGACATGGCAGCCCAAATCATCACTGACTGTGGAAACTTCACCCTGGACTTCAAGCAACATGGATTCTGTGCCTCTCCACTCTTCCTCCAGACTCTGGGACCTTGTTTCCAAATGAAATGCAAAATTTACTTTCATCTGAAAAGAGGACTTTGGACCACTGAGCAACAGTCCAGTTCTTTTTCTCCACAGCCCAGGTAAGATGCTTCTGACGTTGTCTCTGGTTCAGAAGTGGCTTGGTAGCCCTTTTCCTGAAGACGTCTGAGCATGGTGACTTTTGATGCACTGACTCCAGCTTCAGTCCACTCCTTGTGAAGCTCTCCCAAGTGTTTGAATCAGCTTTGCTTGACTGTATTCTCACGCTTGCGGTCATCCCTGTTGCTTGTGCACCTTTTCCTACCCAAAATCTTCCTTCCAGTCAACTTTGCATTTAATATGCTTTGATACAGCACTCTGTAAACAGCCACACCTTTTAGTAATGACCTTCTGTGACTTACCCTCTTTGTGGAGGGCATCAATGTTCGTCTTCTGGATCATTGCCAAGTCAGCAGTCTTCCCCATTATTGTGGTTTCAAAGAACAAGAGATATCCAGAATTTATACTGTAGGGATGGTCATTAATAGAAACTCAAATGTAAATATTCTAATATTTTGAGATACTGATTTTTGTCTTTCATGAGCTGTAAGCTCTAATCATCAAAATTAAAACAAAAAAACTTTTGAAATGTTTTACTTTACATGCAATGAATCTAAAATATATGAAAGTTTCACTTTTTGAAATAAGTTACAAGAAAAAATGAACTTTTTCATGACATTCCAATTTATTGAGATGCACCTGTATATGGTCTGTCATGTGATGACAGTACATACAGTAGGAAGTGATTTGGGATGTGGTTGTTGTTGTTTCAGAGCGGCCGAAAGTGAAGCTCAGTTCAGTGATGCCAGGCGACAGCACACATCCAGCTCTGGTGAAGTGCAGTGTTTATGAATTCTACCCTCAACCAATCAAAGTGTACTGGCTGAAGGACGGGGTGGAGGTGACTTCTGATGTGACCTCCACTGAGGAGCTGCCCAACGGGGACTGGTACTACCAGATTCACACCATGCTAGAATACACTCCCAAATCTGCAGAGAAGATATCCTGCGTGGTGGAGCACGCCAGCTTCACCAGACCCATGATCTACGACTGGAGTAAGAGACAACACCTGTCATATCACACCTGCCTTTACGCTAATATAGCATCAGTTACACAATAGAGGAGATAAGTAAACTGTCCAGTTGTCACACTTCAACCTTCTATATTTTACAGTTACACTGTGGTCTGAATACTCAATTCTGATTGGCTGGAAGTAGGGTGACCACCCGTCACGCTTTGCGTTGTACCGCACAGCATTTTCACCCCGTGTCCCGCACGTCATGTCCCGCATTTTCATCAGTCTGTTGGCTTTTAATTATCATATTAAGAAAACGTGCATGCGTTCTTTTGCCTTTTTAAGAAAGCTTTTTATTTATTCTTTTTGTGGCGTAGCTTCACCTATATTTAACAGCGCTTCGTCAGAAGTTGCGCACCGCAGCCGTCTGCGTGCATGATCTAGCCAGAGCGGGAAAACACAGGAAACCCCCCCAAAAATACACAGACACATAATGAATGAGAAGGTCCTACTCTAAGCTGTCAGATCAGACACAAAATATAAATTCAAGATGCGCTGAATCCGGTAAGAACGCATTTAATTGTTATGTCTTTTTAATGGAATTTATGTGTTTATTTGGAAATGTGCCTTTTAAGGATTAGATTATTAGTTTCACTTTATATTTAGATTGAAAAGGTCTGTGCTGTCAAAATTAGATTTGTACCATAGAAACTGACAAACTGAGTGACGTGCATTCACAACTTCTGTTCAGTGCTGTCATTCATTTTCATAAAGTCTATTAGCGATTTAAAGCATCACTGCAAAAAGACATGTAATATAAGATCATTTATTTACATTGAATAATAATAGCAAGTTATCTCTCTCTCATGTTCCGCAAAATCACGTCTGCTGTCCTGCAACAGAGCAATAACCAGGTGCTCACCCTAGCTGGAAGGTGTGCAATAAAACTGTTTAATGCACAGGTAGTTCTAAGTCTGTATAACCACCGTTTTATATTAATGTGCTGTTTATCGAAGCACGTACACACACACACACACAGAGATCAGAGATCACTCCGCACACACAGAAACATTAGGAGCACAGAAACTTTTCATCGCTGCCCTGTGACTTGAATTCATTTATTCAAATAATGTAATTTTATGCACTACTTGATCTCTAGGTCTGATTTAAAGCAGGCAGAAAGCTAGATCTAATGAGCTAAAACTGACAAAAATAACGACTTTTACCCTTCCAGTCAAATATTGCACTGTAAACATCAATAACAGTTAAGCTGTCAGTGCTGGTATATGACCATGGTATAAGCGGGATAATCCACGGCTAGTGGTGCATTGTGTTAATAGAGCTATGTCTGTCCTTCACAGCCCCACCTCCGGCCCCTGAGTTTGAGTGGGATATTCAACTATTATTCTCTATTGAATCTGCTGCACTGCTGCTGGGAATCATCATAGCCGCTGCTGGATACATTTACTACAAGATAAAAACATCAGGACTGTAGAGGTGAGAGCAAGCCACTGATATAAATTAGTCGAGTTATAGAACTATAAACTATAAATATCAAAGCACTTTTCAATTAATCACTCTTTTTATTTTGATAGAGAATGTCCTAGTACCATGTCAGTGATGGTAAGTTTTATATTTTACTCCGTTATTTGGATAACACCTTAGCATAATGAACTGCTGAACCTTCAGCCTCAGTAACATGAATATTAATCACTCAAATGGCAGGTCCTGATACTGACTGAAAGGAGCCTCATCATGGAGAAGCACAAACACGACTATCACACACTGTCCAACTCTTCAACTGATGCTTCAAAATAAAAAAGCATGGTATCTGAGACATGTCTCTGGCTAATATTTCAGAATGTTCAGGCAATATTGGCACTAAATAATGTGAAAGATTGAGGGACTCACTCTCCATCGACCATCTCTTCTCACTCTCCTCCTACATCTTACACTCTTTCTGTCCTCCTCATTCTCTTCTTCCCACACCATGCATCCTCCTCTCATTTCACACTTTCTTCCTGCCCCACCACCTCTTCTCTTTCTTGTTCTTTCTCCACTTTCTGCTTAAGTTTGTCTGCTTAACTGTTCACACAGCTATAAAAATACAATATCATTTTTGTAGTAAATGTAGTAAACAGTTTAGTAAATTGAATTTTCTGCACTGTGTGTATTACTGATCTTGCAGATACCAATTTGGTGGTAATGATACTATATGTGATTGAGAATATGAAAATTCACAGAGTATTGTTTGATGTGTTTGCAAACATGCTGCAAACAGTTTTGTGGTGTTTTTAGAAAGTAGGACCACACTCAGTAGAATCAGAATCAGAATGAGCTTTATTGCCAGGTATGTTTACACATACGAGGAATTTGTTTTCGTGACAGAAGCCTCCACAGTGCAACAGAATGACAGTGACAGAACAAAAACACAGATAATAAAGGAATAAAAATAGAACAAGTAAATAGGGAATAACAATATACAAATATGCAATTTGTATGTACAGGTATATTACAATAGACAATTTTGTATCTACAGGTATATTATGTGCAAATTCGAAATGTAGACTAGTAGAAATGTAGACAGTATGTGTCAGGGTTCTGGACTCTTGGTTCTTTGTTTTTCCCCTGTCTTTCTGGAGTTTCCTTATATGGTTAGTTTCCTGTTCTAGTTAAGTTGATTTGATTATTCCATGCACCTGAGTTCTGTAATCATCTCGTTAGTTCCTTTGTTTTGTCCTTTACAAATACCCTCAGTTTTCCCTTAGTATTTGTCCGTTCTACTTTGTTGCTGGTCATTGTGTACCTTACGTTTTGTTTTATTAAAAGTCATATTCTACCTTTACTTTGAGAGTCCTGCGTTTTCTCCGTTGTCCTTCCCGCACCACAACCATGACAGAAGAATGGACCTACTTCAAAGAAGGATGACTGCTGAGGACGCGCTGTGGGGTTTGCGGCGGGCTCTACTGATCACTACTTTACAAAATAATTTTAATAGTAGCAGTATGTACACTCTGCTGAACAATATTAATATATTTCTGCCGCAGTGTCTTCCAAATTAAACCGAACTTTTATTTTGACGGGTTGCCGTGAATACCTTTACAGTTCTGTGTGTATATGATATGATGCTAGTTTTACTCAAATCAAATGGTAAAATGCTCATGGAGTGACTCTCAGAGCAGTTCTGGAGATGTTGTTCATGTGTTTATGTCCTCATTTAGACGGCAGACGCTGAAATCACCGGGAGCGCGCTTCAGTCTGTGTGTAGTAAACGAAACGCGCGATGTGGAGAGCAGACTGATCCGTACGGTTTCGAATCGCTCTCGCGGATGTCAAACACTGATCAATCTGCGGCACGCCGCTTCTAGTCGAACATACCTAGTGCTGCAGGCTTATTGGCTCACTGACGTTGATGAGATTAACCCCTTAGGTATCGAAATTTGGTACCGAACGACAAGATGTTTTTCGATACTCGGTGGAATCGAGGCAATTCGGTCGGTGCCTAAAAAGTATCGAACTCGATACCCAGCCCTAATGTTACGGTGCGGGACGCATGACATGATTTGGGCTGCCATGTCATCTGCTGGTGTTGGTCCACTGTGTTTTCTGAAGTCCACAGTCAACACAGCCATATACCAGGAAATTTTAGAGCACTTCATGCTTCCTTCTGCTGACAAGCTTTCTGGAGATGCTGATTTCATTTTCCAGCAGGACTTGGCACCTGCCCACACTGCCAAAGGTACCAAAAGCTGGTTCAATGACCATGGTGTTACTGTGCTTGATTGGCCAGCAAACTCACCTGACCTGAACCCCATAGAGAATCTATGGGGTATTGTCAAGAGGAAGATGAGAGACACCAGACCCAACAATGCAGATGACCTGAAGGCCGCTATCAAAGCAACCTGGGCTTCCATACCACCTCAGCAGTGCCACAAACTGATCACCTCCATGCCACGCCGAATTGAGGCAGTAATTAAAGCAAAAGGAGCCCCTACCAAGTATTGAGTACATATACAGTAACTGAACATACTTTCCAGAAGGCCAACAATTCACTAAAAATGTTTTTTTTTTATTGGTCTTTTGAAGTATTCTAATTTGTTGAGCCTAAATCATCACAATTAAAAGAACCAAAGACTTAAACTACTTCAGTCTGTGTGCACTGAATTTATTTAATACACGAGTTTCACAATTTGAGTTGAATTAGTGAAATAAATTAACTTTTCCACGACATTCTAATTTATTGAGATGCACCTGTATATTCCCATACAAAAATGTAATATATGGCCATATATGTACTTATATTTTAAATAGCATGACATATATCTATACATATATTTGACTTATCTGAGAACACAATATATGCCTGCAACATATATGAACATTTATGTCTCCAAACATGTGAAGAAAATATTTTGTTTCATCCATATATGATACCATATAACTGCATATATTACAGAATAGTATTGGTTTCTCGCATATATGGACAACATTAAATATAAATATGTGACATACATATTTGTTTTCCACATATTTAATAAATGTATGTAAACATACATGCATGTGATACTGATGCATTTTTAAAGCTGTGGCATATGGCTATGGTACTTTGTGGATGTATTTGTAAAAAATGACAAAGAAAACACTGCATTATTGTATTAAAAATACTATATTTGTTATTCACAAAATACAGACACAAAATCTCCAACTATAGGCATTTAATTACAAGGCATTCAGATATAAGATATAAAACAATACATTTTAAATATTGGCGTTTGAGATATTCAGACATTAAGTATCATCTTTTTAAACTATTCAGACAAGCACATACACCATTTCTATTATTAACTGGCATTTCATTACATGACATTTTGATAATTACAGACAATATTCTTATTAACTATTAAGTGACATTCCACATTCAGACATGTGCAGGAAGTATTCTTACTATTTAGGACTCCACTATAGATATCAGACATAGTTCATTCTTTTTTAACCTATTGACATTTCATGTCAAGGTATTCAGAGTTAGACAATATTCTTTTTAACTATCAATTGGCATTTCACTGACAAGGTAAAACTCTAAAAGATTAATGTGTTTTCACTATTTGGTCTGCATGGGTAAAAATGTTTTCCATTCTATGACCCCTTTCGGGTTTTTTTATCAATTCGTCAACTCATTACGATTCAAAAACATAAAAACATAATTAACATTCAGGTTTGGAAGATTCATAAAGAGACACTTTCTCTGAATAACTGCAGCTGGAACAGCTGTCAGATGCCCCAACTTTTTGCCAACAGCAACAAAGTGGTGTGGGTTCAACAATGAAACAAAAAAACTGTGTCGCTTTGTTTCAAAATAATGTCCTATGGCATAGCAGTGTTCCCCACTTCCTAAGTCTGCAACAACAAACTTATCAACACTGAAAATACTGTTATCATTGAGGACTACAACATGCGAGTTTCTCTTTCTCTCTCTCGAATGTCTTTTAGAGTGCGTAACTTCACCATTAATTACTGCCCTGTCACGGTAACTGACAAGAAGTTCTCTCTCTATGTGATTAGCTACATTGTGGAGGGCAAGGTAGTCATCTTGCTCAAGTCTTACTTTCTCATGTCTGCCTCCAAGTGCAATGACCTCTTTACACCTTATTGCACTCTGGGTGTGTGTAGGACTGACTAAGTCTTCAAAGGCCGAAATGCATTCAGAGGATGCATTTGACTGTTTTCTTGGCATATAAGGGCATACCCTTCTGTAACTGAAATGTTTTGGCAATCTGCAAAGGGACCCCTTGTGTGCTCTTGATCATTTTGAGCAGGCTGTGATTATATGACTCAAATGTGAAAGCTGAATGAGCCCATAAAGGACCCCAGTTTCGCACACTTTGTGCAAGGTGAAGAGAGAGATGGACATTATAGGACACGTTTTGTATACCATAGAGATCCCCCATTTCCATCACAAATCTCCTAAGCATGATATCTGCTTCCTGAATTTGTTGCAAGGTGACACTTTCAGTTAAGAGCAATGCCAAAGCCTTCACAAACCGTGTCCAGTGTATTAGATAACACTCTGGTAAGATCCCTTTAAGCACTGGGATGCTATAGTAGAAAAGCCACATGTACCACTCATGCGCCTTCCAATAGTTTGTCTCTCGCAGTGATCTAGGCACTCTGGAAACACAGGAGGGTGGTTGGATAAGGTAAAGTTTTTGATCAATCACTTGGATACACCTTCCTACATACCATGGGTTTTCATGATTGTCACTTCTAACCCACATATAAGTCATAGATCTTGCAACACCAAGAAGACAGGCGTGCATGTAGTCAGGTACGCAACCTTGTATCAGGTCAACTGATGGGATCAAGGACAAAATAGACGGTCCTTTCACTCCTTTCACAGTTGTGCGATTTTTTATAGCCTCTCGAGCAAAATCTAGGCTGCTACCATGATTTCTGCTTTCAGTATCAGACTCAAAAGGATAGACCCGTACATGACCTTGACCCTTCTCAACCACTGTACCTTTTTGTAAACAGTATGAACATCCAAATTCTCCTTTGAATTGCTTAAAATTTTGAATCATCGGTCTTGCAACAGAATCACATACTGCAACCAAGGGAAATACTTTGGACCGGCCATGAATACCATTTACACTGATCCACTCAAACCCATGAGTAAGCAATTGATTGCATTCTTTCACAAATGGTGATAAGTATGTGTTACAGTTTGGCTTTGTTGAACCAAACCATAAGGCTGACAACATGACTTGTTTTGCTCTCAAATCAGGTGGTAATTCATTGACTGTATAGAGAAGTGGCCAAATACTGTAAGAAGATTTCTTAAACACAGGTACCCCGTCACAGCTAAATGTTAGTGTGAGATTGACGTGATGCTCATATTGGCCTTCAATATTTCTGTTAACCCTCTTGTAAAGCTCACCATCGGTGATATCTGTCAGTGGGCTAGAGTGAGCACCACTGTTAGGCCTAGTCAACTGGCTGAAGAGTTCCTCTTGTTCCATCATATTCCTTAATTGTGATTCTAGTGGAAAAACAATAAAGAAGTGCCCCTTTTTCATGTGATCGGCTACACTACAAGAATATTGACAGTTAGGACAAACCACATTTTCTCCCTCAATGTTTACAGAAATTGTGCATCCCTCACATATGTAGTGAAACTGAATATTTCTTTTCAAGTCATCAAAAGTTTTGTAAAAGTGATGTTTGGTAGATGACACAGCATGCCTCTGACTTATAACGTTAACAACTTTAAGTGTGTCTTCTAAAGCTTCATCAGTCAGTCCATGCTTGAGTTTTAAAGCAAGAAGTAGCAACTCATGCTGTTTTCTTGTATCCTCGACAGTAGCAGTTTGCCGTACCTGCCCATTTGCACAGGAAGTGTTTGTAGAGGTTTGGTGGACTGGTGGTATGAATGAGAGGGGAGGTTCTTCACAGACCTGCAACACACAAAGAAATTTAAAATGTTATTTTATTTCAGCCAACGATACCAAATAGCAATGATAAAGTATGTGTATTAATCTTACTATTATAAAGTCAGGTTCATGTGAGTCGAGTGCAGGACCAGGATCAGAGGAGTCGAGAACAGGATCAGGACCATGTGAGTCGAGTGCAGGATCACAGGAGACGAGTGCAGGATCATGTGAGTCGAGTACAGGATCAGGACCATGTGAGTCGAGTGCAGGATCACAGGAGACGAGTGCAGGATCATGTGAGTCGAGTGCAGGATCACAGGAGACGAGTGCAGGATCATGTGAGTCGAGTGCAGGATCACAGGAGACGAGTGCAGGATCATGTGAGTCGAGTACAGGATCAGGACCATGTGAGTCGAGTGCAGGATCACAGGAGACGAGTGCAGGATCATGTGAGTCGAGTGCAGGATCACAGGAGACGAGTGCAGGATCAGGATCATGTGAGTCGAGTGCAGGATCATGTGAGTCGAGTGCAGGATCACAGGAGACGAGTGCAGGATCATGTGAGTCGAGTGCAGGATCACAGGAGACGAGTGCAGGATCATGTGAGTCGAGTACAGGATCAGGACCATGTGAGTCGAGTGCAGGATCACAGGAGACGAGTGCAGGATCATGTGAGTCGAGTGCAGGATCACAGGAGACGAGTGCAGGATCATGTGAGTCGAGTGCAGGATCACAGGAGACGAGTGCAGGATCATGTGAGTCGAGTACAGGATCAGGACCATGTGAGTCGAGTGCAGGATCACAGGAGACGAGTGCAGGATCATGTGAGTCGAGTGCAGGATCACAGGAGACGAGTGCAGGATCATGTGAGTCGAGTGCAGGATCACAGGAGACGAGTGCAGGATCATGTGAGTCGAGTGCAGGATCACAGGAGACGAGTGCAGGATCATGTGAGTCGAGTGCAGGATCACAGGAGACGAGTGCAGGATCAGGATCATGTGAGTCGAGTGCAGGACCAGGATCATGTGAGTCGAGTGCAGGATCACAGGAGACGAGTGCAGGATCATGTGAGTCGAGTGCAGGATCACAGGAGACGAGTGCAGGATCATGTGAGTCGAGTGCAGGATCACAGGAGACGAGTGCAGGATCATGTGAGTCGAGTGCAGGATCACAGGAGACGAGTGCAGGATCATGTGAGTCGAGTGCAGGATCACAGGAGACGAGTGCAGGATCAGGATCATGTGAGTCGAGTGCAGGACCAGGATCATGTGAGTCGAGTGCAGGATCAGAGGAGACAAGTACAGGATCAGAGGAGACGAGTGCAGGATCAGGATTAAGTGAGTCGAGTGCAGGACCAGGATGACGGGAGTCGAGTGCAGGACCACAGGAGATGCGTGTAGGATCACTTAGGGTAACAGCAGAATCACATACCTGAAATAGGAAACCAATATTCATGAAAATAATAAATATCACTTCAAGGCAGTATTTCAATTCAACATGTTTCCTTAATCTCTGATAACACATGATTTTTTGGTACAATAACTTACCAAATTAAAATGACTAAACACGAGCTAGAGCTAATACACTGCAAAGATAACATTATAACTAAGTTAGACTTTATAAACTTGGTGCAGGTAAAATGGTAAAAATGGTAGCAGGTAGCCTGCAATCCTGACACAGATCAGTGTAGAATTAGACAGAATTTAATTGTGTTCACATGTAAAGTGACTTACTTTTTTTCTCCTTGGGGAGCCTGGACATGCCGCTGACCTGAAAGAAGAAAATAAGAAAAAATGAACATTGTATTTTAACACTAATCTTGACCGTTCCTTCAGGTTTTG
The DNA here is from genome assembly GCA_027422415.1 of Schizothorax lantsangensis. Lineage (NCBI taxonomy): Eukaryota > Metazoa > Chordata > Actinopteri > Cypriniformes > Cyprinidae > Schizothorax > Schizothorax lantsangensis. The sequence continues at coordinate 33,112,365 of CM049851.1, read as the reverse complement.
GCAATTTATGTTGATTTTTTTTAGCAATTTCTTATATGATTTTATTATTATTATTGTTGTTGTCTTTAAGGCCCTGTTTACACACATATATATTTTTTTTATAAACAGATTTTTAAAAAACATCAGTTTGAGGTTGCTAAAGCTTCAGTACAAACACACACACATGTCCTTCATGACATGTCTCTTTTGCACGGCTACAATAAACTTAAACCTACCCAGAGCCTACTGGCTCTGAACCTATTTTTAACAAATAAATGAAAAACGTTTTGTTTTTTCTTTTACACGGACCACCCCTGGTTATACATAAACAATTCTCATGAACGAAATGCGGAAAAGGTCAATAATACTTAAGTTTTCCCTTTCTTAAGCTTTCTAACAGAAACGGATAATAATAATCGAAGGATTCTTGCTTGCTAGTTCAAGTTAGCTAGCGGTAATTGCTAAGGTAACTAATGTTAGGCTATGTCTTATGCACGCAATTGTCTTTTAAAGTTAGATATACAAGTTAGTGCACTTACCTTTTCCATCGACGTGCTGTTCGCGCAGGAACTGCTGCGCCCGTGGTAAGGTATTTTCGATACTCCATTATGAACTTAAAATCAAAATACCGTCTTCCATAGTTGACTCTGAAATCACCCAAGCTAATATTTTAACCTTCTTCTTCTTGTATGGCAGTTGGCAAACAACGTCTGGTTGCACCTTCTGAAATGGAGTGTGTGTCAGAATAATCAATTTACCTACACTTAAATTATCAAACCAGTTCTTAAAAAAAAAAAAAAAAAAAACATAAATCTCCAGAATTCCTTTGCAAAATATAATTTACTATCAAATGTATCTCTTCATCTATATTAAACCTGGCTTTTTTTGGAGTGCATTTACGTGGTGAATTACGTCACCTCCGGTAACGGCCATCTGCTCGTTAAAACCTATTTTTTACAGTCTATGGTTAAAACTAAAATAGAAAAATAATGATTGTAAGATAATAATAATAATAATAATAATAACATATTGGTTTTGATTTTTAAAACATTAACATTTTTCTTATTGAGAATTTTTTTTTTTTAAATAATGCAATCAGTATTTCCAGTTCTGTCACTATAGCAACACCCGCGTAAACGAAGACGGCAAGGAGAAGACAGACATGTATGCGCTTGTTAAATGGTGTGCAGGGGTTGATGAGGGGAAATTTAGTATTGTTCACATTAAATGCATACGAAATTTTGATCTGGAAAGTTTTGTAAACGGCGTGATTACCTACGAAGACGAATTTGCCGTCGAGTGGGGTGTGGGAAAACGACCAAAAGGTGGATTCCCCATTTATATGGCTACCGTTCAATCAGTTGGAGGTAAGTAAGTTAAACCCTAACGTTTTTTTTTTTACTGCTTTGTATTAGTTACACAGGGATATATGCTACATTAACATAACTAGATAATTTATAACAAGGAATTATGTGTGTTTAGTTTTACTGAGGCAAAAAGCTTCCTTTGACTTAAAGTGTGTAGCAGCTAACGTTATGTCAGGTTAA